>NNCF01130322.1:159003-227202 GCA_002313205.1 Laupala kohalensis | reverse complement strand
ACTCTTTTAATTGTATGTGAACGACATTTCATCATCCACATCAGATTGCAAAATCATTCTTTTTGCTGATGACACTAATTTACTATGTAAACACGCCAATACTCAAAAAGTTTTGTCTAACCTTTCGGCTTGGTTCCATGCGAATCGTCTCATTGTAACCACTGACAAAACAATGTCAAAAACATTTCACAATAGTAATACAAAATATTTACCCCAGATTTCTCGTTCTTTAAACGGAACACAATTAAAAACTGTTACGAATACAAAATTCTTAGGATTCCATATTCAAGACATTTCATATTCGGAACAAATGGAATTGTCACGTTGACAATCTTAATTCCCAATTAAGCAAATTGTGTTACGCATTCCGAAACTTAGTTAACGAAGTTAGTAAACTTATTTCCGGTTGCGTATATTTTGCAAACGTTTACTCCCATTTACGTTAAGGCATTATCTTCCGGAGCAATTCCAGTCAGAGTATTCAAACATTCAGTATTCAGAAGAGAATAGTTCGGATAATTTGTAAATCTCACCCCCGAAACTCATGTAAACCTTTATTCAAGGAATTAAATATCTTACACTTCCCTGCATTTATATTTATGAAACGGTCGTGTTTGTTAAGACCGAAATACTGAATTGCCACCCTTGCTTCATACGAAACAGTCTCGTTCACGAACACAATACTCGCAATAGTAATAATATTCATCGCCTCGGAGTGTCAACCACTCTTTTCCAAAAGGGATCATATCATTCGTGAATCGTTCTATATAATTCCCTTCCCAAGAATATAAAAGATATTAAGAAATTGAATCTCTTTAAATCCGCGGTTAAAAACTACATCCTGCACGAGTGCTTCTACACTGTAAAAGAATTTATTGATTTTAATAAAAGTTAGAACAGTCTTGTACTTAATCACGCCATTGCTGTAGTGCTTCTTAAATAACTTATAACAATTTCAAAAACAATTTTCTTGCATGATTGTGTTGTCTAATGGCTCATATTAATTTAGTTTTATGTGTACTCAACTTTGGCACGGTAGTGTACATAAATTCTGTAGCCCCACTCTGGCCCGGGTTTTTCTCCGTTTTTCCTTCGGGTAGAGGCGGATTTCTTATACAGGTTTGTCTAGGCTTTGTCTAGGGGCGTGTTTGTTGTAACAATAAATCGTCAATTTAGTGTTTTTTTCAACACTTATGTTTTTTAAACACTCTACTTAGAATTATCTATAGTTCGATAATAACTTGAATATGTAATTTTTTTTGCGTTAAATTTAAAACATATTGGCATTATATATGTATTATAACTTGCAGCTAACTTTTTATCTTATCCAGGTACTCTTTTCTTTCCTTCCTTCCATCTTTCTTTCCTTCCTTCCTTTTTTCCTTCCTTCCTTCTTTCCTTCCTTCCTTCTTTCCTTCTTTTCTTTCTTCCTAGTTTCCTTCCTTCTTTCTTTCCTTCTTTCTTTCCTTTTTTCTTTCCTTTTTTCTTTCCTTTTTTCTTTCCTTCTTTCTTTCCTTGTTTCTTTCTTTCTTATTTATTTATTTATTTATCTTTGCTTATTAGAGATTGGTTGCCGCTAAGGGATTTAATTGAATTATGCATATTGGTGAATTTTAAGATGAAATTGTACATACAAGTCTCTTTACCAACTTCTAAATTTATAGTCAGTTTTCTTACTGTATTCAACCTAGTGGATTTGAGTGACTTATCATTATATACACACACACATATATATATAATTTAATTTGTTTTGACAAGTCATTTATAAACAATATCCAGATAATTTTTGGTAGCAACAACAGTATCATGTCACGTATTTTCAGAAATCAGTACACGTGACACTATTTTTTAATATCACGTGATATTTTTCTACGTTTACAAAAGAAATACATAGTTTGCATTAACAATATTTGACGGTTATTGTTTAATAAAACTTTCATAATTAAGATTTCAGATTAGTAGTCCACGAATATGGAATTGATTTTGTTTAGTTTACGGTATAAAATGTACAGTATTCAGCGTAATTCTGCTTTGATTTATTATGATATTTGAAAAATTCCACTTCATTTTTTTTTTTTTTTTTGAGAAAGTCTATTTTTAACAACTTTTCTACGAAGATTTTGTAAAATGCCATATTGTTTTTACTTTTTTAAATTTTTTGTCTAAAAGAATATCCTTATCTGTTGCATACATTTGCATACAATTGCATACATACGGTCCGAACTGATGAAAATAGGTTAAATGCTGCATGAATACAAAAAAAAATCCTCTTTCGGCGAAAGAGATGTCACGACGGAGCTATTTTTTAAATCACATACATATTAAAACATGATTTACAATATATGATTAATATTTTCTGGGATATGTATGATCTACCCTGATTGAAGACGGGTGTATGTTTTCTAATATTAACTTAAAACACTTAATTTCATAGTTTTTAATCACTTAAATACTCCTTTCAAAATTATTAAAACTGAAATATTACAGCTTTTTACAGAGCTTATATAACGAACAATCCGTTTTCAGTGTCTTCAGCACTCCGATTTATTTTGAAATCTGTCGGCACAATACAAAAATTTTGTAAATAGCTTTCTCCTAAAGTCAGATCCAAAATTTACTCGAGATGTGACTGGTTATTAAAATGATCCAGAAATAATCCCATTGCTAAATCTCCTTTATTTGATCGGGCACTTTTATTCTATCGTTTGATTCATTAAAGAACGATTTTTCAAGAAGGTGCTGGTATTATTCTATTTCCACAATTGTAATTACATTTATCTGCCAGGAAAATTGAGGAATAGAAAACTTTGCACTACTGATTATCTAACGCTGGGATATTATAATGAAGGTCCCATCATCTCACTAGTTATTAACAGGCATATGTTTTTGATACAGAACTATCTCAAAACTTCCTCTATTTAATTTTAATATTTCTAATGACCTAAATTTTTGTTCATGGACTTTGTATTCACCAATTCAGAAAGGTATATTAGAATTCAATGTAATTAAAAAAATTTCCTCTTCTGAATAAATGAATGAATGAGTTTCTTTATTTATAAATTTTTAAAGTACAATATAATAATTACAGGTCTTATTTCATCAAAATACCAACCTAAACCAACTAACCCTACACATTTATGGATTAATAAATCTTACATGCCGAGGATATAATCTAGTTTGGGACGACGTGGTTTTCCTGATTTTCTAATGAAACGATGGAGGTTTTACGAAACTGATTGTGAAAATAGACTTCGCAAAAATTGCAATATTGCAAAGTTACATGCTTCCTTTTCTAGAGATTTGTTCCGGTGAATTTAATTCGTTGTGCAAATGGACCGGAAAGATGGTTGCTTCGGCTGCTGCGGTTACAAATATCTGAGCTTCTCTCGAGTTAGGGCGCTACTTTCAGGCACGCGCGCGTATTTCGCTCGGAAAAACACAGTCTGCACGGGAATTGTGCTTGCGTTCATAGTCATCAACGGATCGAAAGCGTAACATTCCGATCAGATCTCCACGATGACACAGTAATTTGGCCTCTCTCGTTCAAAAGGTGCCAGATCGTCCAACAGACCGCGGAAGAGATACTGTTGAATAATATTGACCAACACAAATTGCAGATGAAACGTTTTTCTTTTCCGATGCCATTGCTCTGGGTGTGTGACAGAAAAATTATGGCGTACTAAATCGCCACTGGCCACGGAAATTGACTTTATATAAATGGGAGCGTGAGTCTTCCTTCAAATTCAGTTTCAATGCAAACGCCGATCAGATTCTTTCGGGAGATAGTTCTCTGCTCTTTACCTAAAAATGTCTCCGCTATGGAGCGGTCCGATGCTAGTGATTTTCTTCTTGCTTTCGTTTGGCGCCAGAGGAATCCACACGGCGGCTGTGGATTTAATAACCGAACACGCGTCTTCATCCACGGTATCTGCACCGTTGATTGATAAAGCCTCAAAGGGAGTTACTGTGGAGGTACCTAATGTTATTCAAACAGATTTAATCTCAGAAGCAAGTGGATACACAATACTACTGGAAAGTGAACTTTCACACCAAGCAGTTGGGGCTAGAGCACTACCAATTAGTCCCGCTTTAGATACACAGAGTTCTCTTGGAACGCTGGATCATATTGATCTGGAAGAAGCCGCTACCACTCAATTCAATCAGGTTGCGGAAAGCACCCAAGCTGATGTTACGCTGCTCGATGACTCAACAACAGGAGCATCAACTTCTAGTGAGGAAGAAGCCTCGTTAGCACCAACTACTACAACTGTTTTAGGATATCAATTGCAAGACTACACAGATTTTCTCAAAGTTGGAGCGCTGAAGTCACCCGATCCTGATCAGAATATTGCTGCAAGTGGTTGGCACGGAAATGGTCATCATGGAGGATATGGTAATGATAAAAATGATGGTGAACATGAATATGGGAATAATCATGAAGATGAAACACTAGAGCAGGTTCAACAAGCGAGTGATCATCATGGACATAAAAGTCATAATGGACATGGACATAGTGATGGTGGTGGAGGCGACCACAAGGATAAACATGGTGGTGGAGGTGGGGGTGGAAAATGGGAGAAGGGTGGTGGTAAAAAGGGTCATGCAGATCACCACGAGTCAAAGGGAGATAAAGGAGACAAAGGATATAAAGGTTGGCACGAATATGAAAAAGGCGAAAAAGGAGAGCATGATAAAGAAGCACATAAGGGACATTATTCTGACCATGGTGGAAAGAAAGCAGAGCATCACGAAGGGGGTGGACATTATGGTGAGCATCATTCTGGGGAGAAAGGTGAGAAAGGAGGCAAGTATGCAGAGGATGGTGAGCATAAAAAAGGATATTCTACTAAAGGTGGTCACAGTGTACACAAAAAAGATGAATTTGAAAAGAAACACGAATTCTATGATGAACACCACGACGGAGAAGAACATTCGAAGAAAGGAGAACAGGAAAGTCATCACGATCATCATTCTGGCGGACACAAGAAAGGAGGTCATCACCATGCGGATCACGACGAAAATCATCATGGGAAAAAGGGTCATCATGAAAAGGGCCATCATTATCATGATCACAAAGGACACAAAAAGAAAGATGGACACGAACATAAATACGACCACAAAGAAGATCACGGAAAAAAAGGGAACCACGAGGAAGGAAAGAAGTGGGGCTATGAAAGTGGAGATGGTGGCGGTCACGGCGCTGGAGGAGGTGGTCATGGAGGAGGCGGTGGCCATGGAAGTAGTCATGGGCATGGTGGAGGAGGTCATAAACATGCTGGAGGAAATCATGGACATGGAGGAGGTCATGGAAGCGGCCATGGTCAAGGAGGAGGTGGTCACAAAAATGGAGGTGGACATGAACATGGTCACGGTGAAGGAGGCCATGGAGGTGGCCATGGTCATGGTGGAGGAGGTCATAAACATGGTGGAGGAGGCGGTCATGGAGGTGGCCATGGTCATGGTGGAGGAGGTCATAAACATGGTGGAGGAGGCGGTCATGGAGGCGGTCATGGAGGCGGTCATGGAGGTGGCCATGGTCATGGTGGAGGAGGTGGCCATGGTCATGGAGGAGGTGGCCACAAACATGGAGGTGGTCATGAACATGGTCACGGTGGAGGAGGCCATGGAGTTGGTCATGGTCATGGTGGTGGAGATCATAAACAAGGTGGAGGAGGCGGTCATGGAGGTGGTCATGGTCATGGTGGAGGAGGTGGCCATGGTCATGGTGGTGGAGATCATAAACAAGGTGGAGGAGGCGGTCATGGAGGTGGGCATGGAGGAGGAGGCCATAAACATGGAGGTGGTCACGTACATGGTCACGGTGGAGGTGGCCATGGTCATGGTGGAGGAGGTCATGGAGGTGGCCATGGGCATGGTGGAGGAAGTCATGGAGGTGGCCATGGTCAAGGAGGAGGGAGCCACAAACAAGGAGGTGGTCATGAACATGGTCATGGTGGAGGAGGTCATGGAGGTGGTCATGCTCATGGTGGAGGAGGTCATAAACAAGGTGGAGGAGATCATAAACATGGTGGAGGAGGCGGTCATGGAGGTGGTCACGGTGGAGGAGGTGATCATGCAGGTGGGCATGGAGGTGGTCACGTACATGGTCACGGTGGAGGTGGCCATGGTCATGGTGGAGGAGGTCATGGAGGTGGCCATGGGCATGGTGGAGGAAGTCATGGAGGTGGCCATGGTCAAGGAGGAGGGAGCCACAAACAAGGAGGTGGTCATGAACATGGTCATGGTGGAGGAGGTCATGGAGGTGGTCATGCTCATGGTGGAGGAGGTCATAAACAAGGTGGAGGAGATCATAAACATGGTGGAGGAGGCGGTCATGGAGGTGGTCACGGTGGAGGAGGTGATCATGCAGGTGGGCATGGAGGTGGTCATGTACATGGTCACGGTGGAGGTGGCCATGGTCATGGTGGAGGAGGTCATGGAGGTGGTCATGCTCATGGTGGAGGAGGTCATAAACAAGGTGGAGGAGATCATAAACATGGTGGAGGAGGCGGTCATGGAGGTGGTCACGGTGGAGGAGGTGATCATGCAGGTGGGCATGGAGGTGGTCATGTACATGGTCACGGTGGAGGTGGCCATGGTCATGGTGGAGGAGGTCATGGAGGTGGCCATGGGCATGGTGGAGGAAGTCTTGGAGGTGGCCATGGTCAAGGAGGAGGGAGCCACAAACAAGGAGGTGGTCACGAACATGGTCACGGTGGGGGAGGCGGTCACGGAGGAGGTCATGGAGGTGGCCATGGTCATGATCACAAACATGGTGGAGGAGGTGATGGAGGTGGCCATGGTCAGGGTGGAGGAGGTCATAAACATGATGGAGGTGGTGGTCATGGAGGTGGCCATGGTCATGGTGGAGGAGGCCATAAGCATGGAGGCGGTCATGGAGGAGGTGGTCATAAACATGGAGGTCGACATAGCGGAGGTGGTAATGGCGGAGGTGGTCATAAAAAAGGAGGTGGTCATGCTCATAAGGGCAAGCAGTGCGTGTGTTGGGGAGACGATGATCATAGTGGCAGTGGTTCTAATAACTTTTATTTTGTGGACCAAGAACACAACTTCAAATGACAATCTTGCTCTGCAAATGACGAAATCATCTCTTCGATTTTTTTCAGACTGATTATAACATTTATGTTTGTACTTTGTAAAGAAATGTCAATAGATGTCTTCACAATGGTACTCGTTCTTTGTTGACTTTTGTTACCTGTAACTGTTTTTTTATGTATTTTTTGTGTGTGATTAATAAAATTATTTATTATGAAAATTTTGTTGCTACCTATTTTTTAAATGATACTGCAGATATTTGGAGTTTTGCAACAAATATTATCGTTTATAAGTTATTTTTAAAATTGAATGCAACTTTTTTCACATAAAAGTTATAGTTTATGACAGCTAATTATGGTTAAGAATGATCACGTTACTCAAGTTCTATATCAAGTTGTGAACCCTGTTTTTTTGTAATTACAATTCCACTGGAAATAAAGGGAAAACATTAGATTATTTTCGCATAGGTAATTCTGTCTCCATCACAGATAAAATGATAATATCACTCATTATTATATTTTATGTTGAGGGTAGTTACTACTTTTGATTATATTCATATATAAGTAATATATTTCAAATAAGAGCCTACTTTTAATTAAAATGTAAAACAAAAAATTCTCCTGAATGTGATTTGCATAAATACGCCTATCTACTACGTTCTAAATACTCCCTATTTAATGTCATAGAGCATATATCTTTGGGTGAGCTAGATGGACTACACATCATCGTAACTGAGTTAGAATCGTCCATATTTCTTTGAATGTAAGCATATATTCAAATCTAATTGTTTTTATAGGGTGCTTTTTCTGTATAGTAAAATCGATATATCACTATCAATAGGAGAAAGAGAAGTTTTATACTTATCTCTTCCGTGTTACTGAACTGAGTTTCACTTCTTTACCAAAGACCAGCGCGAAAGCGGAGATAATGGATCTATTTCCGTCTAAGCACCGTATTATTCTTTTCAAATCACATTTATTGAGAAACCTGTCTTCTCTGGACACCGCAAAGCATTGAACATGGCGTTTTCGAAGCGGAAACGTTTGGAAACATCTCAGGAAATCAATCAACGGAACGCGCTCAGTGGTCGTGGATTCCGGAACTGTTAGTCGACCACTAAATGGTCGTGGTGGTTGCAGACCCTTGCAATGACCGCAACAGTTAACCACAGTTCATTCTTGAATCTCTTTCTTTCAGTAGTCACTTCTGAAATACTGAATTTTATTGGCCCGAATGATTCTTATGGGACGGAAATGTATTAAACGATTTTCCCGATATTGGTTCAGAAATATTGGAATAACAAATCTTCATGAGGATTAGCATACCAATGACATTGCATCTATAACCAAAATTATCGAAAGAAAGCTATTGAAAATAGAATAAATGAATCCTAACCCAATTCAAAGCATTCTGTATTTTGTGCATTTAATATAGATGAAAACTGCCTTTAAATTCTAAAATTTGGACGAATAGTTTAGATTTTACTAGCGTTTTAGTTCTACAAGCAGCCGTCGTCGTATGTTGCCATGGGAGGACCTGGGTAGCATTCGACTGGCGCGCTGTACGTCGTGAGGTGCCTCACGTGAAACAAATATCTTTGACTCCCCATTTTCGACTATTCTAGGTCAAAGTCAAAGTGCAACTTAACAAAAATACCCGAGTGAAGTATGAAGGGCGGGTTGCTAGTATAAAATAAATATTAAGAAAATTTACGATATTATGAGCTCGTTATTATTTCAATAAAATATAAATATATATCTAATTATTTAACTATGCTGTGGTCGGCGCCCACTAATCCACAGTAAGCGGTCGTGCGGTCCAGTTGAAATTAGAAAATGTAAGTAGAAAAACGTTTTATTAACATTGTTGAATTATTAAAATCTTACAATTATCTCCAATTGAATTTTTCATAAACTGTTCGTTAAATAATTTACTACAGTCAAAAGGCCTTACGAAATTGGTCGCTTCGGAATAGAGCTTCAGACGTCGAGTGGAAGTTGTCTGTCATCCTTATTTTAAGTAGCAATATTAACGAACATTTAGTACTACTTTTTATTCATGACCACCGAAGTAACTCATTCCTATCTATAAATTCAATTCGTATAATTAAGAGATTCATAAAATACACTTTGCAACAATACGTACTGAAGTCGTACTGAATAAGTCGAGTGGATGATGCGCACCATTCTACACACATTATTGTAGAATCCTAGAAAACCACAGTGAATACAGGCTAGACAACCATTGAGGTGATACAATACATATTTAAGTTTATTAATCTGAACGCATGCTTTGTTGCCACGAAAATATTCAGCAAGAAAAAAGAAAAGATGATTACTTTTACGTGCAACCACAGCAGGGTGAAACGGTTTTGTTGTGACTGATTGCCTGCGCAACTCACTCATTCATCAAGTTAAATATCAATTAATCAATTTCTTTAATTTTTGATACTTCACTTTTGATCGAAAAAAATGGGATGTAATTGTTTGGTACGTTCTCCTCACTGAATCAACCATTAACGCAGAGAGGAGAATATTAAAGATGGGAACATGAAAATAATGACGGGATTATTTTGTATTTGTGAGGAAATTTCGTATTTACAGGTGTGATATAGTATGAAATGTGTTTCCGCCCCTGCCCCCGCCCTCACCTTTCCCCACAAAACCTTCCCACTATAATTTTCCGCGCTTCCCTTTGCTGCAACACAAGTTACTTCTTAAAGAAACGAAAATACTTTCAGTTCGTGTCAGCGAATCCCAAAAGAAATGATTTTTGACATATAACTGCGGTACTAACAGAAGTTATTGAGTAAAGGTAATTTGCCGTACTGTATGTTAAACTGACTTACTTTAATGCACGCTTCCTTCCCCATTGTATTGCTCTTTGTCTGGAGAAGGGTCATCATAAAAGTGGTAAATAAGGCCTGGGGGTACGTGGGCGACAGCGCGCGAGAACTTAAAGCGACAAAAGTGAAGCGTAGCGTCTGTAGGAATGAGTGTCCTACGTGGACGCGGGTACGATCGGTCTACTGTTTAAACAAGATGGCGCCGCACCACAAAATACGTGAAATTATATTCCAAAACAGATTGATAGCGAAATGCACGGTTCTAAGGCAAAGAACCCGCAACTGTGTTTACGCTCCAAACATTTTTTTGAATGTCCCAGGATGTCAATTTTTACTTTTCATAATATTGTAAAAAATATAATGAAAACGTTACTAAAAAAGCACGAATTTTCAAAACCCAATAAAATGAGGTTTTTATGTCTCGAACTTGCACAAAATATAATCACATCGATACTACACTAGCTAACCTATACACGGTAGCATCAGACGAGATCACGACGAAATGTCAAGACCTATTTGATACTACTACATTTTAATGTTTATGTTTACATATATACGATCTTCTCTTGTATGATCAAGTAGGTCATGTGAAATGTAGCGTCTGACGCGCAAAAAAAAACAAGCAAGTTCGAAGTTCAAGCGTCGTCGAATGTAAGCGTGTCTCGTAATAATAAGCGTGTTTCGAATCTTGTCGCTTAAAGTCGCGCTGTTGCTCGCGTTTGTCACCAAAGCAGGACAAGGTCTTAGTATTAGCAATTTCTTGCAGAATTCTCTCTTAAATTTGACGGCATTAATCATAATATTTATTCTATTAATTGTGACAGCTCTAAACACGTGAATTTATTTTCAATGTACAAAGAGAATATTGTCTTAATCATATTTTTGGTAACATATTATGCAAATATTCAGAAAAAGAATATGTATGCGTTATCTGTCCCTATTCTCAATTCAAAACACCCGAACTTCCGAACTCCCACTTTGCTTCCACTCATAAATTTTCAAAATTTAATTTCACTAAACTCTGTCAATTACTTTAAGTTTAAAATATTTTAAAATACATCAGTTTGTTATATCTTTTGAAGCTCTTATAGCTGAACATGGAAATGTTAAATTCTGATCTCTAGAATCTTCCTTGTGTCAGATGGGCATTCTAGCAACTAGGCTTCTAGCGAATTATTATTTACCTTCTTTCTCGCTACACAATCGCTTATGAGAGTCCATATGTTTTCAGGAAGCATTTTTCAATATATTAAGACTTTCAGGTGGGAAATATTTCGATATTGGTGGTCAGAGTCTTAATTTATTTGGTCACGCGGCTCATTATTATGACGTCATATAAGGCGTCATCACGGGGGAACTAGATAGAAAAGGCGTGACGCGGATTTTAAGTCACGAAATCCATTTTGAATCAACGACACCAGAACGTAAAGTCGGTAGTGTTTGTTGGCTTGACTGTAACTGAATGCGTAAAACAGAAAATGAAAAAAAAACTGAATGTGTGGATTTACTTGTAGTGTAGTCCAGGTGTAATTGATTCAAAAGGGATTTTGCGTCGTATCGTCTTTTCGCATTGTCTATGTAGACAGCCATTCACAGCGTAAAGCTTCTTCATTCTCAGAGGCATTGGTTCAACGCGTGCGTGTATGAAAGACGTTTTCAACGACGCAAACTATGTGTCCAAGGCAAATTCCTGTCACCCACGCAGATCCGACTTCCACTAGAGTGGAAATTGTCAATGCTTCTGGTCCACGTCGAGGTTCAGTATCTCCAATAACAGCGAATGGTCGTCTAACGTACTGTTTATGTATAGTCCAACTGAAACTAACATCAAAATCATGTATATCATGTTATGAAAGATCCTTTCTCAGAGATAATATTTAAATACCTGCGTGGTCGATTTCTAATACCACGTTATAGACCAAGAATGGAACCATATGAATGTAATAATTCGTGTATTCTAATCACGAAATTTTGTATGAAATTTCGCTACAATAACAACAGATGTAACGTTTCAAAATATTCTGAAGAATATTGGTATCGTAGTTGTACCTGCCATATAGAGCCACTGTCATATAGATCTACCATCCATTGTACCATAGCATTTATCTTCTCAAAGTACGGCAGGCCTTTTCGAGCAGAAAACGAAATATATGCTGGTGACGAAGCACATTCGGGCACTATATGTGTCAACTGTCTCCCATCGTCATCCCACGTTTGGAAAAACAGTATTTAAGAGAACCTTGGAATGTCAGTTGTACTGCAGTTCCAGCTAAGATTTTCATCAACATTTCCTCATAAGTCTCTAAATAAATTTCCTTCTTAAGCAGTCGAGTAACAACGTCAACATCTCAGAGAGTGAAATAGTTTCGCACACTCGGATGAACAAATGCTTGATCTACTATAGCATCTACCTGTTCCAGAGTCTGGATTTGGTGTGATTCTTCTTCAACTTTTAAAAAACTCAAGAAACAACCGGATATGGCTCTTAAAATAAGTCCGAAAGATAATAAGTTGTACATTAGACAATCTGAAGATAATTTATTTTGAGATTTCCTGCATATTCCGTGAATGCCCCTGTAACAAATGTCTGGAACCAATGAAGAATAGCTGTTTCAATTGTTCCTTGTTCCAATATTCGGAAAATGATGGTGTAGAAGTAGAACGTTGCAAGCAACACAATCTACACAATGGCAGAAAAAGAATTAAAAATATTTTTCTCGTCGGTTCTACTCTTCGGATCAAGACACACATATTGCCTTGTGCATGAGGATAAAGAAAATCGATCCATCGAGAAATATACACGGGTCCATATACGGCCACTCAATTTACTTAAATGTCGATTAACGATAGCCTTTCATTTATATCAGTAATATCACGAAAATTCACACAGTGGTGCATTAATGTGCAGTGCTATGTTCTTAATAAGGATGGCGTCCCTACAAAATGCTTCCCACTGACTGACACAATTACCGGATCCGTATAGATAAAGTTTCTCCATTCCAAAACGCACATATCTTCCCCAAGCACCTGATGTAGATGCATTCACAGAACTCACAGATGGGACTGATGGAGTATATATTGTAGGGAGTCAAAAGAGACCTACCCTTCGTGAAAGATATGTTACCCGATGCTAACCTTTGCTGTGCGGCACATCCGGAGAGACCAACATTTAAAATTATGTGTAGCAAGAAATATGGATGTATGATTATAACGTTTTCCAACCTTTCCCAACGAATAATGATCTATTAGATAGAAAATTCAAACGTTCTGAATCATTCAGAAGAACTTAGAATATTGACATGATTTCTGCATTATATGGAACACATGTACAAAAATCATTTGTCAGGGTAAAGTTATGTCTGTTCAAAGCATGTGACAGAATATTTGTTCCTGTCACGTTAATGATAAATACCGTCATTGAGTTCGATCCTTGTTTTCTTTTCAGAGAAAAAAAATACGTCGTAATATATTCGGCTCATTAAGATCAGAAAAAATATTCTAAATATCGTGTGAAAATATGTAGTTTCGATTACAATTTTTTTTTTATTAATTTTGCATACACACACATATAAAACTCCCTTGAATGTGTTCAAAAAGATTAAAAGTATTCTCATAGCATCAACCAATAAAAATAATTCGACATGTGACTAATAATTTAAAGCAGTACTAATAAAAGTGAATTATTTGGAATGTCTGTGGTATGGGAATCGGAAAAAGTAATCGATAATATTAAAAATTTCAGAGAATTCTTCTCAAGGATAATTACAACTAAAATACAAAGTATTGTTAATATTGATGCATTGGAAGAGCAGACAAACAGTTAAAATTGGCTGCTTATCATAAGATGTGAATCGTCTCTCGCATTACTGTTGACTAAGAAGCATACTAATGTGTCCGCCACAGTTCAATTATGTTACGTGAGGAGGACAATTCACTTAATGTATAATCTAATTGACCAAATCATAGATGCAAAATTATATAAAGGCTGTGAAGAACATTGTTTTCAAGTACATAACCTACAATGAAACGAAAACAAAAGAATTCAGAAGTCTCAACTATGCGTTTCGTTTTCTTAGCTGTCTGTGCGAATTTTATTTTCCTTCTGTCTATATTTTTAAATAATTCGTAATTTCGTATAATAAGCACAGAATACTGAAAACTACATGTATTTTTTAGGTTTTCTCCGTGGTATTTAATTTTTCAAATGAACAAAAGTAAGAATGTAAACCTGTCATGAAAGTAGAGAAATTTGGAAAGTAACATGAATTTAGAATATTATACAAAAGCCAATGATGACGCCGGCAAAATGAGCTAAAAATCCAGACCTGTTTACATCTGTTTTAATATTAGAATATCAAGTAATTATTGTTTTAATTTTCTTTTCAAATCCCGGGCAATGCCGAATAGTTTTGCTAGTATTTCATAAAAGAAAAACATTAAAAATCATTACCTACAAGTCTCATTGGTATTACCTTCAATACTCTAGACGTAATAATAATAGTGAAGTTGAGCACTATCCCGTACTTGTGTGGTCGCGGCATTGGAGAGCATCGTTCAGGGAAAGCGTGAGAGCGTTGGACCGTATCTGTCACTAATTGACTTGGTCGGTCACTGTGCGCGAACCCCCTGCCGCGCCGCACCGCAGTCACTGGAGTGTGGCGCTTCTATAAGACAGAGACACGCGTCTACACTCCACTTCATTCCACGCCAACTGCCAGACATGGCGCCTCCATGGTGTGTTATCGCGCTGTGCATTGCAGTGGTCGCGACGCGAGGTGCTCGTCTTGCCGAGGACTACACCGCTCCGGAGCGCTTCCAGGATGATGGACAAGACATGCTGGCTGTGGCTAGTGAACGAGTGGCTCGACCAGTGTCATACGCCTATCGCACCCGTGCCGAACCACCTGCTCCGTCCACCACGGAAGTTCCCGAGGCTCCCCCGCGGATACGAGGAAGGACTCGTTCGCAACATCACGCAGTAGATCAACAACCACAACCTCGTCCATTCACGCAGCAGAGAATCAATCGCCGTCCCGCGTCGTATTCGTACTCCAGTCCTGCTGAGCCACCTGCAGCTGCATCGGAGGATCTAGCAGCTACTGAAGAACCTCGTGCACCGCGTCGCGTAAGACCGAAGTACGTCGCTCCTCCAGAGACCCGATACAAAATCTCGGCTACGGAAGAAGATGAAGAAGAGGAACGCGCTCCACGTGTTCGACAAGCGGCTTCTGCTCCACAGCCCAAGCTGTCAGCGCGCTATGCGGCGCATGCAGAGCCAATACAAACGTACGAGACCAGCGAACCAAGGCGATATGCTCATCGATACGAAGAGGAAATGGAGGCGATCCCTGATCCAGCTCCTGTGACGAGACAAAGGTATGTGAGTCGCATTGAAGGAGAAAATGATCCTTCTGCTTTGGGCTCTTCAGTGGCAGTGGTTCCGGCCCCCGCGCACTTCAAAGACCAGAAGTCGGCAGCGAGTGGGCATCACGATGACGGCCACAAACATCATGGAGGAGACAAACATCACGAGAAAGGAGGGGGAAAGAAACATCACGCCGAGCACCATGAAGAGGAAGGTCACAAAGGGGATAAGGGATATAAGGGTCACCACGAGTACGAGAAGGGAGAGAAGGGACACCACGATAAGGAAGGGCATGCCGGTCATTACAAGGACCATGGTGGCAAGAAAGATGAGCATCACGAAGGTGGAGGTCATTTTGGGGAGCATCACCATGGTGAGAAGGGTGAGAAAGGCGCTAAGTACGGCGAAGGTGGAGAGCACAAGAAGGGACATAGCACAAAAGGAGAACACAACGTTCATAAAAAGGACGAATATGAGAAGAAACACGAGTTTTTCGATGAGTACCACGAAGGGGGTGAGCACTCCAAACACGGTGAATTCGGGGAAGAACACGAACACCACGAAGGTGGACACAAGAAAGGTGGTCATCACCATGGTGGTCACGAGGAGGAGCACCACGGCAAGAAAGGACATCACCACAAAGGCCACCATCACCATGAACACAAGGGTCACAAAGGAGAAGATGGCCATGAGGAACACCATGGCCACCATGAAGAACATGACAAAAAGGGAGGACATGATGAAGGAAAGAAATGGGGATACAGCAAAGGAGATGGCAAGAAACATCGTTAGGAATATTTTATGCATTATAAGCGTTAATTACATTTATTGGCTCATTAATGAAGTGCTTGCTAAGGGAAGCAATCAGTAGCTTATCCTGATTACATTAAAAATCTTATCTATTAAATTGAAATTTGACTTTTTCCGAGAAGTGGATTATAACTGTATTTTCTGCCACACATTCATTTCAGAAAAAATACTTTATAATTTGTAAGATGTTGTTCTACTCATTGTATAAATGTTACATAATTCAAACACATTGTTTTCACGGCAGTTATAATGATCCTTAATTTAGAAGACTATTCAATTCTCTATAATATTTCTATAAATAATTCGGACAAAATTATGTTTTCCAAGCTAGTACAAAAATATTGTTCAAGGTGAACTTGTTGGTTTTAAAACTAAATGTTATTGCTTCCTTTATCTTTCTTTCATTTTCTTTTAATATGTGATATTCTTGTATATTCAATATATAATTTGCAATATGAAATTTGAAAAAATGTGGAAACACGATCCTCGTTAATATAGAATTTTAATAACGCTCACTTTTATATCTTCTGCGTATAAAATATTTTGCTTATGATATTTCGCTGCGTTATATTGTACGAATAATCTAACATGCATACATCTAACAAGTAATTGTATCCACTATCTTGTTGTATTGTGTCTCTCAAGGTTATCTGTAAGGTCTTGGATAACTCATACATTCTAGTCCATTAACTTTTTGTGATGATCGAAGTTGATGAATCTGTCAACTTTACCTAACATTGTCTTCTTGTTTAACTATAATAAGTTAAACCTTCAATATATAATCGCTGTTCGAGGGTTAAGATGAATATTTTTTCCATTGGGTATTTCATTAACAATTTGGAAGTACCTTAAACTGTATAATTTGCTATTCTACTCATAAAAGAAAAAAATGTTTTCCAAACTATGGTAGTTGGGAAACATTCTATATTCTATTCTTCATAAGTCCTTCCATAGTTCAAATAACATGTTATTGTTACACACCTTGTTATTATTGTTTGTAACACAATAATTTCTCGTTAATAAAGAAATGTTATGGACATATAAATAACATTTGATCAATGTATTTCTGTGTGTTTTTATTTTCTTTGTTAAAATAGAATAGGATAACTTGTTTTATTGACAAAAGAATACTTTTCTGACAAACTGATATCTGAAATATTTTTTTCAGAAACATTGAAGTTATGCCTTTTTATTCAGTGTATTCATGACAAAAATTTTAAATTTCAAAAAAAATCATAAAAGTTTTCTTAAAATTAATTTCAAATTTCATTTTTGGAAAATGAAAGTTTTGTAATCGTTAGACAGTGTGAGGAAACACAAACATTTTTTATGTGGAGTAATAAACTAAAAAACAACATGCTGAAAAGAACACGATAGCTGGTGTTTTATATCAAAATAACTTCAGAATAAACATTTTGTCAAAAGTGAAATTCACTAACATCAAGCTACAAAGAAGAAGTGCAAATATTTCTTCTACCTTTATAAACTGTAATAGCTGAAACTAGACCGTTTCATTTGCAATAACACTTTATGACGGAAAAATATTATAGAAAATTTATTAATCGTCTAAGTACAATACTTGACAATAAACACATATATTGGATAAATAACCACTGGCTGGTCGTTCACGTAATGTAATTCATTGGTTTAACCGAACAGCTCCATAATAATGTTCTTTATTTCGCATTATTTCTACTTATTGCAGTATCCACACAATCAGTTACGTTGATGAAGTACAACGAGAGAAGAGAAGATGAGTGCAAGAAGTTACCTTTTAAAAATAAGATTTGGTTATTTATATCAAAATGAATATAAAACGTCATAATTACCGTTTATCATTTCATAATAACATTATCGTCTGGAAAGCAGTCAATTTCATGTGGTCGCATAAGAAATATGATTTCTTGAAAATCTTCTTAACCACCTCATTCACATTATTATTCTTATATCCAGAAAGTTTCATGCGATACAATTTCTCGCAGAAATATAATGATTCAAAAGGCTACTAGTAATACTTCGTGTTATGAATATGGACTCTAGATGTAATCCATGAAAATACTTTTATTTATTATGGTGTTATAACTCAGTTGAAAGCACACATAATATGGAAAAGAAATAGGGGTATTAAAATTAAACCGAGGAATAATCTAAATAATTTTAATAAGAAAAGTAGAAAAGATACGAAAATGTATACTTTGATTGGACGAAGACAAACAAAAACAAGATTTCGTGAAATTGTAATTTATATAAATGTGAATGAAGTAAGTATTTGGGCAATCAGAGAATTGCAGGGTAGGAACCAAAGTCAATATGAAACTATACAGTTATAAGAGATTAGGAATACAATTCGCACATAATCAATTTAAATTTAGATTATTTGATACTTGCCAAAGATGAAAGTAAAGATCATTTGAAAATTCCGACTTTTACTCATTGGTCTATACCATAGGTACCCAAATGTACACAGAAAATGAGTTACGTTGATTTGAGGAACTCCTAGAAGTAGTTTCATTAAATACATACAAGAGTGCACTACAGTGAGTATAAAGAGCACACATTTTTCTTATTTTTTTAATTTCATCACATCCTTCTTTATTTCCCATTATCGGAGAATAGACCCTGCCTTTCTCGTTATTTTAAAAAATCAATAGAAGAACAAAAAGCAAAAAGTATTGAAGTTGTATAATATTCTCATTGCAAGAATTGAACATATTCCCGATTGTAACCTCCTTAAGTGGAAATTTAAGATACGCCATCAGATAATGTGTTTAGACAAATCGATTCTGACTGGTCTATTCATATGCCAAATTCATATTAAAACCAATATTCATTTTCAAAATTGTCGATTTTGAAAGTTTCTGTGCGAAAAGATCACAAATATTTTGAGATGTCATAATCACGTCACCTTTGTTTTCGTTGTACTTTTGGTATAGTTACTATTACGTTGTAAATTGTGGGGACTATTGCTGTTTATATTTTGAGGCATCGTGGCCCACTTCACTCCGCGTAAGCCACACGTGTCTCCATACTTGCTTAATGGATTCGTAGTGGTGGAGTGGACAAAGAAGATGCTAATGAGGTGAATCCAAAAAAAAATATGTCGCAACTCGGTAATGGAACGTGTTAGGCTTCAATGCGTGGCACGCACGAATAGGTCATAATACTTTATCATTGAAACTGATGCAGAAGCTAAAGTAATAAAGAAAATCGGAAATTGAGGTATGCGCATGCTGAAGGTTTTATGTGCCAAAAACATAGTTTTAAAAGAGAGAAAAATTTGATTAAACGTCATAATTGTTTAAGGAAAAATATAAAAAATTATACTATATAACTTGGTTCATGTTGCAACTAAAGGTGCTTCCAAAAAAGAAAATTTTATCCAAATTGAAACTATTGTGAGGGAAAAATGATGAAAGCGTGTAGAATATTCAAAACGTGATTCACGAAAAACGCTCCATGCCCCTCGGATAATACCTACAAGAGTGTATTTTCCGCGCCTGATAAGTATCACTTTGACTGGCGTTACGNGATAATACCTACAAGAGTGTATTTTCCGCGCCTGATAAGTATCACTTTGACTGGCGTTACGAGACTTTTTTTTCATTTTCTTTTATTTTACCCAGTTTCTCAGTCATCTGGTCACTATCCGGGTTGTATTCCTCTTTTGTTCTATCTCATTCTTGAATTCCTAAATTACTTCTTTCGTTCATCTGTTATTTTGTATTTTTCTTTCCTATTTATCTTCTGTTTATATCAATCTTCAGTCTTATATTATTTTTGTCTATTATCCTTACTGACCTTTGCCGAATAACAAGCTGTTCCATCTTTGCCGCCAGCATTATTTGCCGCGTTTCCCTCCCCACAACGAGGTGGTGTGGAACTTATCTACTATCCTTTATTGTTTTCCGTTTTGTCAAGATTAATGCTACGGGATGATCGAAAAAAATAGTAATAAAATATGTTTTTTTTATTCTTATCTTAGGAGTGTGCTGAAATGTAACACGGCCCTTGATCGGAATTGATCGCATGGTGCCTTGCTTGCTTCCGAAGAATAATGTAGTTTATTGTTCTCCACGAGGTCATACTCAGTTTAAAACTGCTTTATTGACAATAACATTATTATTATTATTAATAATAATATTATATCAATTTTGATGACAGTTAACCTCGCGACGATGTATACGTTTTTAACAGTCATAGAAATTAAACTATCAGGAGAAGGTACTGAGAGCGATTACCACAGCATTTGACTTGCCAAGGCAAACGTGTTTGTGGAAAACCTATTCCGTTTGCATGACTCAATTGTCAAAAATATTTACTTTTCGACAAATAAAGGCCAAACACAAGAGTGCGTCAGAAATGGCGTGTATCCGTTCACAAAAACAGTTACTCGTTTGTTAAGACCATAAAAAAATTAAGTCAGGTACCTGAAAGGTTTCTTTTAATTAACTGAAGTCAAATATGTTGCTTTCCAAAAAACTGCATTTGGCTGGACTGAGAAACCTGATAAGCAGTCTGAATTTTCGGTTACGATTTATTGAAATTTCTTTTAGACTTAATTAAGTTTAATTTCACGGGAATATGTTTTTGAGGTTTCGTTTCAGAGGTGACCTTTAAGATTATTATTATTTATATTATTCTTATTATTTTTTAGACTTAAATGCTCCGAAACAATTAGATAATTAGAGCCCTCTTGATTACCTATTGTTTACAAATCAAGAATCAGAATAATAATTGTAATAACTTCTTTATTTCAAATTTTTCTGTATAGTTGTAGTAACGTATCTCAGCATCAATATGTGTTTCTGGAGTTTTTAAATTCTCCTCCATCAAATATTTCTGTTTGTGTTCGTGTGTCATGACTTGTTTTGATAGATTTTTTGTTGCATTCGTAATTGTAATATCAAACTAGTGGTGCAAAACTATTGCACATACTTTCTCATATACGCTTCTCCGTCTGCAGCATAGAGTGAAAAACATTCTGTAATGAAAGGGTCATTTCTGGCAAGGTCCTTTATATTTTGAAAGTCTTCCAGTGCTCTGTTCATGCTCAAAGTCGCTAGATGAACTTATCTTCTGTTTATATCAATCTTTATGTTTGAAATTCGAGAGTAAAATTAACATTCAGAATAACATTTCAAAACATATAGCGACATATCAGTCTTATAAATATCGAAAAAGTGTTGGGTAAATGTAATTTCGATGTAGACACAAATTCATGTATTTTCGTATTTGCAGTGCGTTTCCTGTCCTCCTATGTACTTTATGATCATCATATATTTCATTTCAGTTTACTAACAGTGTATTCTACGTCTGCTTGGTTCATTTACACTGCAAAATATTGTTCAAGTTTCTTGAAACAATAAATGCGTAAATGTAACAGATATAAATTATTTCACTGCGTCTATACCAAACTTTCAAGCAAAGTACCGCTAATACGGATGTAATGCATACTAATTCTACTTTACGTACAGAAAATTTAAGCAAAATCATTGGACTGGTTTTTGAAAAATATTCAATAATGTACTTTGACCTTCATGTAAAGTGCCCTTTGTGTTGAAGTAAAAAGAAAATTGAAAGCACGTGCATATGTTAGAAGTAAATTCTACCCTAAATACGAAAAATGAAAAAAAAAATACAACTCGGGTCAGGAGTGCTGCGCACAGACGAACGGACAGACGGTCGGACTGGACGGACGTCCAGCCAAGAACCACTTTTTCGGAATCTGGGGTCACCAAAACGGATATATCTGCAAAAATCTCGTTTTCGAATTTTTTCATGATTACAATACTTTCTATATACTACATATATGAGAAAGTAAAATTAATTTAAACAATCTATGATAATCCATGAAGGTAAATTTGTTTATTGTCTTCGACTTGGATATTCATAGTTTTTATATCTCTTTGGAAGAAAATTATTTATATATTACTCGTGTATGTAGTACGTACGAATACTACTGAAAGGATAACAATAAATTTTGCTCAAATCATGACAATGAGTGTAAAAGTATTACTTCATAAGGATGAAAATTAGGATTATATATTTACATCATAAGTAATGTAAACCATTTTTGATATTAACAAATACGTCACACCATCTTCCCCTACTTGGAAGGTAAGCTGATATTGTGATGGAACAAGCCGACGGTTTCAATATCTACGAATAATGAATCAATTTAAACTTCTTTTCATATTTATTTAATTTGTGTTTGTTAAGTCGTACATTTAATTTTTAAGTATTTAATAAAATCGCTTTGTAAGGAACATAATTTAGTTATGCAAATTATATATTTACATACATTTTTAATAATACCCCAATGATAAATTCTCGGCCCTATACTCCGTTTATTGTATGTGAACGACATTTCATCATCCACATCAGATTGCTTAATTGTTCTTTTTGCTGATGACTCTAATTTACTATGTAAACACGTCAACGTTCAACCTTTCGACTTAGTTCCATGCAAATCTTCTCATTGTAAACACTGACAAAACAGTGTCTATGTCATTTCACAATAGTATCACAAACACAATTAAACACAATTAAAAAATGTTACGAATACAAAATTCTTAGGTCTCAAGACAATCTCAAATGGAATTGTCACGTTGACAAACTTAATTTCCAATTAAGCAAATTGTGTTACGCATTCCGAAACTTAGTTAACGCCGTTAGTCCACATATTTCCCGTTGGGTATATTTTGCAAACGTTTACTCCCATTTACGTTACGGCATTATCTTCTGGGGCAATTCCGGTCAGAGCATTCAAACTTTCAGTACTCAGAAGAGGATAGTTCGGATAATTTGTAAATCTCACCCCCGAAACTCTTGTAAACCTTTTTTCAAGGAATTAAATATCTTAACACTTCCCTGCACTTATATTTATGAAACGGTCTTGTTTGTTAAGACCGAATAACTGAAGTGCCACCCTTGCTTTATACGAAACAGTCTCGTTCACCAACACAATACTCGCAATAGGAATAATATTCATCGGCCTAGAGTGTCAACCACTCTTTGCCAAAAGGGACCATATCATTCGGGAATCGTTCTATATAATTCCCTGCCCAAGAATATAAAAGATATTATGAAATTGAATCTTTTAAAATTCGCGGTTAAAAACTACCTCTTGCACCAGTGCATCTACACTGTAAAAGAATTTATTGATTTTAATAAAAGTTAAATCCATCTTGTACTTTATCACGCCATTGCTGTAGTACTTTTTAAACAACTTATAACAATTTCAAAAACCTTTTTCTTGCATGATTGTGTTGTCTTATGGCTCATATTAATTTAGTTTTATGTCTACTCAACTTTGGCACGGTAGTGTACATAAATTCTGTAGCCCCATCCTGGCCCGGGTTTTTCTCCGTTTTTCCTTCTGGTAGAGGCGGATTTATCATACAGGTTCTCTAGGCTTTGTCTAGGGGCGTGTTTATTGTAACAATAAATCGTGAATTTAGTGTTATTTCAATTCTTATGATTTTTAAACACTATACTCAGAATAATCTATAGTTCGATAATAACTTGTACATGTAATTTTTTGCTTAAAATTACAAACATATTGACATTCTATTAGTATTATAACTCGCAGCTAACTTTTTATCTTATCTAGGAATTTTTGCTGAATTTTTTGAATCCGCCTCTGCCTTAGGGTCCTTGATCGGAATTGATGGGATGGTCCCTTGCTTGCTTCCGTAGAGTAAATTAGTTTATTGTCCTCCACGTGGTCATACGCAGTCTGTACTGTGGTTTGACAATAAATTTATAAATTTATTATTTTTATTATTAATATATTCTTTTAGTTGTACAATACCTGTCTATCTACCCCAATTTTCTTGAAATTTGTATTTAGAAACTAACAATTATTACTCTTATATGGATTAATGCATTACAACGCCTGCGGTAATCGCGCACGCGATAATTCTTGCATCCTTTTCTCTCACACAATGTCATAAGCGGAAATCCGACCCGGGTTCCCAGGCATTTCGCACCAAGTGCTGTAACCAACTACGCTACCAGGCCACTGTAGACCAGCACAAAGGTTATTGTGTATCAAACACAAAGGTTATTGTGTATCGCATCGCTTTGTTTACCCCACAACGATATCCCACTCTTCAGAATGTGATCTAAGGAATGAAATAATAATAATAATAATAATAATAATAATAATAATAATAATAATTAGTTGGTGCAACTAATCTTGCTTGTGAAACGAACTACCAAAGAAGAAAATTCTGAATGAGAAACACGGAAACATGTTTCATATGTGAATACAAGGGTATCATTTGCAACGGAAACGTGTTACGCAGAACATGTCAGGTATTGAATTCTGACTGAAAGAAATATCTCTGTTTTTTTTCTTAATAAAAGTTAGAAAACTGGCTCTAAGAATGCAATACCCTTCCATACGAACACGCTGTCAAGAGAGTGCAATGTATCAAATATAATATCGCTTTTCATGCACAAATGGAAATTTCTAGCTATTTATTCGAAAGAATTTTTACACTACTCTGATACTTTATGTTTCACTTTAATGTTTTTTTTACTTCATTTATACATCGCACTGGAAAAAAATCCGCAGTCATTGATGCAAATATCGATGGTGCATACTCGCTTCTTAAAGATTCTCAGTTCAATTTCCACACGAGTTGTCAATGACGATGTGATAGCTAGCGAAGTATACTTATTACGTGACACTGGCCATGAAATTGGCAGAGTCAAAGGGAATATATTTCCTCCTTTGTATATATAGCGGTCCTGCACATGAGAGTCAAAATGCATGTTAACGTAAAACAGTAGAAGGACATATATTGTGACTCTATTTATCTATATGTCACTTTAAATTTATAAACACAAAGGAAAATAATGTACATGAACTTGATTCTTCAGCGTTCACAAACTGACTCAGCACTTGAGCGTTCAAAGCCCACCAAAAATCCTTAATTCTAATTACACGAAATCCCCTTAATACGAATGGAAAACAATTAAACTCAAAAGAGAATTCTTAATACTAAGAATAATTAAAACGCCAACTCTTCCCTTTAGTCTACGAGTTTTGTAGAGTAGCCTTCTCTTCTGATAGTCCACATATGAACGTGTCGGCACGGCTCTGCCTCACCGACCCTGAAGCAGAACTGCGCGTACACGTTACCACTGGAGCCTGGAGACCAACTCGACTCATCCACCTCGTCCACATCTGATCGCCATACAGAAATATCTCACGTTGTTCATCTCCAGTGAGTAACTATGAACGTGATTATTCAGCATTCACAATCTGACTCGCCACTTGAGCACTTGAACCGAACTGTCCGTACACTCCTTCCTTCTCCTACTTCCCCTATCTTAACTCAGTTGTAAACACCAATAAAGAAATAATAAATTCGATTTTCGAATTATTGGTACAATATTGAATATTAATACAAATAAAAATTTAGAACAAAATAGAAAACTAGTTCAACTACACAGCTTCACCCCGAGGTTTGAATTGGTATTTTACTAGAAGCTTCCACAAACTCACGCAGTTTGATCAAGAGACATTTCAACAGAAACAACCAACCCTCCTAACTGCCTAACCTTGGAGACACCTACGCTCAATGAAGACTCCACTATAAATTCATAATTATCCTTTCACAGAGATAAGTAAAACTTTAAAGGAGCGTAATAATTTGTTTACACCGTTTCACACTATTTGACAAATATTCACCAAAAAGCATAGCTTGGACTACCACCCAAACATTCAAACATACAAACCATTGATCTTCATGTATTAGAATGAAAAGAATACTGTCTTGGTGTCCTATTTTTAACCGGGTTTTGTAGTCAAAGAGTGCTATACGTTTTTATCGGTATTACGAATACTACGAGTGGAAAATCTTAATCGTAATATTTCACAAAACAATTAAGTTGTATGTTTTTAATGATTTGATTCCTTTTAATTGACTACACCCCATGTGTAATACACCCTTGTGTTTATCAGCTAACTTCTATTGCCAAATATAGCGGGGTAGCCGGGATAAGAAGGGAAAGATGGAGTACACCGAGTTAAGTACATAGTTCCAAATACATTCTTTGCTGAAAAGAAACTGACTCCAGGGCCGAAAACTTTCACTGATTAATATTTGTAGTTGTCATCATTCATTTCTGTAATTCCATGACTCTCCTATTCCTAACATTTTACCAGATTCACTGCATCATACGTATCAGTACATATGTGTCAAAAAATATAAGTGAAAAGACAGAAAAGAGAAAATCCAAAAAGGCGTTGAATTTAATGTTTAGACATTGATGAAAATTGTGTTCAAAAGTTTCTCTGACACCAAATTGTTACTTATTAATATTACACTCTCGGATGGTTTACCTACATTTATTCAAGTAATAACGATTCGACACGATCAGTATTTTTCAGTTTCTTTTACCTCGCACTGCTCTTTATTGATAAAAAGAACACCCTCAATTTTTCATGTAAAGGATTCACTTGACATTTTAAAGGAAGAATCACATTAATGGTACACAGTCTTTCATCGGTAGCGTCGCTATATTGAATGGAAAGCATAAATTCTTCAAACGTGAGTAGTATGGGAAGAAATGTATATATCAACTCTATGTTGCCAAAACCGCCAAGAACAGGAATTTTTATACAGAGAATATTATCTAATAGTTAAATTAAGAATTAAATAATCATTAAAATAATATTAGATTAACTTTATCTCTAATTTTCGAAAACTTAGAATATTAAATTAAACAAATAAAATAAATAATTTGTGAAATGGCTGAAAAAGTAAAAGTTGAATAATTTCTAAAGTTTTTTTGCGTGTGGTCTCGAAGAAATAAAAACTCCTCTTTACAACATGCCAACGTTTCGGCCCTCTTTATTTTGGCCTTCTTCAGAGCTACAACAAAAATTAGGGTTTTTTAACATTCAGATACGATATAAAACTCTTATTTTACAATTAAGACAGTGTGACAAACACTCACCTAGTTGAATCTGCTGTCTTCCTCAAAAGTCGCACACTTCCTTGTCGCTTGTCATCATCCAAGCGTTGCTCACGGCTGTGTGATTCAATTTAGAACGTGTTACTTATCAGGAGAACTTTGTGGAGGTTTTGTTTGCCATGTTGTCATTTTTATACAGTGTAATATAAATAAACTACACATATATAAAATAATTCTACTATATAGCATTCAATTGTGGTTTAATATTACACAACACCATGATAACCTAACAACATTAAATTATATAATGATTGTATTATACATTACGTTTCATTCACAATTATAACTTGCTTTACATAATAATAAAAATTACTAAAACAAACATTACACAATATAGTTATTTCATTCCCTGTTTCTCTCATTGTTAGGTTTTTTATTGTTGACGACTTTTTTATTAAATTAGTGAAAACTTTGCTCAGATTATCTACATCAGATTTTTTGTTTATAGTGTTACCTCACTGAACAATATAAATCGTTTCTTTGACTATTCTCTTTTTTGTTACACATTCTTGACCTAAAATTTTCACGGTAGTAAAGTCAAATGTGTTTTTCTTCTATAGCGTGTTGCGCTAAAGCACATTGCGGATGAGTCCTTTTTAAGTTTCCCCTGAATAAACCTTTTTGCATTCTGCACATGGTATTGAGTAAATGACAAATATCTTTTCTTGGTTGATTGGATGTTTGGTTTCTGAAAATAGTTCTTGACCAATTTTCCTATTGTTCTTTATAGCTATTCGTTGGTGGGATCTTTATCAAGTTTTATATCAGTTTCCTAGTCTTCAAGGAGTTTGGCAATTTACCTCATATATTCAGATTTGTACATTAATAGAGTGGAGTTAGTTTTGTCTGTATTGAGAGCTAACTCCTCATTGTGATCTCTGAAGAACTGTTTTGTTCTACGCACTAGTTTATGTAAATTACGGTCTTTCTTAGTTGTGCAGTGGGAAGAGTTTCGGTTCAGAAATTTAGTAATAATATTGGTACATCGAGCTCGTAAGGTGTCTTGTGCCTCTTTATCTTTGATTTCGCACAATACACTGTCAGTATCACAGATAAGTGTTTCCGCTGGAATTCTGTTTGCTTCATATGGTAAGCCAAAATTTGGTTCTAAACTCAATAGAGAAGCTACTTCATCTGATCTAGATATATCAGTGAGATTAAGCCAACAAACATTCGACTTACAAACATTGATAGGACTACCTTTAATATTCATGCACAATTTCTCATATTTACTATTTTGTCTCATTTTTGTCATTTTGGAGTTTTATCATATGAGTTGTCTAGAGTCGCACAAAACATTGTACGTTGCTTTTTCAACCAGTGATCTGAACAGAATCTTATCCCGTGCTAAACCATTTTTTATACACTTAATATCAAATATTACACTCTTAATTTCTAAATTAAGTAATTATTTCTAAAACCTATTGCACACGCGTTCAATGTCCCTTGAAATTGAATTATTAACAGAGCATAACCTAAAGTGATTTGATCATTTTGTACTATGTGATTTGGTATAACATTATTACTCCTAAATCAAGAAATTTCTGTCATTGCATCTGGTTGCTAACATAATATTGTCTTTCGCGATGCGTTTCCCACAGGCATGTGCAGCAGTTTCGTACTCACGCCTTATCTTTTTTTGACCGTTCATTATTGCGGTTTTATACGTTTTTGCGGGATAAGAGTTTTATACCGTAAATATCTGTATGTTGAAAAATCACAATTTTGTTGTAGCCCTGATGAAGGCCAAAATAAAGAGGGCCGAAACGTTGTCATGTTGTAAATAGGGGTTTTTGTTTCTTCAAGACCACAACGCAAAAAAACTTTAGTAATTATTGTTATTGAAAATGGTCGAAAATCAGATTAATAGAATGGTAAAAGTTGAGAGTGTTTTGTAAGTCCACTCCCTTCGTTTACACTATCAATAAAAAACAAAACTTTACCCAATCGTTTCGCTGTTTCGTGTCAATGTACTGCATATTGAAGTATTACCAAATAAGAGCTCATTTCATTCTTCCTGATCAAACAATATATCTGAATATTTATTCCTTTCCGCGTTCTTGATAACTCACATTTCACACATGCTTGTTTTTCCTTTAGCAACGAAAAGAATGAAAATACCGCGAGGAATATAGAGCCGTAGAGCCATGGTGTGGTTTAAATAAACACATTTAAACATTAACAATATTTCAGATTTCACACATTAATGTGAATTTAGTGTTATTTCGTGAATTTAGTTACATCGTGAATTTAGTGTTATTTCAATTCTTTTGATTTTTAAGCACTATACTCAGAATAATCTATAGTTCGATAATAACTTACATGTAATTTTTTGCTTAAAATTACAAACATATTGACATTCTATTAGTATTATAACTCGCAGCTAACTTTTTATCTTATCTAGGAATTTTTGCCGAATTTTTTGAATCCGCCTCTGCCTTAGGGCCCTTGATCGGAATTGATGGGATGGTCCCTTGCTTGCTTCCGGAGAGTAAATTAGTAAATTAGTTTTTTTTCCTCCACGTGGTCATACGCAGTTTGTACTGTTTTTTGACAATAAATTTATTATTATTAATGTTTCTAAGTGTAAGCTCAGAGTTAAAAGTTCATACAATGCCTGCCAAACGTAATACATTATGAGCAAGTTTCGATTAAATATAATCCTTTGTGTAAGTTTCGGTGCCTAAAGAAAAACTACTTCAAACCTAAATACATCGAAATATCTATCACGTCCGAAACACTAAGCATCAGATGAAGCTATAAAATTCATTTCAGTAGTGACTCCAATAAACGCTATAATATTGAATTGAACATTGTATTGAATTTTAATTCCGTACACATGATAAAATCAAGTAATAGTCAAACATCTTCGTCAACTCGGTTAAACATTTATGAACTTGGTGATGTGCATTCAGTACTATTAAAAGTGAGGTTAATATAAAAAGTGAAAAGTTATTTAAAGTGAAAAGTTAAGGAAACTCGTGTTCCAAAGTAGGTCTCGAACCGGATTGATTATCTGAGATAAAATATTTGCTTTCAGATTCTCGTGGAAATCAATTTTGCAATACAATTATAGTATTCTCAGTAATCTTAAAACAAACCTTTCACTCTCTATTTCTCCGCTTCAACTGTTAAAAAATTGGCGCCAGGGATACATGATCGAATTCTGACTAGGAAATAACTCGATCTATGTTTATGCGACTTTTAAATTATTTTATCGTCGACTTTTCGAAGGAACTCTCACTAGTCACGGCACTATATACTTTAGTATAAGAGTTTAAAAATAGTTGGTCTTCTCAAATGCGATGAGCTAAATTTCCTTATTTTTTGTTATTACAAATGAAATATTTTGCGTACTGTACAGCTGTTCAACGACGGTGACTCTCAAGAGATCTCATCTAACACTAATTTTTAATTAGTGGTTTATGATATTGTACACCTGTTTAATTTTCGACCTAATAATCCTAATAATCTCACACTCATTTGTTGAGTTCTTGTAAAATCTTCGCAAATTATCTTCAATTCTTCCCACTCTTTAAAAAATTCCAAATAATTTATCGCCAAATAAGCATTTAATAACTGTGTATACGTGGAAAATAATCAGACCGTTTACTCTCCGGAAACAGGCAAGTGATAATTCCCCTCTTATTCGATCAAAGTGCTCAAAGGAAAATCGTAAAAATAAAAGAAAATTTTCGACCGATTATATATTCTGTATAATTGGAAAGTAAAATAAGAAAAGAAAACCAGCGGAAAACAAGTTTTCTTTGTAATCTAAAATGTTACGCTTTCACTCACATTATACAAGATTAATTATTTCATATTATTTTATACATTTGAACGAACTTCCTTGTATGTCTGTTTTTCCTGCCTTTTGTTACATTCAATTTTTTTTGGCACCAGAACCATTACCACTCCACGCTATCTTGATAACCTCACCCACGCATATGATCTGCTGTGTAGCATGCATGTTTGCAGTATCCGTCTTGGTGAGCGAGATTGTTTTGTCCTTCGCCTTCTGCAAATTAGCGCGATCTGCGTGATGAGCACGATGCCTCTTGTGTTTTGCTGGCAGCAACGCGACGAGCCGCGCCGGCTGCGACGCGACAGGGAACGGGGTTTTCACACTGTTCGATCTCTGTGTAGCCTCTGTCCCCCCCCGGCCCTTCCATAACCCCCTCGTTTGTCCAGCTAATCCACTGCCGCGTGGGATCCCGTTCACCCAAGGATCACCGATGTGTGGGCATCGTTATGGCCAACGCAACTACATATAGCTCCGGAGCCATATTCGTTGTGCTTTCCGTCGAATCGCCGTATCGGGTCCAGCCAAAGCTTTCCATGATAATGCGCAACGGCGTGAATACAATGGGTTCAATTTCATTAAGCCTCTGTTCTCTGAACCTATCCTTTTGTAACAGAGCATTCCGAGTAAAATTTTAGTGAGAAAGGGAACGGTAGTTTCGTTTATTTCTCATATTACTAATAAAAAAATTTTTGTATTAGTATTCAATATGAATACAATTAAATAAGTAATCTTCGAATGAACCTACATTTAAGAATGATACTAATCAGCATAATGTAAAATGTCCGTTAAAGTTAGAGCAAATATTTAAGTTTACAATTTTCTTAATTTTATTATAATGTTTACTTAACAAATTTTTCTTTAACTACACACTTAAAATCAGCTACCATACCATCCATTCTTATCAGTAATAAATATCAAAATTTAAAATGTACCTTATTGATTTTGCGAGAACCAAAAACTGGAATGAATATTTATTAGTTTTCATTCCTGCTTAATGGGCTTAGATGTATATTAATGTAATCTTGAACACATAAAGCAATTTTCTCTCACATATTAACCTACAGTGTATTTAATGTCACCACATCACATTCACTTTCTAACAGATTCGGAACCGATAAAAAATCACTGAAATTCATTTTAATATTCAAATTACATCATATATACTAACTGTCGTGTTATTTGATGGTTTTTTAAAAATTGAATAGTGACTATTGGGAAATAAAAATACATATTTTAATTTGAAATCAATCAACTGAAAAAATTCTTATGAAGTAGGTATAATTAATGAGAAATGTGGAGAGCAACAAGTGAGACAAAGAAGAAACGACTAGATTACGTGTGGTACAAATTCTACATCATAACGATCTCAAATTCTTCTTTTGAGCAAATATTTTGATATAATAATAATGTAAGAACGACATGAAAATTTAATGTATACGAGTACATGATTTGAGCAATCGTAACATTTATGATAATTATCGTAATATTTATGATAATTCAAATATAATAATCTCTAGCATGGTTGATTACATAAGAAATAATAAACTCTATTACGTAGACAAAAGAAAGAATTAAATTTAAATTTATTGTATAATACAATATTATTATTATTATTTTCATTATTATGTCATTTGCCTCATTATAAAATTCAAATTAATAAATTATGATAAAATGCAAATTATATTTCAAAGAATCGGATAAAAGTCAAGAGCTCTATTCTGTACCTACTTTATTTCAGCGTAACTCAGAAATGAATACAATCTTATTGCAATCTGCATTACTACTCACTCTTTCTTCCCCATGAGTCGACCAGCTACTTACGCAGGGAAGCACTAAATGACTCGCCTTATCGCCTTCAATCCCAGACGCCGGATTTTCTTTCGTCCATTGGAGGTCCAGCGTGTTGTGGTTGGCAATGGGGTGTGACGCAGCGCCAGTCTCCACCTCTTTGGGTCGCTCGCTTCGCTTTCTTAGTCGCGTGACCACTCGGAGCCTTTCGCACGCTCCCTTGCCCTTTGAGTTAAACTAATTGCACTCTTTCTCAATTTCTTTCTTTGTCCTTATTTATGACTATTGTAAAACCGTTCTTCCTTTATACATGGGGTTTTGACAATCCTACAACGCTGCACTTTCGAGGTCTCCCTTCGCAGGGACGTATTTCCGTCCACACTGCCATGTAAAGCAGATTTCGTGGTGGTGGGAGGGGAGGTCGACGATGTTTTTACTAAACAATTTTCATTGTCATGAATGGACGGCAGCCACCCTTTCGAAGCTTTCGGTCAGTGCTTCAAGCAAACGTCGCCATCTCGAAAATCTCAATAAAATCTCACGAGTCGGCCCATGAGGGTCATATAACATGCGAGAGTGGAACTTCTGCCGACAACCAGGAGTGCGACGTTGTAATTTTCCGTTAAAACGAGGATGAGGACGACAAACCTAAGTCAAAGTAAGAACGGCTTGTGTAAAATATTGCCTTTCATTAATTCAACATTACCTTTATATAGACAATTTCTTATTATTCCACATTATTTTACAATTTTGGACTTTAATCGAATATTTATCACAATATATTTAATAAACAACATAACTGATGTGTATCCTTCTTTGAAATACGTGTTTTTATCTAATACATCAAATCTTCCCATCTCATTTTATGAAGATCATTTCATGAAGAAATCCGTAGTCCACTAACAACATCAAATCCTATTAAGCTGACAAGATTTATTATTTATAAATATATATCAAATACAATGTAAATAATCTCTCCTGTGTCTCCGCAAGACGGTAACTGTTCCCGAAGGGGACATACCGCCGAAGGCCGTGTAGCAGACAGGTTGCTGCTGATGTGAGGTCGGTCGAGGCCAAGGGTACTTCGAGTCGGGTTTCCCCAGGTTTGTCCTAGTTTCAAGGGCGTCCGGGGAATGTCAGACGGTGTTTTCTACACAGTCCGTGTTTTTTACAAAAAAACAAGAAACGAAGACATATCGTCGCAATCCGCACAAGACATTGCAAATGAGATGCTTACTAAGCTAGTTTTAATTTTAAATTAACTCCATTAATTTTAAGATTATTACTTTCTCATATACGTAGTATACAGAAAGTATTGTAATCGAGAAAAAAATCAAAAGCGAGATTTCGACAGAAATATCCATTTTGGCGATCCCTGATTCTGGTTTTTGACATGATGTCCGTCCGTCTGATCGCAGCGATACTAAGTAATTGGATCAATCAATTTAATTCGAATTTCGTATTTACGGTAGAATTTACTTGTTGTCGATTCACTTGCCCTAACTGCTTTTTTTAGTTTAAAACAAAGGGTACTTCTCATGAAGGTAAAAGTACTCTTTTGAATGTTTCTCAAAACGACACCAACGATCTTGCTTAAATTTTCTGTGCGTAAAGTACAATTAGTATGCATTACATCGGTATTGGCGGTATTTTGCTTGAAAGTATGGTATAGACGAAGTAAAATAATTTCTGTCTGCTACACTTACACATTAGTTTACTGTTTGAAGAAGCTTGAATAATATTTAGCAGTGTAAATAGATCAAGCAGAGGTAGAATATGCTTTTCGTAAACTGAAATGAAACATATGATAATGATAAAATGTGGAGGACAGCAAGCGCACTGCAGATACGAAAATTTGTGTCCACAACGATATTACACAACACTTTAACGATATTTATAAAACTGATATGAAGCCATATGTTTTGAAATAATATTCTGAATATTTATTTTACTTTCAAATAAACTGGAAGACAATCAAAATATAGAGGACCATGTCAGAAATGAACATTTCACTATAGAATTCTTTCTCCCTCTATGCTGCAGACGGAGAAACATACATGAGAAAGTATGTGCAATGGTTTTGCACCACTAGTTTTTTAAATTTATTATGTTCTGCAGAATACTAACACTTCAGTTTATAGTTTTTAAGATGAAAAATAAAATTAGAATTTTGTCCTTGAATTGTTCTTGTAAGTTGTTGTTGTTGTTGTTTTTTGTAACGAATAACTATCTGGTCAATTTCTTTTGGAATTATTAGTTAAATGTGAGCGTTTCTTACTATGAAAATACCTCTTTATTTATTATTCTATTAATGAGACGTATAGAAGTTTAAAATTATTTTATTATTGTTTAATAATTTTACATAATAATGTCCGCATTTTAGTTTCAGAATTCGGAGTTTTCGGTCTCCTTGTTCTAAGTTTGAGATGTTGTTGATGGTAACACTATACTCAACTCTCACTCCCTACCAAGGGCGTGGAAGATAAACGCTGTTGAATAGTGTAAGTGCACCCTCTAGTGTCAACAGTGATGATCAGCCTTATGTATACATGGAAAATTCGGAAATAGTAACATGAAGGGTTTTTGTAGCCAAGGAGTGTGAGAAGTGAATTGTGAGAATACTTTAACAACTTTGTGGCCAAAGCGAATAAGACTCTCTGTCGTGCCGAGTTGTAACATATTTCAGGCGGTATCCGAGGCGAACAATTACTATTTTACATTTAAAGCAATTTAAACCGTCAAGTACTAGTTGCAACTTGTGAATAAAAGATGTCACATATTTTCTGATACATGCCTCGTATAATACAGCATTGTATGATCACTACGGTATAAAATATAGAAAATAATAGGTATTCATAACAAGTTTTAAATTCAAATAAACTTTTTGGTATTCTCTGTTTATTGTTTTTGTCATTTGTACGTATGTACGAATGGGTTTCCATGCCTACAATCTTCATAGTTCAAACCTCACCACTGGCTCCGGCGTCATCGGAGCTGATCATATTGTAGGTACACCCTCTATTCGATTCTTATGAAGATGTCTCATAATTGGTTATAGATATGCCAAGGTATAGTATATGTGAATGGGAAATGTAGCGTGCTATTGAAGTATATCTGAATGGAACGATAGGAGATAGGATGTGGGTGATAGGTAGGGGTTATTGTTAGTAGGTGAGCCGGTTAGCTGGGTTTACCAACCACTTAGCCCATGTGGAGATGTTAGGAGTGGTTAGTAAGAGTTAGTGATACTATGACTATTAGGATGTGGCTAGAACAAAGAGGGTTAGATTTTCAATAGTCACATCTATATGAACTGTGACACTGAAGTAAAAATCTACAACGTTTCCTCGTCCCGCCGGGAACCCGGTGTGACTGAGTGGCAAACAAGTATGTTAGTCCTGAGGTACCAGAGGGGCTACCAAGGTATAGGAAACGCACAGGGTAGCAATTGAGTCAATCGTTGTTCATCTTTGCTCTCAAAGAACTCTTTCAAGGCTGTCACAAGTTTTTGTAGCTCGGTTGCTTAGAGGTAAAACGATTAAGGAGAAAGAAGCCACCTTTATATCCATAGCTCCAATGATTCATGCTAGGAAATTTTATTTTACCATGTTTGTTGTCAATATATCTGGTAATACATTGGTTTTGTTTTTAAACTTTTTTATGGATTATTAACAACCATGAGTTTACTTTCTTGAAAAATTCATTATTACTATCCGAAAAGTGAGCTCGATTATCCAGGTAATAAAGGTATTTAAATAATATTCAAACAAATAATCTCTTCTTCTGTTTATCAATTATTATGGAATATCCCGTCTTTAAAAGGGGCAATATTTGTTCCGTCTTCTTTTGGTTTACAAATCATTATTTATAACGATTTTCTTTTGTTTCTCACGTAACCCGAGCAACCGACGCTCAACATTTTAATATTCTTCTCAGAGCAATATTCTTCTTTCTAAACCGAATAAACATTGTAAATAATTTGACAACAATCGTTCCACTAAACATTTTTTCTTTACAAGGATTTGTTTCGAAAAAACTAATAATTGATGAATAGAATAGAATTTTATTAAACCTCAAAATTGTATGTACAAATGAATCCAGCTCAAAATTAAAACTCTCTTCCTGTTATATCATAGATTCAAGCTTTGCTTTTGATAAAGTTTATCATTGCCTTGTTATGAAAAATGCGCTCAGTCCTTACTCCTTTTATATCTTGTCACATAGTTTTCTTATAAATCGAAAATTCTACTTCCATTTTCATGGGAAAAAATCAACGCGGGGTCCCTTACGGCAGCAGCTTCTTATCCTCTTCATTAACGACATTCCTACATGCTATAGATTTGTTCTGATGACATTGCCCTGAAAGTGGAGATTAAAACATCTTAACAATACTACAACGGTGAATAATAACTTAATTGCCCGCACAATGGAGAATAGAATAACAATAAACACTGACTATTGTCTATCAATCATTTATATGTTGTGCTTAAACGGTTTAGAACGGTAACATATTGGCTATCGATTAGATCTGGAAAAAGATATGCTATTGCAAGGGAACACCACCAGAATAATACAGATTTGGAATAGAATGGAGAAACTAAAAATTGTAAGTTGATTTGTATACTTGAGACATACTCTCACTCGAGAAATAATAATAATGAACTAGTTCATAATAAATTATATCAAATGTAAAAACTAGAGATAAAGGTGAAATACAGATTTTAAGAGGTAAAATGGTTAGAGAAATGTTCATTCATAGTTCATACTAATAGTACAATGGGGACAAAAATCACAGCAATAAAATTACAGATTTCCTGCTTTTCTCTTTTCTTCTGTAAGTACTTTGTGTCCTTAGAACGTAATAATAATACTGTTAAACTATTTTATTAATAATAAAATGTTTTGATAATGGCTGTATTCAAGTTATTAAATACATCTGAATTGATAAAGCAAGCATTCGCAACCCTTTTCGAAAAGATAACCTGATGATGCACAAATGATGACCGCCAGGCGGACGAAAAGACCTTCCGATAAAATAAACTTGACTAGTAAGTCTGAGGTAAATGCACCAGGGTTCGGCAGAGCAGCAATGCTCGACATTTCGAGTTTTAGAACCAAATAATAATGCTTCAGAATACTTTTCTGTGAGGTTTTCTTTTTGACATCGTATTCAATAAAGAAATGTTCTAGGGATCGACTAAGTGCAATGTAAACTTCGTAATCTGATTTTATAGCACAGAAAAATACATATATAGAAAATAATCTTACAGATAAGCCTTACTGTGGAATCCAAAAGCTTTCAACAAAATACATCGTGCGGATAGAAAGAGTAAGAAGTTGAAGAAAACTAAGGTCTCTGTAATTGAAGAAAGTGACGGAATTTTGCCACATTTTCCCATGAAACATAAACATACAATTATTATTATAAAAAAATATTTCTCTTATAATTTAAAAAACCTTGAAGGACCGCCACAAAGAAGGTGCGATCGGGGAGGTGATTCTTGGCGTCAAAGAGAGGGGGCGCCGCGAACGAGAAAGAAAACTTTAAATTTGGCAGTTGAGACAACTCTTTTAGTTTAGTGCATCCTAAAATAGATGTTAAAATATTTTTTTCTGTAAAATGAGGAAACACTTGCCATATTTAGCATTAGTGGCCACGCAGGAAATCCTAACGTAAAAAGGTCGCACGTCACTCAAGGTGTCACAAGTGCCGTGAAACCGGCTGCTGTCTCGTATATTTTTTAAGAACTCTCTTAAAGGCGTCTCGATCAGGGGTGGGTCCAAGGTGGGAGGGGATTACGTACATCCCCTCCGAAAAATGTAATAATTTGTAAGGTATAAAAAGTAATAATTAAATGAATTTTTATTTACTAAAAAATCAGAGTGGCCATTGAAAGTAACAAGACGATATAATAAAATATGTGCCAGGAGACGACTTCATAGGGCAAACTTTGGTCTTACTTTGCTTCAACAGATTTCCACGCTTACATTGGAATATGAGCCTAGGACTGCGATATTTCACTGTTTCTATCATACCCGCATTCTACGGAATTATCTCTCTCTGTCCACTTATTTGATAAACAATCATATACTTTATTTTCAATATCTAACATTATATTCCAATATTACCACTTCTATCCTCGCTTTTAATACCATTATTTAGTATAATTTCATACGTGTCATAGTTTTAGATAGATCTCAGCACGAAAAAAAAAGTTAGATAGCCCAGCCTAAAGTTAGCTGTGATAGCTCACGCGTTGTCTATCTAGCAGACAGACAGTACCATTAGCTGCCACAGCTTATGCTGTTGCTGCCCTAAAACAGTTTTCGTCTGAACGAGACCAATTTTCTATCACTGCGGAAGAACGCCGTTGTTTTGCGGGGAAGAAAGTTACATCAAGAGTTATAGCATATGAGTTTTGCGCGCAACAGCTCAGTCCCTCTCAAAAATCTGACAGCTACAAGAACTGTTGTTTGTTCCTTCCCGTCTATCTTGTTCGTAGTTGCCGCTAAATAACACTCGGCTGCGCTGCCTTCTATGCATTCGGTTCCTTGACTCATGACTCAGGCGGCGCAGCCTGAGCAACCCTGTTACGGAGTCAAATCGACCATGGCTTTCGCCACTATGAATAGTTGTTTACTTGAACAAAATGATTCATTACAACGACTAAACGACGCCATCCCGACGTTGCGTAGCACGAAATTTGAAGTCTGGACAATGAATATTTACTGTTTTCTCTTGACGTCGAGCAGTCGTACACTGATGATATTTTGAATTTCTGAAGGTTAATGTTGGCGAATACCTAATTATATTTTACATAATGATATTTTCAAATGTATTAATCTAATATGAGTAAATTTCAAGTATATTCAAAATAAAGAAAGGTTTGGAAACATAAAAACTATTTTCTTGGTATTTAAGATATATTTTTCAAGATTTTAGATGATTACTATTTTACGTATTTACTATTCATGGTACCAATACTATGATGTCATCTCGACAATACGTAAAGACAACGTAACACAAGATAATAAAACGTTATACTACAGTAGCTCAATGCTAGCTTTCGCGCCTTCAATGGGAAAAGACCCTGGATCGAATACTTGCGCGTTCGGATTCCTGAAGACGGACGGCGAAAAAAAGAACGTTTGTTGTACGCCTGTGATGAGACAAGGTAAGACCATTGAGTTGTAATAAAAATGAATATCTTCAAGAAAGTCGAAAAAAAGTATCGAGAAAAAAGCATGCAGATAGTCGACATTGATTCACGTCGAATCAACATTACATGCTTATTGGTTGGCAACATCAGAATGTTTTGGTGATACGGCAATTAAATCGCTCTTAAAGATTCTCTTAAAGATTCAAAGTATAAACTTGCATAGTTGTCGTTTTCCTTTAAATTTAAAAAAAAGTCTCAGTGCCATTTATTCAGGAATACTGCACATTAGATATAGTTTGACCCTACCTACTCAACGAATTTTCATTAGAGCGTTCGTGAGTGTATCAAACATGATCTTTCATTCTAACGCCCCACACTACAGCAACTACAGGTAATTCAATTGTGCATTTAGTTAATTTATTTCAAGTTAGATAATATAAGTACTAGCAGGTGTGCAGCAAGAGAACCTAAATACACCACGTTTATTCTATCCATGTTAATTGTCTCCTTTAATTATAAGAAAAAGGAGTAGGCCTGTTCCACACAGTGGCGGATACAGTCTAACATTTCAGAGGGGTCATTTGTCTAACATTTGTCTTTCAAAAACATAAAACATTTCAGAAAACATCTTATCCTCGGAATTTTTTTTAATTCTAAAGAAAATTAAATGTTTGCGTCATCTAAGTGTTAATTAATAGGGGGTTCTCTACAGTAACACCCTAATTTCGTAATTACTTTAATTTTTTGTGAGACACAAGAAAGTGATAGATACGAAACTTCTTTTATATTAAAGATGCAAAAATTTTATTCACCTTTTATTCGTTATAGAGCAAAAGTATTTCTTTAATAAATGCAAGAAAAACAAAAACAAACAATTTTTTCATAACAAATTTTTTGCCTCGACGCAAAATAAAGCCTCTAGAACACACCGCGTTCTGCCCAAAAATATTAATTATTGACAGCGCACCCGCTTTGCACGCAACCTACGAGGAAAGGTGAAAATGTAGCATTTGATACCAATATCAATTCATCTTTATTTCCCTTCATTCTTCACATTTAATTTTTCAAAATTTCAATTTGTTATAAACAGTCAAATACCATGCATTTAAATCCTCTCTTCATCCTTTCATATATACGTAGTATATACAAAGTATTGTAATTGAGAAAAAAATCGAAAACGAGATTATTGCGGAAATATCCGTTTTGGAGTCCCGTTTCCGAAAATGTGTTTTTTGGCTAGACGTCCGTCCGATCTGTCCGTCCATCTGTGCGCACCACTCCTGACCGAATTGTAAATATTTTTCATTTTTCCTATTTAGGGTAGAATTTACTTCAGATATGTGCACGTGCTTTCAATTTTCTTTTTACTTGAACATGAAGGTCAAATTACATTTTTGAATATTTTTCAAATACTGATCCAACGATTTTGCTTAAAATTTCTGTACGTAAAGTAGAATTAGTATGCGTTACATCCGCATTAGCGGTATTTCGCTTGAAAGTTTGGTATAGACGCAATAAAATAATTTCTATCTGCTACATTCACGGATTTGTTTACTATTTCAAGAAACTTGAATATTATTTAACATTGATGAAGCAAAGGTAAAGTAAATTAATATTCTGAATATTTATTTTACTTTCATATCTCAAATAAAAGACACTAAGAAGCTGAATTATTGCTTTGAGCCCGACAAAAATGTTATACTTCATTACATTTTTAAACAATGGGTTTTATTTGTACTTATTACTTACACTCATTTTTATATGCCATAAACACGCGCNNAATTTATTTATTATTTATTTATAGCGCGTAGTTTGAAGTTTGCCGATGGTGTGAATCCAAAGAGTATTTGTTTGGAGCTGTGTCATTTTTATAAGTTACTTTGAAAAGGTGAACAGAGTAACGTCTGCATCTCTTCTCTCATGTCATGTTTCTCTTCGTATCGTGAATCTTCCACCCACGTGACCTCTACGCACATGTCGTATCCTCACATCCGGTGACGCTGCATCATTTTGCTGCTTAAGCTTACGTATCAGATGTGTCCACTGCTCCATTTGCCTTGCTTTCTTGTTAACTGGTGCGTGCTGTGTGTCATATTTAATGTTTGTGTATATTATTTGATGCCTGAGGATGTTGTTTTATATTATTTCTTATCGACTGAAGATTTTCCTTGGGTCCGCGTTTTTNTGTTTTGAAGGTAATGGTTGATAAATATTTTTGTTTATATTTTATAATATGTTTAATTCAATGCCTTATAGCAGTTTCAATCGTTAGAAATAATATTATTGTTAAAAATATATTTTAACACAGAATTCTTTGAAGAGATAGACAAGGAGCGTTACGAAATAACAGGAAGTAAATAAAANATATTTTAACACAGAATTCTTTGAAGAGATAGACAAGGAGCGTTACGAAATAACAGAAAGTAAATAAATCAAACAGTATCACCTATTTAATTGAAATATTTAATAGATACAATTAGTGTTCATTAATATAATTTTGAAATTTCAAATTGAAAAAAAAATTAACTCTTTAGTTCCTAATTAAATTTTTAAGAATATTAATGGTTTGCTGGCTTTAATCTCGCGTTAATAATATCCTATTTATATTTATTAATAAATATATCTTTTGAAATAGAATATAAATCTTGCTGATCTTATCTCCCCGAAAACGAAAAAACCAAATTTGTATATTAGATATTCTTTTATATAAATGAGAGTAAAATATTTCTTTAAATTAACATTTTGAATTGGTTAAAATGAAGAAATTAGAGTAAGTTTCTTTCGCTTATGTTAAAAATAATGATTTTTCTTTGCGATCTCACGATTTATTTATTATCTTCACTTATACTATACGGCTGACTGATTAGTTCTGGAGCGGAACATGATAATAAAGTAGTCGCTTATGAAAATATTGTTCACAGGACAGTTGACTCGAGGAAGTGTATTGAAAGACAGTGTTTTGGCGACGTGGATATTATGTACGGTGTACATCTCAATTTGGTTGATGGCACTGAAGAGTTAAGCAGCGTCTTCTTGAAATCGTGTGAACATCTTGTGTAAATTCAAAGTTCCCAAATCATTCGTGATGACGTAAAAAATAATGCAACGGTGGCGTAAAATATGTCGGGTTGACTTAATTAGCTCTCACTCTTCCCTTTGCATGTTTGAACGTCGATAGTTGTCATCAAGTCGAGAAATTCAAGGATCGTCGCAGAAAACAGCATCAGGTTCTTAAGCTACTTAAATGTCAAAGCAATGAAAGCCATAGCTCCCAGAAAGAGGAAAACTACAGCCCTTGTTGACGACATCATTTCTATTCATCTGTTTCTCATTTTTTTCAACCTCTCCCCCTCTACTTTACACACTGACATTGCTGAATTCCAATGCATCTCCGAAACTTTCTCCTTATCTTCTTTCTATGTTTACAGGAACGAAATCTTATAAAGGAGTCTCACCATTTTCCTGTGAAATTGGTTCCATGGAAAACGTTCACGTCATTAATAGAGTGTAGTTGGCTGACTGTTTTCTGCAATTACCAAATAACGTATCTTATATCACCGCAGTGTATGCTTTTGATGGGTACCTTGAAAGTGCTTCCTATCGGAATATGAAACATGTAGAAATATACAAAAGAGAGAGAATAAATTCTTCGTTTGACATTGATTTTGACGAGTATAGAACCCTGTTTCTTAGAAAAATTTATTATCGAATAGGAGCAACAAAAGTTGACTCATTAGTATGCTCAAGACTAAGTTCCAATCAGACAATGAAAGTTTTTCAAGCACCAGAAGCCGCGGATTCTAGAGAAGTAAGAAAGGAATTGAAAAGACACAATATTTCAAGTCATCCATCGTCATTCGAGAAGACACCGTTCTCATGACAGAAATTATCATAGACATCAGTATTGATTCATTTAAGTGGCGAGAGAAAAATGCGAAAAATTGTGGGTAAATTATAGAACCTGTAACGTCTTACTGATGATATAACCACTGATAACATCCTCTTTTCACATGCGTTCAGTGGTGTAATTCAACATATGTCCTTTATCAAAAAATGATGAAATTAAATTCGTAAAAATTCTGAAGGAACATAGAAACTTGGTAACATGTGCTATTCTACTCAAAGATCCCAATTTCAATTCTAGATGTTACATCTGCGGTAGTTCAAAAGTTGCTGCTGCATTTATATAGTTACCATAAACATGACACATAAAGAATGAATACAAATACAAATGTTTTTATTCAGTAGTCCTTTAAAAATAATCCAAACAAGATTTAATTTTTTTTATCACATGAGACACTCTTCCTCACGATAAAATACTGAAAATGATTTCTCGCAAGAAAGAAAAAAAAAGTAAAAGGTTTCCATTGAGCTTGCAGCCGCAGGAACAGTGACATTCGATGTACCTCTATTTGTTCGGTTCCAGAATATTATTTCTATCTTATTGTAGTATTTGTAAATGTTCCAGTGAATGATATTTTTCTTCTTGAATTAGAAATCTCATTAAGATTATTTGTATCACAATGATCGAACATTTTCTGAGCAAAATGACACAGTGTTTAGGACCCAAACGGGCATTTCTAATATTGTATATTTACGCACTTTTATGACTGCATTATTGTCCGAACCGGATCATCGAGGAGTAAAAAATGCAAATAAAATAATTTTACTATGAGAGAAAGACAGTACTTGTGCTCTATAACGAAACAAAAACTATATATTTTCGAAAAATTCAGATTTTGAGCACTTTTTTACTTTTTCAAAATGGTTAACAATGGGGCAGAGATATCTTTACCCAAACTTAAAATTCATATTGAGCAACCAAAAATACATGAGAACCACTCAAAATAAAAATTTCTTCAAAACTTTTGCAGGTTGAACCTCTTTTGGTTTCCAATTGCTTGGACTATAGATATAATACGTAATTTTTACACGCGCATGTGTCCGTATACTGATTAATGATTCATTGCAGCCTTATATATGTAGAAGTACATATTCTTCTTCATTACATGACCGTAAATCTTTTCCAAAATAACTGATGCGGAAAGTTTACATATCGTTAGAAGACAGTTGATTTGCCAATAATTTTTCAGATTACTATTTTCAGGAAACTCCACATAAATTATTAATATTAAAAATAATAATAGTACGTTTTACAATTGTACTTCTGTTAAAACAGGTGGTGGGATTATAAGCAAAGCAGGAAAACAATTTCGTCGAAACAAAGGAATTTCCTGGTAAGGTGGCATGTTCACAAGCTAACCTATTTCTGCATTTTCGGCAGTACATTGCTGGTTAATAGAAATCTTGCCAGCTGCCCTTTTAGTGTTTTCTAAATAACACCGGTAGCTGTAATTATGTGGGAAAATAATTTCTATTTCGTTTAGTTTCCAAATCATTTGTAGCCGTGTCATAAGTGCCTGATATTTTAATTTATTTGTTTGATCCGTTTTTTTAAATATTTTTAGGTACAGCTACATCAATTATAAACGTTTTACTTTTACATTTGTTAATTAATACTGTGTCTGATATGATATGATCTATTGTTCTGTCTGTATTGATTTTCTTATCTCCATACAATGTGACATTTCTGTTTTCCAGGACTGGTTTGTATTTATAAATAGGAGGAATTGCTTCAACCAGATTAAAAGTTTTAGCTAACTGTTGATGAATTATTTTGACCACTTGATTGTGTTTGTATTTGTTATCAAAAGAGGCTAGTATTTTGCAGATCGAAATAATGTAATTATATTATAATCGTTGTATATTTTATTATCATTTTTATTGTTTATGTTTCATGGAAACATAGGAAAAACACTTGTTTTTTTTAGATTTGTCAGTTTGTTTGCAGTACTTTGAAAAAATGCTCGAAAATCACCAAGTCACTTCAAATTTCTGTAGTATATTCCATTATTTAGATCATGCATTCCCTTCTAGTTCTTCATCTATTATGAAAGCCTTCCACGGAACCTTTCAATTTAGGTGGCACTTCTACATGGTAAATATAGCATAGCCTTGTGTTTCGTCTTTACATATTTTAATCATTAAATTAGGAACGTAATCAAGTATTTTCAATTATCCTTTATTAGTCCTTTACTCTCTGTACATGAAATTCTCAATATCCTTCCATAGCATCATCCTTCCATAGTCTCGAAAGCCTCAATTCTCTTCTTTTCATATCTTACAATCGTTTACTACCATTCAGCAGAACACTGCAAACTAAAGTCATGAAAATGTTACTCATAATTAGATTAATGGATTTAGAAGTAAATGAATTTTTCATTCTTTATCTCCGTGTAAGCGACTGACTAATCATTTAATGTTACATCAGTTAAGTACTATTTTACATTCCAAATATTAGTGAGGTATTATATAAAAAACTTAATGCTTCCTAAAACATTTTCGTTGATGAAATAGTCAAGTCAAACTGTCCTAAAAATAGACCTCAAATGTAGCTCTCGGAGGGTTCTCAAAAGGTCCCAAAGTTGCTAATGAGACAAGGGCTCCGCAATTACTACGTCTCGGTACTCGGAAGAGGAAATGCAACTACGGCCGGTTTCACCCCAAGATTGATCCGGTACTCATTTTACAGCAGGCTGAATAGGCCTAACACTCAGTCCACATGTTGAAGTGTGATGAAAAATCCACACTCTTTTCGAGATCGAACATCAGCTATCCAGCTATCCAGCCAGCCAGCAGCACAACACTCAACCCACTAAACCAAGCTGAACAATAAATTGTAAATAAAATCATGAAACAACCAATATAAATAAAAGTGTACAATTAATAAAGACAAAGAATACATTGAGAAAATGGCGATAAAAGAAAACTTCAAGGTACATATGAAAAGGCGTTTTTCTTGTACAGTGTATATAATTTTCTTATTAAATTCCCAATATGTAGATTTAGATATTCATACTCTTGGCCATATAATTGCATTTCAAGGTATTTGAATTGATCTTATGTATTGAATAGAAGACATTGTAATACATTGTAATACATTTTGTTGCAGTCATCGTAACAATATTTGTCTCAGAAACGTTTTACGTTTCGAAAGTGTACAGTTAATCCTTTATCAACAAATATAAGAGCAAACGAAAAATAAATTGTTTTACTTTTTACAAGTATTATAGAGATAGTGGCGTTTTCACAAAGCGCAAGAGTTAGTTGTAGAAAGCGGAACAGACGATCCAATTACAGGATTACAGCACTGGGAGATGACACAGCAAGAGGCATATATCAACTCAGCGGCTCGATATCGAAAACAACCGAAGACTCAAAAACAGCAGCTCTCGTCGAGAAACGAGGAAACGTCGAGAGGTAGGGGGTCATCGAGGCGAATCGGGATGACACGCCCGATTTGATGGAACATTGGCGTAGAGATGGTGGTGACAAGAGTCGGCTGCTTGAAGAAGGTGGGAGATCTCCCACTATATATAGTCTCACGGGTGATACAGCAGGCACATTGGTCGGGCATCGGTTAACAACATGGGGTTAACCGGGTGCCGGTGGCACTTAGTTGTATTAGGTATTGTGTTACTAGTCCACGGGACTGTGACGGATCCACTTCAGAAGCGAGATGTAGATTCTATTGCTGTGAAATCTTCCTTGGTGGCATCGTTTGCAGTTCCTCTCAAGGAAGTTGTAATTTCTGATGAACCGTTTGGTAAAGGAGGTTTCTTGGTGAGCAAAGACTTGGACGCGGATGCGTCCCATCACCTTGAAGCAATTACTGATGAGAAACCGTTTGATAAAGAGGGTTCCTTGGTGAGCAAAGACTTGGACGCGGATGCGTCCCATCACCTTGAAGCAATTACTGATGAGAAACCGTTTGATAAAGAGGGTTCCTTGGTGAGCAAAGACTTGGACGCGGATGCGTCCCATCACCTTGAAGCAATTACTGATGAGAAACCGTTTGATAAAGAGGGTTCCTTGGTGAGCAAAGACTTGGACGCGGATGCGTCCCATCACCTTGAAGCAATTACTGATGAGAAACCGTTTGATAAAGAGGGTTCCTTGGTGAGCAAAGACTTGGACGCGGATGCGTCCCATCACCTTGAAGCAATTACTGATGAGAAACCGTTTGATAAAGAGGGTTCCTTGGTGAGCAAAGACTTGGACGCGGATGCGTCCCATCACCTTGAAGCAATTACTGATGAGAAACCGTTTGATAAAGAGGGTTCCTTGGTGAGCAAAGACTTGGACGCGGATGCGTCCCATCACCTTGAAGCAATTACTGATGAGAAACCGTTTGATAAAGAGGGTTCCTTGGTGAGCAAAGACTTGGACGCGGATGCGTCCCATCACCATCATCACCACCATGGACATCACGGTCACCATGGAGGAAAGCATCATGAGCATGGTGGTGGACACAAACATCATGAAGACCACCATGATCACCATGGTCATAAGGGTCATAAAGGACATCATCACGAACATCATCACCATAAAGGTGATTGACGTAAAACTACACGATTATCACTATAATTTGTTTCATTGAGGATAGTTTGAAAATCATAGCTTAAGCAAGTAAGTACACTAGGACATGAAATATTTTCACAACACAAAAAACAAGTACTTCGATACGATTATTTGATTTTCTTTTTTAAGAATAAATGGAAAACAAATTGATATCATTAGTGAAATTTAGAAGACACCGTACCAAATATCGTATTTATAGTTATATGTGTTACATTTGTAAATCACAAGACATTCTTCCTTTTCCCATGGAGCAATTTTAATACTTTCAAAATAGACAGAATTGTGCAGTTTAACTTCTCAAAAAACTTGAAATAAACATCAATCACCCCCAAATGCGATGAGACATTTCTCATAGAGCAAAATTCCAATATATTATGTTCATATTATCACTTTTATATTTTGTGGGGGCATTTAAGGAAAATCAGTGAGAATTTATATTGGGGTTGGTTAGGTGATGTACGTGGGAAACGATAAAAGAATGATGGAGTAATTCAAGCCCTTAAGAAAATACGAAGGCGAATATGTGTGTTTTATACATGACATATATGCAAAATATCTAAATACTAAAGTCAACAAAAATATGGATGTTCAAAATTTTAACGTTTAAAAAAATTAGAAATGAAACAAGCATTATTTTAAAAATATCACACCACTAATATTTCACTATTATATTTTAAGTTATTTATATTTTCATTCCATACTTTTGGATAGGTCATAAGGGACACCATGATAAAGAAGGACACAAAGGTCATTATGATGATCACGGTGGTCACAAGCATCACCATCATCATGGAGGTGGACACCATGGTGAACATCATCACGGAGAAAAGGGTGAGAAGGGCCACAAGTACGAAGATCATGGTCATCACAAAAAGGGGCATCATACAAAAGGTATATTTTTAATATTGTTCCAGACTTTTTTCTCATTTTGCAATTCGTGTGGATTTTCTTCAATATTTTGTTTCTAAGTTCGTTTATTATAATATAATGTGTTTTTCGAAATAAATATGGGTAATGTTATTTATAGGTGGGCATTCAGTACATAAGAAGGATGAATTTGATAAGAAACATGAATTTCACGATGAACACCATCACGGCGGTCACCATGGAAAGCACGGACATCATGATCATCATCATCATCATCACGAAGGAGGACACAAAAAGGGTGGACATCATCATGGAGGTCATCATCATCATCACCATGGAAAGAAGGGTCATCATCATCATGGTCATCACCACCACGATCACAAGGGTCACCATGGGCATGGAGGACATGAGCACCATCACGATCACCACGAAGAGCATGGAGGGAAAAAGGGACACAAGGAACACAAGGACTGGGATCACAAGAAAGGTCATGGTGATGGTCACCACGGGCATCATCATGGACACCATGACCACCATGGTCATCACGGACACCATCACGATCATCATGGACATCATGGGCATCATGGACATCATGGACATCATGGACATCATGGACACCATGGGCATCATGGACACCATGGACACCATGGACACCATGATCATCACGGGCACCATGATCACCACGATCACGATCATCATGGTCATCACCATGGGCATCATCATGGCCATCACGATCATGGGCATCATCATGGCCATCACGATCATGGGCATCATGATCACGGTCATCACGGACACCACCATGGTCATCACGGGCATCACCATGGCCACCACCATCATCATTAAGACGGGAACTGTTTCTTTCTACTCTGCAACAGATTCTCGAATGTTATCTCTTTGTCAGATCAGCAAATGTTTTCGACTGATACATGATTGTTGTACCAGAAAAAGAATTTCTTGTTACAAAGTTTTTGATTATTAGTTACTTATAAGTACCAAAGATTGGCTATTTGTGATATTCTTTCGTATTTATCTTTGTTTGGGGCATCAATAAAGAGTTGTTGAAATATATATATGGGATATTTTTCATGTTATTAAGACCACTAATTTTAATTCAAGCGTTCATCCATAATGTATCACATTTATTAATTATATGGAGATTAAGTCAATTAGTGAGAAACACATGTGAGAGAAGCAAAATAAGGTGAATGGTAATTGTGTGGTCTCTCATCACTTAAACATATCATGCACTGCCTACTTCGTAGATTGTTTGCTCAAAGTTACTTACGCATTCAGTTCTCTTTTATTTTTTTCGTAATTGATGTAGAAGAGGAAAAAGCCTTGCTTTATGTGGTCAGATAATCTGTATTATAATTAAGTCAACTATATTTCTTAGAATTCATGATTGCAAATTTGCGCATTATATGAATGTGTGTCCAGTGTAATATTCATATTAGTAAGTACTCATTTTAAGTTTTTGACTTTTAACCTGAGTAATCAGAAAAATCATTTTTGTAGCATGTTTTAGTAGTGCACTTCTAAGCTTAAAAGGGCAGTTTATCTTGTGGAAGGGTAGTGAGTCTTTACAAGGTGGTAAATTCCATACTTCTTCTATGATTAGAACAGAAATTTGGAATAGAACATTAATAATGCAAAATATAGATAAGAATTTTAATTTTTAGAGTTAACAGAGTTTGCATGGATAAACAATTGTATTTTGTTTCACACATGTAACGGACTGTTTTCATCATTATCTCCTCCACAACAAATCTGCGGAAATAGTAAAAAGGTATTGTGTTTATCTTGGTTAGTTAAAACATTTTATTAAATAAGTCAATTAAATTTAATTAATTTATAGTTGTATTATTTAAATTAAATAGTCGATTAATTTACTTCAATTTAAACGTCTCTTTCACTCTAAATGTCTATTTTCTATTATATTCAAGTCTATGTGCATATGTATTAAAGACAATTCAATTTTTTATACACCACTGATATAAATACATCACATAAAACATTTCAAAAATTATTAAAATTCACCAATGAACCAATGTGAATTGTGAATTGTGAATTGTGAATTGTGAATTTGAATTAATCCTCAAGTATGTGATATATTTATATCAGTGGTGTATAAATCATTTGTCCTTAATATATATGCACACAGAATGGAATATAATTAATTTACTTATTCAAGTGATCTGTTTGAGCAAATGATGAGCAAATTAAGAGCTTGAGGAACCACCAAATAATAATTACTTTAGACGTCTCATATATTCTGTAATATTACTTCAGACTGATTGACCCAATTCTCATTCCTGTGATTTCAATCAGAGGTTTTTCCTCTCCCACCACACCGTGTGGAATCTGTGTTTCTGACGCGAAGAAAATATTCGGACCGAGACCAAATCGAAAGTAAAAGCTGAACATCGCTTCGCCGCACAGCGCTCGATAGTCACGTAATCGATTCTGTCAGTGAACCACAAGAACAGTGTTTTTGTGTGGAAAAGACTCCGTCCTCCACTCAGACTTACTTTCGTCCGATTGTTTTGTGCCTGCATCGCACTCTGTGATTCTCAAGTATGTTAATTGATTAAATTTGGCAGTACGATACGGTTGTTCTTTGCCTTTATGTAAAGCTCAAATCATCGGTGAATCGTAACTTAATGGAAAACGGACCACAGAACACAGAATACAAATTCATTCAACTGCCAACGTCACGAACGATAATAACTACGAATCATATTTTATGAGACTGTGATATCAATAGAATGAATAGAAGAAAATGTATTAACACATATAATAGTTATGATTTATTAGAAAATTTTCCAGAACAATTCAAAGATTTGATAAAAGTACCAATTTGTTAAAAAAACATTTTTGTATCCTGTTAAATATAAATTACTTGACATTGTGTTTATATAAAAATTCTATCTATTTTCATTAATATCTTATGGGGGCGCATGTCAAGATTTCCCTGGGGGTGTAGAAGCGTTGTGTATGATAAATCCACCACTTACTTAGGATTCTTGATTAAAGTTGATGGAATGGTCCCTTGCTTGCTTTCGGACAGTAAATTAATATATTGTCCTTCACGAGGTTATACGCAGTTTTTATGATACATAATAATAATAATAATTATTATTATTATTTATTTTCTTGAACTTTTCTTCACAAATTGTAATTGGATTCAGATAAGGTGCGGGGTATAGCAAGCATCCTCACCTCAAACAATGTCACAATTTTAAAATCTTCTGACTATTCTACAGGTGTCAAGGATGGGTGCTTTTTGTAAAGTTACAAATGTTTTTTTGGGAGATGAAGTCGATTGATGCTCAGATGCAGACTGTGAGGGATGACTCCAGTGGTAGACTGGATTATAGGAACTATATATACACTCTCCATATTCCATAAGCGAAGAATTTCTGTTTTAAAATCTTCATATTTTTGAATTTTATCATTGTAAGTAGTTTGTAATATTTATCATAGTAAGTAGTTTTTTATTATTATTAATTATTATTATTATTATTATTATTATTATTATTATTATTATTACGGATTCTTTCTCAGTGTAAACTGGAAACATTCACCCACCCCACAGATGGGATTGGGTTTTATCTACACAGAAAGGAAGTTCATCCTGGCCTATGTGTATAATTATTAATTAATTCAAAAATTTTCGGACGATGTGACATGTCTGCAGGAGGACAGCTTTTTGTGTGACCTTCATGATATCCTCCTCGAGTCCTAGCTCTTCCAAATACTTCTTAAACCTCTTCGATAAAATACCTTCGACAGATATCACTACGGGGATAATACCAACCTTCCATATATTAATATTTTCATTAGTATTATTATTAACTAATATGACATTCTTAATTAGCTAACAAAAAAATTATTAATAGAAAATAGTCTAACGCTTTTCAGGACTATGTAACACAGATAGGAACAATACGAGAGGCGCACGATTAATGACATGATGTCCATTGATCAAAATAATTGGACAAAAACTATTTCTATTCATTCAAATTCATGTATATGCATGTAAGACGAGAGAAAAATCTGTCCACTTAATTGTCATAAGCAACAAAATGTAAATTTTATAATTGCTTTTTTTATTCGTTGGTTTTCTTTTCTTTCTGTAAGGGAATTCAATAAGGGTAAACGAATAGTACGAGCTATCGTTTCAATGACCCGTACGTTTCGATGTCTCCACTCAGTTAAGAACATAGTTACTTAGTTAAGGACATTTAAACTACAGTTATCCTATTTCAATAAGGATATTTCTGCTACTAGCTTATGAGTAACACAATCATAATTCGGGGATACAGCAAAAGTGTATAAAATGAGGAAAACTACTTAAATCTAACAAAAATGAATTAAAAACGTTTTCGTAAAAATAAATTAAAAGCTTAAGAACTTCTTTAAATTGAGACTAAATATTCAAAATTAAACAAAGTAAATATGAAAGGAAGTAGATAAAAAATATTCAAGAATTTTGGTGGCTAAAATTGCAGTCTTCTGTTCTAACCCTTTTTCATTAGTAAGTTTACAAAGCGCAGTAGTTATACTTGACTGGATCCATCCTAAACTTCTACAGACGCATAAAGAGTGCGCTTTTTTATAATATTATGTGTGAATTCGGTTAGGAGTATTTTTTTGGATAAGTTTTAAGTATCTTCTGCATTGACAAAGGCCAATACATACAACAATGGGTAACAAACGAGACTACAACTAAACAGTGACTTAAATGTGTTGTAATTAAAATTTTGTGTAATTAAATTGACATTAAGGCAGTAAAATATTGTTGTTCGCTTCGCAGTAGAGGATAAAAGAACACTGAAAAAGAAACCGGCACAGAAAACAACATTCAACGGGGATAACTGTAAATGAGTAATTTATGTAAACAACGATTAATTTCCGATCATAGTTAAAATGTATGAGTTTAAATATTCAGTATGTTATTATCCATACTAATATATAAATGCGTAATGCGAAAGCCTGTCTGTCTGTTTGCTACTCAGTCACTACTAAACCACAGAACCGATCGTGATGAAATTTAGCAAAGAGATAGCTTAGATGTCCAGGATGAACATAGGGAGACTTTTATTTTTAAAATGTGCGATAAGAAAATGGTTTTCGACAATAAACGTAACTAAAATCGGGAAAATGGAGAGTTATATTTGCTTCCGCTGCCCAAACGGTTAGAAATAGGTGACAATTATGAATGGCAATATTGTTCGCCTCAAAGAGTTCTACAAAAAGTTCGAGGCAGCGTATGTCTAACTACAAAAATTAACCTAAATTATCGATAAAATATTATTTAAAAAGTTTTGAAATAGTTCAATTTAAGAGAGTAATTTAACAAGGAAAATTTCAATCAACGGCAAATTTAATGGATTACGTGTATTGTGTATTTAACAAAGATAAAAATCGTATTTATATCGTAAATATTCGACGAATAGTTTAGATTTCAAAAGATTTTAAATGAAATAGTGCAGCCGCATCATCCCTCGAAAGCGAAAATTCGACCGGTGCTGTTCCCGGGAGATGGTGCAGTTTATACAATCAAGTTCTGCATTAAATTTGTATAATTACGAAATTGAAAAATTAGGATTCTGTACATGTTTTTAAAAATCAGTACGTAATTGTATTTTGATCTATCTATATTGTAAGATTTTATTTTTTCCTGAGTAATATAAGATTAGTCTAAAAGAAATCCCGAAAAAAACACCGGGTAATCACGTAGTATGTTCATAATGATGACGATTGTTGGATGATAGAATGAATGAAATGGAGGAAGCAGTTCAATTACTTTGCTTCATTTCTTCCACATAAGTGTCATTTTCAATAACAGTTTTCTTCTAAATATTTCAGGTTAGGAAAATAGCCTCTTCTTAAAATACATAACAATTGTTGTCCTTATTACTGCATAACCCTACTAACATTTACATTTTAAACACGTAGCACCAACATGTGGGACTGATATATAGGTATTATTCTACATTAATAGAACTGAACCTCGCATTACAATAGACGCTAGCAATATACCTCTCACCTACGCAACATAAATTTAATTAGTAAATACTACGACATTAAATATGCGTCAAAATCATAAATATCATCGCATATATTGGCAAATCTTTATTCCATACGGAACTAAATGTTGTAATACATTTTGGCTAAATAACGTATTTCGTTCTGAAGATTAATTAAACTACTTAATTCAATACCAACTAGGAAGAAATGAATTACTACTCAATGAAAAATAATATTTTAGAGCACATGTCTTGTGAACATAATAAACTGAAAATATATGTTACGAAAATGTAACAAAGATTGAAGAATATGTTTCGGAGACGAAACGGATATGACAATGAATAAGAAAGGCAAATTTAAAACAAAAAATAATGTATGTTTCTTGAATCTACAATTATGTCAAAAGTTATCATTTAATATTTTGTTTTTTACGACCTCTTAAGTAGACGTAAGTTTGTATAAAGATTTTTAAATTTTACACCCATTAAAAGGTCGTAAAAAATTGAAGTATTGCTACAATATTCGTTAAATATAAATAAAGCGATTTGTTAGTTCTATAGAATTTTACTTTTTGCATGTATAATGATTTCTTTACGAAAGTATAGATTTTAGCTAATATAATTTAATTGTTTAATCCTATAAGAGCCGCGGAGACGTCACGTACTGCAGTAATGCGCCTAGTTCATTTGTCAAGAATACGTTGTTCAAGATGAAAATTTAAATTAAATTTTCTTCTTGTTCTAGCTGGAGAAAATGACTAGAATTTCTAGGTTTCGCACAAATTTTATATTTGTTCTTCGGATTTTGAAGACAAGGACAATACTCAAGGGCGACCCGTGGTGTAGTGCCTAGCGTTTTCGTCTTCTAACACTGGTACCGCTTATTCATACCCTATCTGATCCAAGTAGAATCAGAAGTGGTGGACGAAGTGGGGCGAAGTTTTCTCGGGGTACTCCCGTTTCCCTTGCAGTTTATTCCACCACACATTCACTCCTCATCATTCATCCTAGGGAAGGACAATCAATCAAACACTGGTCGCAGTGCATTGGGCAAACATTTTCATTCCTAATTAAACTGTATCTGTATAACAGTGAACGAAAATATTGTCTATCGAATTTTTTTCTTGACTTTCAAGATGATAATAATATCAAGAAAAGATTATTGAGCTGAGGTCTGTTGAAACAGTACTATTCATGTATGTGCCAACATTTCGAATTATATTAGTTCTTCATCAGGACTGAAGAAAATAAATACCACAGTCAAGTTTGGAGGAAAGAAAAAAATACAACTATGATATATTTATTTATAATAAATAATACATTGTGCATATAGTACAATGTATTATTTTTTCACCAGTGGTAATAATTTTCTTCAGCCCTGATGAAGAACTGATTTAGTTCGAAACGTTGTCACATACATAAATAGTATTATTTCAACAGACCTCAGCTCAAGAACCTTTTCCTGAAAATATAGTCATTCTTCAATTTTGCGTTTAAGTTTGTATTTTGCTTTGAGTTTTTATTTAATTAACAGAGGTGAAAAAAAGCAACTCATTTTCTCTAAACATATTCCTCTCATATGAGTGAGAGTATCTCAGCGTCGGAAGTGAGTAGCGAAGGGAGTTGCGTCACTGTTGCAAGCAGTTGCTGCGGTGGAGCGTCATTAGCGCGTGGCGAGGAGGCGACCACGAGACGACCGCGACGCGACGTGGGCAGCATCCGCCGTCGCCGCGTCTAACGGCAGCCGTCGTCAACGTGACGCTAACACGCTCTAAGTTCCTTCCGTCGCTTAATGTTAGTCTACTTATAATCTTTGTTTATATTGATTACATTGTATGTTAGTATCATCATCACATCTTACTCATTTTATACGAGCAATAATTGTAAGTTTAAAATGACTATCCTCTAAACTTATGGTGGGATTTTGCCGAGATTTTTAATATCAGGAATCGATTGGTGTCAATCTTGTGAAATTTCGTCTCACAAACTTATTATTCTGGGAATAAATGTAAGTTTAAATCCGCTCTCGTATGTGAACGAAACACAGTTCCTTCCCTTCTGAGATACATCCGCAGGGTGATGATGTTCGACAGTTCCGCGGAATGTTTTACGCTGAAGCATTGCACATCACTCACTGCGGATGACTAAGAAAGGATAAATGACACATCTCCCAGTAGCGCGGAAGTCGCTCTGTGACACCTTGATAGTTATCAATATTATAAGAAATAATAATTCATAGGTAAAATAAGAATTCTTTTATTAAACATTTACTTGAAAATATTGTGTTGAAAAATGCGAGTGTTATTATCCCCTATTAAAATAATACTAAATGTTACAAAACAAATACATAAAAATGTTAGTTTTTTAACATATTTAAATTTAGAAACTAAATTAACTTATCAAATTAGTTATAAAAATGTCTATAAACTAATTTATAAAAAAATTACTGGAAAATTATTTTTATAATGAATAAATCCGAGCGTAGCTTGGTTCCCTGATATTAAACATTAATAGGCACATGTACCCCAGATTTTTCGTTCCTTTTCTGCGTAACAGGATCGAGCTAAACACACACAACATACTTTAGAGCACTAAAAGATGTAATGGCGATTTCCTATCGTTTCATCTTTCACCTTCTCCATTACAAGATAATAGCATTTAAAAAGTACTTTTGCGCAACAGCAACTTCATATTTCCATCAGCAAATAATTTTCAACCAGTAGATATTATTGAATGTAATTATGTCTTCTCCCATTATTTGATGATAATTTATAAACATTGCAGAAAACTTGGTTTAATACACATGCACGACGTTTGTTGATACATATATGTTTTGTTCCTAAGTTGTCATATTGTCGTCAATACTCTTTTGTTTATTCATTATTAACACCTGATTATAACCTAAACACATTTTGAAACATTGTGTATGTGAGTTAAATAATGAACATCACATAATTATCTTCAAACATCACATGTATAAGAATCCACGAACTACGCGGGATGTGTCAAGGATTACCGATTTTTGCATGATTTGGGAGTTCAGTGGCTTGAGTTCCAGTTCTTGCAACGATTCGAACCGGTTCTAGGGTACTAATCCCATGTTTGACAGTTTTATTGACTATTCTCACTCTGTCATATTTCCACATGCCCTTAATTTCGAAGCAAAGGTCAATGTACTTTGTAATTTTATTTGTGTACGATAGTTCCAGATAATTGTTGTTGGTGATGGCGATATCTATGAGGAGTACTTTTTTATCTTTACTACTATATACGGTCTATTGTGTTCCAACCTTCTGTCTGTTATGACGTTGTTATTATTGTTGTTATTATTATTATTATTATTATTATTATTATTATTATTATGGGTTCAGTTCTCAGCTCCACGCTGGATAAGGAGGGGTATGGGACACATTCCAAGCACATTACATTATACAACTAAATTTCTTACATATTATTAAATTTCTATACAATACGTATTTAAAATGTAACAACACCATTCTTCCTAAGTCTAGAAAATTATCTTCGTACAGATACCTCATTTTTTTCAGTTGGTTAAGTATGACGGAACGTAAATTCACCTTTCAATTAAATAAAATATTGCGATGTTAGGTTAAAATTAAGTTAAACCCAAGCGTTTTATACTGACCAACACTTTAACGTCTGCGGATCAATAATCTCGAGAGATAAACTAAAATTTTTAAGCTTCCGGTACATTTTATAGGAAAAATCACATATAGTGTTTATACACTCGCTTATCACAACAGTTTTTTAACAATGATCAATGAAATCCTCCATTTGAAGAAATGGTGTATAACTACTGCCTATTTGCAACGATGATATTGACAATATTGAAAAATGGGTGAGTGAATGCAGATTGTAATGTGTCTCAAACAAGAATGATATATTGTGGGTTTTATAATTTATTTTTTTAATATCCAGATCAAGGCTGCGACTACTAATCTGTTGTTTCTCCTACCCCTTGTCTGAAGCGAAAGAGAAAGGGGCGTGACATATAGTGTGGTGTTATATTATCGAAACCCTTTAAAATCGATGTTCCTGAGTGAGCGGTGGATCCTTCATGCACTTTCTCGTCCGAAAGGTAATATTTTCTTATTTCATTTATTACAGGAATGAAGGATGTGGGAGAATCTACCCTTACTGATTCACAATAAAAGGAGAGATACAAAAGACAAACAGACGAATTTAAGACTCTCTCACCTATATTTTGAGCTCTCGGGGGCATTTGCCAACCTCAATAAAAGTTAGCGATTTAACCAATGTTTAACTGACATAGAGGAGCCTTGTCGTATTTGTACTATAATTATGTAAAGGACATTGCCGCAATGCAGTTAACACCAAGTTAAATGCTTTCCAAATTCATCATATTATATTCTCAAATGTCATACAAGAACAATACAAGTTGGTGATAATTATGGTTTTCAATATCATCCCCTTTACTCTGAGCCAGGCTTTTCTACGGGCTGCTAGACTTCAGAGAAACTTTTCCCTCAAGTCTATTACCAAAGTTTGTTGTCTTCCTCCGCTCTGATCTCGGTCTTTCCCCCACAAAGTTTTCCGTTTCGTTTCATTTCCTTAAGCACTCACATTGCAGTACTTCAACTTATTTCTTATCATAAAATTACTAATAACTGAAAACTGCTCAGTTGAGTATTTCATGTATTGAGAATTAATAAGGAAAATTAAGATTTCAATAATAATAAGTTTTACTTATGTAGCTTCTCAACGTTTATAATTTTAGATGATGAGGTAACGGAAATATTTTTGAAACAGACTTATGGTCTTAAAACAATACATCCTCCGCATTTTTTCTTATTTTATTATAAAAAATTGAAACTATAGTGATGGTTTTCAAGTGACTTGACAATGGCATCAAGCATGTTATTAGCTTGTATAACGGCATGTACAACTCGAAAAATATAAAGTTAAATAAAAAGTATGAATAGTAGATTATGTAAAAGATTAATGAACAGAAATGTTCATGTTCTACACCAACACATATTTTTTTGGACCCTGAGTATTTCACAACAACTTCACCATGATTGTCTCGATGATGTTAACATAATTGAAACATTTTCTTATCCATGTAAAAAATTTCTCGAGCTAAAAATAAACACATAAAACATTTGTAAGGATAATTAGTAACTTTAAATTACGAAATCAGGAACATAGAATAGATTATGAAGAAAATATTCCACAATTATCTGTCCTGCACATCATTTATTGTAATATTTCCTTCGTCTGACACAGGGATCTTGTTGTTTCATTGAGTTAATTAGTGGGAAGAAGAACTATGCGAGTACCAACCAGAGATGATACCCTCCAATGTCTGTTTTCATGAGGAAACATTTTATTAACAGACGCAAAAAATTTTGCGCCCAAAATTAAATATTCAGGGTGTTTTACTACATTGATTTCATGGATACAGCTTGTGTCAGTGTTTTCTTAAAGCGGTATTTAAATGAAGAGTGTAAGTGATGCTTAAAATGGAAGAGAATAAGCCCTTTAAGGAGGGATGTCAGATTCAATCAGCTACAGGTTGTGCAACGAACTCTGAAGTTTGATAAATGTAAAGTTGTGATTAAAATCAGCGTATAGACGTAGCATAATCCATTCCAAGAGTTTCCAGTTTGCGGTTTGACAATGGCGTAGTGCAGCGGATATTGCTCTAGGAGAGCTGTCATGCGTGGGGGGACTGTGGTCTCTGGTTCGCATTTCGTGTTGAGTCATCCGTAGATGTACAAGGCTAGTAACAACGAAAAGCGTTATCGGTTGGTATGAGGCATCAACAGTGCACATACTTATGTCCTACCCAACGGCATGGACAACGTCACATTACGTCGTCCTCGAGGTGCGACTTCGGTGGAGACGCTTGTTACAGCGGATATTGCTGCGGATGCGCAGAGTCGAGTGAATGGGAAGGGGTGAGTGAGGGTGGTCGGGGAGGGGGTTGACACCGCAGGTGAGAGTGGGTCGAACGCTGCCGAGTCAGCACTGGCCGAACGCTGTCTGCGTGGTTTGCTGGTCGGGATATACGGCAGCTGATATAATAGAAGATAGCCAACGTCCTCTTCGGAAATATGAGTCTCTCCCAGGAGCAGCACAGTGCGATTTTTGATTCGTTTTTAACTACCTTCGATGTCGGAAAGTAATTACGTTACGATGATAAATCAGTTATGCTGATGCTATCAAGAATTGACGGAGTATATTTATTTCCTTACTATAAGAAATTTATTAGAGGTAAACGTTTCCACCGGTCCTTAATGCATTGCTTTTGTCAAGGATCTATTGGGACCAAACAAAATGTAATAATGATAATAAATTTATTGTCAAAAACAGTACAAAATGCGTATGACCACGTGGAGGAAAATAAACTAATTTACTCTCCGGAAGCAAGCAAGGGACAATCCCATCAATTCCGAACAAGGGCCCCAAGGCAGAGGCGGATTCAAACAAATTTCAGCAAAAATTCCTAGATAAAATGAAAAATTAACTACGAGTTATAATACATATATAATGTCAACATGTTTGTAATTAAACGCAATAAATTTGCATGCACAAATTATTATCAAACTATTGATTATTCTGAGTATAGGGTTTAAAAATCATAAGAATTGAAATAACACTAAACTCACGATTTATTGTTACAATAAACACGCCCCTAGACAAAGCCTAGAGAACCTGTATAAGAAATCCGCCTCTACCCGAAGGAAAAACGGAGAAAAACCCGGGCCAGGATGGGGCTACAGAATTTATGTACACAACCGTGCCAAAGTTGAGTACACATAAAACTAAATTAATATGAGCCATACGGCAACACAACCATGCAAGAAAATAGTTTTTGAAAATGTTATAAGTTATTTAAAACGTGCTACAGCAATAGCTTGATAAAGTACAAAATGAAATTAACTTTTATTAAAATCAATAAATTCTTTTACAGTGTAGAAACACTGGTGCAGGAGGTAGTTTTTAACTGCGGATTTGTAGATATTCAACTTCATAATGTCTTTTATATTCTTGGGAAGGGAATTATATAGAACGATTCCCGAATGATATGGTCCCTTTCGGCAAAGAGTGGTTGACACCCTAGGGCGATGAATATTATCCCTATTGCGAGTAGTGTTCGTAAACGAGAGTGTTACGCATGAAGCAAGGGTGGCACTTCAGTAATTCGGTCTTAACAAACACGACTGTTTCATAAATATAAATGCAGGGAAGTGTTAAGATATTTAATTCCTTGGATAAAGGTTTACAAGAGTTTCGGGGGTGAGATTTACAAATTATCCGAACTATCCTCTTCTGAATTCTCAAAGATTGAATACTCTGACCGGAATTGCCCCAGAAGATAATGCCGTAACGTAAATGGGAGTACACATTTGCAAAATATACGCAACTGGAAATACGTGGACTAACTGCGTTAACTAAGATTCGGAATGCGTAACACAATTTGTTTAATTGGGAATTAAGATTGTCAATGTGACAATTCCATTTGAGGTTGTCTTGAATATGGAGACCAAAGAATTTTGTATTCGAAACAGTTTTTAATTGTGTTCCGTTTAAGGAAAGTGAAACCTGTGGTAAAGATTTTGTGATACTATTGTGAAATGACATAGACACTGTTTTGTCAGTGTTTACAATGAGACGAATATAATTATAATTCATTTTATCAGATAGGTTCATAACACCGGAAGTACGTAATTTATTTCTCCAGATATAATAAAAAATATATTTAGTTCATCTTTTAGATACAGGAATTTACGTAAGATTTTGTCGTACATTATTGTCGAATAATTTATTCTTCTAGATTGATAAAAGCAATATTCAAGTACATAAGAGTAACCATCAACCAGTAATTACTCTAATCAATTATGTATAACCTTTTTACATCATTTTTATCTAGAATTAATAAAAATATTTTATGACTTTTATATGTACTATTCTCAATATTTAAGAGTATACCAGAAAAAAATGTATTACGTAAAAGGGATGCAATAATATACTTAATTATATAAGTTATTTTGCTCATTTAAAAAATTAATACCTTTGTATAAGAAATAAAACGCAATAGAGTTCATCTTTAAAATGGTAATTTTAAAATAAATCTCTATTTATAAATAATTGTATTGATATACAAATAAGTTTCTTTTGCCTTGTTCAAAACAAATGTAAAACTATCTGATCAACAAAATTTATTTTTATTTAGTGATTTATGACTAGATGAAATACATACTATTGAGTACTAGTGAGGAATAGTTTTTTCAGCAACATAGTAGTTATAACAGGCGATTCGTGAAAATAAAAACACAAAAATAAAGGACATTATTTTGTCACCATTTTATTGTTTTTGAATGCATTGTTTTCATAGAAAAAGTGAAGGTTTATCAGCAATTAGAAACCAAACGATGTATAGCCTCAAAACAGTCATATTGTTGCAATTATTCTATTAAAACATATTTTCATTGCATGTATGAAGTATGTATCTCGTTTCGGCCAGCTAAGGACCACGAATGACGAGTGCCAGTAAAGCTCAGTTTTTGTGTGAGTTTACTCGTGAGACACATCGTGAATTTTACCGAGATCGGAGGAACAGCGTCCAGAAAGGATCCAGATTTCTGTATCGGAGTATTACAACTGCGGTTGTTAGTCGCAGAGGGTGAACTTTTCATACATCACAGCTATTTAAACTGAGACATGGAAATAAAAAGCAACAAATTTTATTTTGCCGCACCTGGAAATTGAACCGGGGATGACGGTGACGAGCGATCACGCTGACACCGTAGCCACGGAGGGGCAACATATTTTTATTATTGAAGAATATTTTTCTTGTATCATAATTCCTATTTCATCTTCCCTTCCTCTTTAAGTTGTGTACTTGACTTATCCTTTCGTTTTGAAATTTTTATCTCAACTTGTCATCGTACGTCCATACAGCGACAAAGCAATCTTCTCTTGAGAAGGGACTCCCCTCAACAAGCGTGCTTCACAGGGATTTCGTAGGCGAAGGCAAACGATAGTCTGCATCTCGCAGACAGCGCAAAGGGATGGGTGGGTGTAAGCGAGAGAGAGGAGAAAGAAAGAGTGCGAGAAGAGAATGAATGGGACTGAAGAGAGGAGGAAGTGATAGAAAGGAAAGAGGTCAATTGTGTTGGAGAGCGCGTTAATGTAAGAAATGGGTTGTGGTAAGTTACGAGTGCGTGGCGAAGGAAGAGGAGAAGAAGGAGGGGCACACGCCAAACGAAAGACCTACGTGAGTCGCTTGAGAAGATCTTCAGCCCAGTCTCTCTCGCGCACTGACATGCGCCTTGTCAGACACTGGAAGAATTGTAGCCAGAGAACTGCGAAATAGGCCCGTCTCTTCTGAGCGACGAAGAAAAGATGTGTGCGCTGAAACCACTTAGTGAAGATAAGAGGATGGACGAAACTTCATGGAAATACATGTTAGTTTTTAGAACAGTTTCTGGTAGAATTCTAGGAATGCGTACATCAAAATCAATTTAACGTTTTATTACATTTCTCTATTTAATATTTAAATCAAAATTTTGTTTCACAAAATCGTATTTAACCCTCATGTATTCTAATAATCTAAGCTAGTGCTCAGTTGCTATTTTGCTTAATCTCATTACATCACTGGTGCTAGACTTTCGGCGTAACACTTTGGCAAAGGTACATTAAGCAAAACATCGCGCGATCTTGGTAATATTACGATGCTTTTCGTAATACTTAAATCAGATAAACATAAAAATTAATTTTTGGGAGTTATTTGGTTAAGATAAGGAACGAATGGATATTTTTCTTAAGTACTTTTACAAAAATACATGTTTTAAAAATTTTCATATTATGGCAATTTTGATCTTACGTGGATACTAAGTAAGAGGAACAACTTTAATAGAAAGCTATTGGATTGCATAATATAGTTTTCAATTCATGAATTTTCATCCAGTCACATTGTTGAAACTGGCTTATCAGAATTTTTCTTGGAGACAGCGCGAGATAATTGTAATTTCTCTAATCAAATGTATTGGATGAAACCTTTGTTGGGAGAAATGTTTTTGAAAGAAGAAGCGACGATCATTTTCTGTAATGTGCATCGAGTGTAGAATCAAACATACATTCTTCTACTCAGAAGTACAGTGATGGAAATTATTGCACGGCGTTCGTATTTTAAGTTCAAGACAATAATTAGTGAAAATCTACTTTGGAAGAGTAATTTCAAATGCACTAGAACCGGAAAACTTTGATTTTCATTTTTGTGAATGTATCTCAACATAAGGTGCAGTGAGCAATTAGCGCCCTCTGTTAAATAATGCCCACCCTAGAGGGAACATGCTTTTACTTGTGTGACTTGCGTCACGGTTCACGCACACATAGTGGGACACCCATAGGAACCCACTAGCACGAAAGCAAGTTGCTCGTAATACTCCATTGTCAGAGACGTGCCATAACTCAAGAATCTCAGTCACGGACGCTGGTTATGTAAAAATTGTTCCGACAAAATTAGTTTTTTACTAGTTTTGCTTTATTTTCCGTAAATATTCATATTTGTGTTATAATTAGTAGGTTTCAATCATTCATGTTTCGTCATTGTTTTTAGCTTATATGCGTAATTTAGTATAAAAACGTTCTAAATGGGCAATAACGTCCACTCGGGTATTAATGCCCTGTGAAATGACGGATGGGCATTTTTAGCTAACATCGGCGCTTATCGGTCTACGCGTGGACGTTTATGTACCACAGCAAACATTATAATAATTATGAAGTAACAAAAAATTAAATTACTTGCATCTGTAATGTAAACAAAAACTTAAGATAAAATTAACAGAACTCATTGTTTTAAGAAAATCCTTACTTAAGTATTGTCATCTTTGGTAGGTTCAGGGCGTCATTGTCCACTGCATATAGTAGATTTAAACAAAATGGTTTTTTTTTTGCAAAACAATATTCTATTATTTTTTGTAAATTAAAATACCAGCGCTTTAAAAAATATTTAAAATTATTACAAGAGAAGTTACAAGTTAGTTACGTGAGTTAAGTTTGATTTATTATGTTAAATTTTGATTCGTTAAATTCCTTTTGAAATAGAGAAATTTTTGGTGACTTTCGTGTTTTAAAAGGTTAATAAATATTTTGGATATATTATTGCGTCTAGTTCCTTTTTTTATCGAACAAGTGGTAATAAGCACAGTATTTTTTAATTATTTTCCATGTAGACCTACACTAAATATATTGACTTGAATTTATTTTATTATTCAATTCTTAACATTTTAAGATTGACACGTAAAATTATAATGTGGTAAATCCAGTGAGGGAGATGAATGTTTGTAAAGTATGTATTTTGAATGTTTGTATTTTGGAAGCATGAATGAAACATTCGGTTGTAAGTGTGCTCGCGTGACAAAGCGGGCAGCCAAAGACTAGAGTCCTCAATGAGAAAAGAGTGCCAGGGGCGCTGCTGAAATGTATTGCGAAATTTCTCATAACTCCTGAAAATGCTACGCGTTGCTGATAGTGCAACCACGTGTATATAGAACACGTGAATAAAAACGCATTTCTATTTGGTGTCGTTGGCAATCCACTGACTTCGCTTCTCCTCCTTGAGCCTACTGAAAAGATGCTTGGGAGGCCTTGGACGTCGCTGGCGATTCTCATTTTTATTCAGGACTCTTAACCCAGTCAATAAAGGTTGTGAACGGCTAAAAATTGGTGTAAAGCTTAATTTTTCCCCACTGATAGACTATTTCCCAAGGATAATTTTCATAAAAGTCTATTGTTTTCTATAATATATCTTAAATTTCACTTATACTTCATATTTGATTTAGTGACCTTACTTTATTCGGAAACGATTCCTAACACGTCCATTTTCGACACTCTGAAGTTGTGTTCGCAATTTTTCAAGCGTGTTCAATAAAACCCTTTCAAGTTTCTTTAACAAGTCCGTACGAGTTTTAGAAATATATTATAAAATACGTAACTTATAAAAAAGATCTTGAACGGTATTTTCTGCAGTACTTAAATTATTAGAAAACTATTCGTCACACGGACATGTTTCAAAAGTTTGTAGTTGTGTTCTAAATTGTTCATGCCTGTGCAATGGAATCCGTTCAAGGTTTTTGCTCACTCGTGCGCGCTTTGATATTAATATTTTCCGATGTCCCTCATGACCAAGTATCGTCCTTTCCACGATAGCGGGTAATAAAATCAGATTTTCGAAAAATTGAGCAAAACTGTTCAAAAAGTTCAAGTTCATGTTCAAATGTAATTTGAACTTCTGATTCGTTCTTGGAGTACGAAAATCATGCGAAAACGACTCCAAGATCTCCCCTATAGCTTGAAAAGTGTTATTAGAAAAAATTTGGAAAACCACCTCTAGGGGGTGATCAAGTAAAAAATTTCGGGTTTCCTGCGGGTCAAATCGTTTAAACTTGTCCAAAGACTAATTGTACCAAAGGAAAAACCTGTATCACCATATGCCACATATTTTCAGTCGCTGCGCGCACTATGACTGCGTACGTGGTGACAGGACGGCCATAACGCATGCTGCATCTTCTTGCTTACATCCCTCTCCCCGATATTAGTATCTCACACAAAATCATACAAATTGGTATTAATATATTTACAAGACCATAAGCTATAACTTTTACAGGAAGATTTTGTCCGTATAATTTCACATATAAAATATATATTACAAAACCCAAAAATGTCAATGTGAGAAATCGATTTTTTTACATATTTTCTATAATTGATGGAAAACTATTAGTTTTACCGCAATATGAAGATAATTAATATTGTAATAATAAATAAACCAAAAAATATTTGAACTCGATCTGATCTTTAGTAACAGAGATAATGAATTTCCCGTAAATGTTCACATTTTACAGCTTTGAGGGAGGCTGGGGGGTTTCTTAGAGACTTTTGTGAAAATGGTCGATGTTCTTGTACCTTCATTGACTGGGCTCTCTACCGAACATTGCTGTCCCAGTTCC
>NNCF01130322.1:102984-152929 GCA_002313205.1 Laupala kohalensis | reverse complement strand
GGGGGGACAAAAAATGAGAGGAAGGAAAAAAATGGAAGGAATGAGGAAAATGAAAGATACCCTAGCCTTGATAGGGTCGAGATCGAAAAGAACAAGAGGTGACCAAGGGAGGTCAGAAAAGAGAAAGGAAGGAGCCTCGCACAAGTAAGTGGAAGTAAAGCCAGACTCAGCCTGGGGCCCCGTGTTTGCCAAACACGTACTTACTAGATGTAAGTCCCCTGGGGGGAATTCAGGTCTGATTTTGACCTTTTGAGATATATCACTTATAAGAGAGAAGGATTTTCACGCCCAAAATTGATAGAAAATAATTTTTCTCAATTTTTAAAAATTTTCTTACAATATATACAAGCTCGATATATTTCTTTTCTTAATTTATGTTCTTTAAAATATGTGTACATAAATTTTGATGTTGATACATGAATTATATTCGGAGTTATGAATTTTTTTATTAAATGCGCAGATCTCTACCCGCACTCACGAGAGCAACAATTCCCAAAAAACTTTCTAATCTACTTAATCGCTAACTTGATGAAATGAACAAGTGTACTAAATTTCATCGAAATCTGAGGTGGTGGGTGCCATTTTCACATTATTTTTTGTTGATGTGACATGGACTGTCCCCATATTTTCTGCTGATATATTGTTGTTGTTTTTTGTACTAAAACGTCGCGTTAGGTTTCGTAGACACTAAACTGAAAAAAAATATTAAAAAAATAATCAAACACGATAAATGCTAACTAAATACTACTACGAATAAATTTTAAAATAGATTTTTCATTTATTTTTGAAATATCTCTTTTGTTGTTTTTTAGTTACCACTTCTCCTGTTACTTTCTTGCATGTTCATTAAAATGACATTCACATTACAACAGCAGTGATGGTGATGAACTGCGTAGGACGTGGGAGCATAGGTACCTACAGATCACAAATAGTGCCACACAATAGTCTGGTGTAATACGTCCAGTAGACGTAAGGGATGATGCAGCCCATCCTGCGAGATGTGTGACAGGTAATAAATTATGAAGCTTTGGCCAGAGTGTTGACACCACGTTAATAATTGCGGAGCTCCTTCATCCCTACTGTGACGCTGATAAATAGCCTCGTGGCAGTAATAAGAAAATATTCAAAAAATGTTTTCATTTAAAAGTGTCTTCGTATTTCAGACGAAATTGAAATGTGATCCATAATAATATAGAGGTACTTTTTAATTTGTTACTAAAAGATAAATCACAACTCATATGTATGTTTATTGATACGATAACGATATGTTCTTTTCAAAAAAAGAACAAGTTTTAAAGTAAAAATGAGCACTTTATATTTACGGATTGGGTTATTATGAAATAAAAGTCACACATACGAACACTCTTCATAAGTCTTGGCATATTCTTCATAAGGGCTGTCACTTAATATGACTCGTTACTGCTAGCAATTTGATGCTTTTAATTATTCGAATGTCTATGTAAGCAATTATGTAAGCCTTGCTTGCTTCCGGAGAGTTTTTTTTTCCTCCACGTGGTCATACGCAGTTTGTACTGTTTTTTTGATAATAAATTTATTTATTTATATAACACTACCAGAACCTTCCTGCTCCGCACGCGAGGCTTTGTTGTTTTACTGTTTAACCTTCCTTATAATTAAGTACACACAAAGAAGCACGTTCGCGTACAGATAATTCATTTTGTTAAAATTCGAAAAAAAAATCACATTTTGCTCTATTTCAACCCTTTTAAATTTCAATTTCAAATAATACTTACTTCGTTTCTTCAATTCATAAGAAATAACCATTTAAAATTACATGTTTTTTATCTTTAATATTTTTCTCTCTGCTTTGATGAGTGTAACAGTCGTTGAGGACAACTCATCAAAAATGTTCACTTTTTTTCACCCAGTTAATATAATTATAATAATAATAAATAGATCGAAAAAGTGGTAATTCCATAAATTAATTCGTAGACAGTTTATTTCACAATTTTTACACACTACAACCAAAATACCATCTCTATCAGCTTGTAAAATGCAGGGAAAGGAAATTTACTAATGATAAATTAGAGCTAATAACAAATACAATAAAACGTTTCTATCTCATAGCACGCATTAGTAAATAAAATAACGGACAATACAAAAACCCGTTCATACATATTTTAATTAATAACATACAAAATAGAGAAGACTCCTCAATTACTTTGCAAATAGTGAAAATTGGAAATATCACATTTTCACCTTTCAAAATCTGAATGTCATTGATCGTCATAGATACGGTAATACCACGCTCTAACACGAACTACGCGTGAGAACGTGTTAGCTCCTGGCGCTGGTCTTCGAGACGGCTTACGTTCAGGCGTGCCTTATCAGAGTATTATACTACCCTTCTACAAGGATGCACTTCACCACTCAGTGGAAAGAGTTCATTGAGGTCAATATTTGGTGTTTATTTTTCGCGGTTGTTCTCACGAATAATAATTGTACGACACTTACCCTAGAGTTCGATTAACGACTGAGTCTTTGCTTATGTTTACCACTGAGGGTCATATTACATTAGGTAGATGTCGGTAATTGATTGCAGAGAGTTGCCGAGGTCGTCAACGACATTGTGTATAAAGGAGCCTATAACACACACAATTAATTGCTTTGTATGATGGGCTCTTATATAGACACGATTCATCTAATAGACAACTATGGATGAGATAGTCTATTGACCATGTTATTCGACGCAACTTTCGGCTATCAAATGCCCACCACTAATTGCCTAATGCCAACTCCAGTGGCACAAACCATGTTGTGTCGAATTTTGACTAAGATTTGAAAACAAAATTAAATCTCTCGAATTGTGTTGGAAAGCTTAAATAAAAGTCGTGTTTGAAAGCTCAGGTGTAATTTTGATACTCATAATTTTGTTTACATTTATTTACTGCGTGATCCTCATGGTCAGAACAGAGTATTTGTGGGACACGGTACATTTATTTGCCTCATTCCGCAGCTATTATCTAGTCAGAATCGTACTATGTTTTGAATAAATTATTATTTGCTTGAACACCTGATATTTTATTCCTGTGAATGGTGGATATTTCATTTATTGAGGAGATTGCAAAGCGATCGACGTACCCCCTCACGGTTACAATGCAAATTCCTGTGTAAAATGCGTAGTGAATCTTCATCTAATTCTAAATATTATTTCCCCACTAGCAAAATGTTGAAATTCCGCCCCTGTCTCCAAGTCACTAATTAAATACATTAACGTGCTATTTATATACTTGCTAATATTTCCCTTTGTTGCATAGAAAAGAAAACATTTAAATACCATCTACTGTCCTAATACTTTTAAAATTTAACTTGAATTTCATTAAAATACTATGCTGCGTAACTTTTTGGTCGAGTACATATTTTGAATTACAAACCGTACGTGACATCATAGTCAGTTTCCCATATTTTATAAAAAAATTAATAATTCCGGGTGGGAAAGTACACAAAAATACATCGGAATGGAATTATAAAACTATATCCTGAATTCCAAAAACACTTTAACTGTTTCATAGCGTGATAAGTTTTAAAATATATCAAATAAAGATATGACAGAAAATATTTAATGTTCAGTTTGTTGTTTCTGAAAAATATATGTTATGTGAGAAATGTGATTTAATTTAGCTTCATTTCATTCATTTTTCTAGTTCCTGTGTGTGTTAATATAACACACACAAATTTCACCCTTCTCTCGTCTTTTCCGCTTCTCATTTATACGTTTTATGCGTATTTGCATTCGGAAGCGATATGCATCACAAAATTTTAATGATCGTAACATAACTTTTACGTGACTAGGAGCATCCTAATAATAACAGATTCTGGCAAATGTTAATGGCCTATTGTCGACACAACGATACAATATATGGAGTAATTCTCTTGTAATAGACTAGAAAATTTAATTTACTATTATTATATTCAAACAGTTTTTGATATTACTTTATAGCTATTATCGATTTGCATCACTGATGCTGAAAATGTAGTGTTTTCAGAACTATATATCTAATTTGCTACTAATAATTTTAGGAGATGGTGGATTTGTCCCCCTTGTTTCATATCAATTTAACATAAATAAGGCAGACCGTAAATTTTTATACCCCCACACCATATGTTATTGGGCTTGTTTGCATATTTTATTTATTTATTTATTTCATTATTTCGTATATTTTGGAAGAACTTTATTCCATATTCGTCATTGATGACTACTCTAGTAAGGGTCGCTTCTTTTATGCCCAAATCATATTTTATAAACCAAAAAATAAAATTGAAATTTTGTGGCCCTTGCGATAGTTAATTTTTATGGAAAAAAATTTGAAAACGAACATTATTATGAAAATTCAAATGAGTTTATTTGAGTAATTTAACTATGGTCCATTCAATAAAGTATAAGTTGATTATTGAGGTTTCTGTATCAGTCGTAATCTGTATACAGCTAAAAATGTGTGAAAAGAGTATTCCTCACCTTCAAATTTATTCGTTCGTTTTTGTTTCTTTTTACCAACTATATTTCTTAATAAATTATAGCATACCATATACGACCGTAATGTGCCAGAGATGGTATTTTGCTTCATATTTACGAATTAATTTCATTTTGGCGAATTCTACATCTGAATTGACAATACTTTTTCTAGTACAAATATAAAAACTGAATGTAAGCAGGAACGACCGCAGCACACATAAACGTACTTTTATCTCAGTCCATATGGTGACACCTTCCATGTTCTTGTGTTTGCTAAATTGGTGTTTTCGTGAATTTCAAAGATAAAAAAGGATTCCAAAATTGTCGGGTGTATGTATATGCAAAAAAGAACCGAATTAATACTTAATTACTTTTTTGACCGTTTAATATTATTTTCCTTGTATTTAGTTGATAAAGATTAATCGGTTTTAAAGAAAAATACCATGAATCCTTGATCATTTATTACGATAGGATACAGTTCTAACAGAAAATAAACTGACAGTAAAATATAATAAGGGTATTTTCATTGAATATCTTCAAATACAATAACTGTCACGTTTTTTAACTGTAGAAACAAATATTTATACTAGTATGTTTGTTTAAAACTAAAAAAATATCTGACAAATCTTTTTTCAAAACTTTACAAACATGAAAAATACTTTTATGGACGTTCTCAAATCAATGATTTTAAAGAAGTTATCCAAAATAATTTAATGGATTAAAATAATTTCAATAGCGTTGCGTGAGTTATAATATTTTTTTATTAAAATATTGATTAGATATATTGAGCATAATGAAGTATATTTTGCGGGGAAAGCATCAATATTTTAAAAAAAAAAATATTCTAAACAATCAAAAACAAAAGGATTATAAATGCGGATGCGTTTTCATAAGATGGGCTTATCCATTTTAGAAAAATCAATGTCTTATATATTTTCCCCCAAAGGGATACGAAGTACGTCGCAACCCATTGAGCTCTTCATTCTGCAATCGAGAAGTGAATCTCTGTATTCTGTCAGACGAGAATAGTCCTATGAAGCCACATGAAGGAAATTATTTAACAAGCGAGGCAATCTATACATCTGAAATTGACATAGAAATCTCTTAGATTGCGGTGAACCTCATCGTCAGGTAACAGATTAATTATGTTATGTTGAATGGGTCCGGGAGGCGAACGGGATGGCGCNATTATGTTATGTTGAATGGGTCCGGGAGGCGAACGGGATGGCGCTGTCGGTAAGCGCATGAGCTCGCTAAGTTGAAAGTCCCGGGTTCGAATCTCGGTCCCGTCTCCCACTTTCATTCAACATAACGTAATTAATCTGAAATTGAGTTGTGTTATGAAACATTCATTCTACTTTTTGGTATATATTGGACTAAAGTGATGATATTAATATGAAAGAAATGGAATATATTATTCATGAAGATAATAAAATTACTGTCAGATACAAACTGCGTATGACCACGAGGATGACAATAAATTAATGTGCTCTCCCTTTTTTTAAGCTTCAATTCCGATCAAGAAACCTAACGCAATGCCCCCTCCCCCTCAAAAAATAATATAAATAGTTACTTACTTTTTGGTATATTTACAAAATATCAACATATTTATATTTAAAAGAACAAATAAAGTTATTTAACAGACCTTTAAATTCTTTGGCATATATAGCTAATACAGTAACTTTTAAAATAACTCGATATTCGAAATAAATAACATTAGTATTAGGAAAAGTTGTAAATGGAAGTTTTCAGGTATAAAAAACCAGAACAGTGGAAGAAGAGCAAAAGAAAACATTAGTTGGAAACTAATCTATGAAATCCGCGTTATTTTCTATCTAGTGTTGAAATTATTTCACAGACAAATATGTGATTTTAATTTAACATAAATTGACTTTTTTGATAGAACCTTAAATGAGAAAAAGGGAGAGATTGCTGTGGAGAGGTTAGGAACAAAAGGAATGGAATTACGAAATTCCCGTTCGTCATGGTCGGTGAGAATGCGGTCAGAGAAACTTTTTGTGGTCTCCGAGTAAAATAAATCACCTTTTCATGCCAGGCCTACTCTTCCTAAATATCGATTTTTACTCCTACCCGCGTTTTTGAGCAAAAGAATAAATGTTGTAAAGCGTACATAAACTATACTAAATATATGAATGTAGGGAATACATTGTCCTAGTAAATTCAACCAAAAATTTCTTGAAATAATGTATGTCACGGAAAAGGATGCAAAATTTTTATTGTTTTCAAAATCATTACCATTAGAAAATTTTAGATTTTTTTATTTCCCCAGATTAAGTATAAGGGACGTTTAAAAAGTGTGTTGTGATTTTAAATGCTTAACGCGAATGTTGTCTCATTCTCACGGTAAGGAACAAAAAAATTCAAGAGAAATATTATTCAGAAAACCACAAAGTCAAATACTATCTACTTATTTTTGCTTAAATTTGCACTTTAAAAAGTAATGAGAGAAATCATCTTAAATGCCACAGACACAATATTTATTGTAAGTCGTGTTATCATCATAATCTTCGTTGATGACGTAGTAATGCTACTTAGGCGTCTAAATACACTTATAGAAGCTTTCAGTGAATTCAAATTAGGGTACTGAGAAATTGGATCTACAAGTAAATAATGAGATAACTAACTTCTGAAAACATTAAGGAATATGGAAGAAAAAGTTGAGTTTTAATACAGAAAATATGGAAAAAATAAAATTACATAGACGTATTGATGATTGCAAATAGACATAAGTAAGAAATAGGAGTCAGAATGAGAGAAACGATCAAAAGTAGTTTTGCTCTGAATTATATATTGAAATTAAGGAAGCTATGAAGGAAACTAAAGTTATCTGTGTATCATTACGTAAAAATATACTTTTGTGAAACAAAGGTGCTTACACAATTATGATCAAAACCTTTTGAAAAAATGGTAGCGTAAAGGTCCACGCAGAATTTCTAGTCCGGTGAAGAAATAAGGGGTGTAGACATTCAAAAGATATATGAAAAGTTGAAAGATTTCTATAAACAACTGGAATTGAGAGCATCATATCAACGGAGGATTCAAAAGCAGGTATATATCACTTGGATGAAAGAGACTATAGCATTCACTCGTTGTCAAGTTTTAGGATAGCTAAGTTTGCTTAAGCTATTTCTTTTACGCCACTGCGTGGCTTTGTCCGCAACCCTGCGGAGGTTGTATGATGGCACTATATCAGTGGTGTCAAGAGAAGTGACACGCGAGCGTAGGAGCGTTCCCCCCCGTGTCAGAGATCTAAATCGTAATGACTGCTTCTGTTATCGGGTAGCAGGAAGGGGCTAACAAATTCCTTTCCTTACCACGCGTTCCTCCCACTTATGTGCAATGAAATTAATGAGGTCGTGGTTATGTCAAAAATATTCCTGGAGGCAAAGCAAACATTTCATCTTTGATTATAAACCAAATCAGTACATCAAAATACATCACATTAACTTCACTCGCTCTGATATTTTCCCTACGACCTCTTCTATTCCGTCATGCTTGCCTACTGACCTTGCTGCAGCTTGCCTTTACAGGCAGTGCACACGTCGTGCTCTACCTGACCACGTCGTTCTCTGTTGCCCGGACGGGCTCCGGTTGGCATCTTGGTGCTATATGGATTGTGGCGATCAGGCCAACACACTGTCTTATGCTGCTTTTGAATGATCAGTGAATGTTGCTTCGCTCACCACCACGAATTGTACTTGGATTCGACAGTGTTTGAGCCAGAGGTATAAGAAGAGTACGCTAGGCAATATGCCACGGGTCGCCCCTTGAAATAGACCTAAGAAAGCATGGGACGGATACCCAAGAAGAAGAAAAATCTATAAAGACCTAGACGGAGATAATGGAGGAAGACCTGGAGACTCTAAGAGTAAGAGGTTATAGAAGAAAGATTGAAGAGAATATTATTGAAGAGGAGGCCAACACCCTATATGGGTAGTAGTGCCAATGAAATAAGAAGAATTATCAATAAAATCGTTTATTGATAGAAATAAAACGATGATAATGGGTGCAATAAAAACCGATATTCTAATTATTAGATAAACCATTGTCTAATTACATAAATGCATTTTATGGTAAGCTCCAGAAATGACGCGCGACTTGTATAAGACAACACACACGCAAACATAAACAAATTAATTATTTAATAACTATTCTTCCAATAACGGACTTATTATGGATATCTACATTTTGATTCAATACCAATTATATAAATACGAATAAAAACATTCCCTACCTAGCAGTTGTCAAGTACCTGAATACAGATGCGAATACTGCAGTAAGTTATCGCTCTCACAATATCAAGCTTGAAAGAAATAATCTGCCAATCTTGTAGTGTTTTGAAAACAACGTGAGGTGACCGGTACTGGGTAAAGTTCCCCTAACTTTGGAAAAGGTTGAATGGGGAGGAGTAAACGTGAGTGGTGGAGTGGGGGAAGATGGTGGGGGAGTAGAGGGTTTGAGGAGTGTGAGCACGAAATTCAATCTTATGTCTTATTTCCCACAGCCTGAATTCGACGATACGATACAACTTGACCTCAGAACACCAGAACTTCTCGTTAGAAGAAACTTATTGAACGAAGAGGTTCTCGCTAGCAAGTAAACTTTATTCCTACTCAGTGATAGTGAGAAATTCTCTTAGCTAGACTTACATTTCCTCCCTTTGTGATGTTCTCCGGCCGATAACATTTCCAGTTCTTTAATATAATGAAAGATTTTAGCTAATGAGAGAACATCCTCTGCTTTAGAAATCCACTGCACTACAATTTTGGTAAACTCACTTCTATACTCTCAGAATAGAGTGTAGGGGGCTGAATTCCATTAAGTTTTTGATAATCAGAGAATTAATATCCCGTGACTTCGATTAAGCCTGGAAGATACTTTTCTGTTCGCCATAGTTTATAGTTTTTATTTATTTTTTATTTGTTGAATGATCCTTTAATTTTCTTGCGACATGGTTGTGCGTATACTTGAAATATTATTGACATACTTGTGTACATATTAACCTTTTCAAAGATGAAAAGGTACTTCATATATAAATTGAGAGGAGAATAGTAATTATCAATTAAATCTGGAACCCATTCGCCATCACTTTTATTTGAGAAGTGCTATGAGTTTTCTATATCTAGAACGGTATATTCTCTAGATGCGCGCACATCTCTCTTTTTGTGGGGGCTATTGGGTACCTTCACGAAACTTTCGGGTGGGTGCAGGTACGAGCACTGTAGCACTCAATGGTACTTAGGTCCTATAATCGAGTGTAAGTTTTGTAACATTGAATGTTTTTGTAGTCTGAACAGTTACACAGCAGCAGAATAGACAAACAGCAGTTTTATAGCTGTTCCAATACTCTTTAGTTGGACCAAACCTGAAAACGGACGAAACTCTTGAAAATAATGAAGATTGTTGCTCAGTAGAGGGAGAGTCTGGAGTGTCGTCTCAGAAAGCGCTCACACTGTTAAATTATTGTGCGACGTGTCTATGGTTACATCTTGTGTTCCATCATGTGGATAATAATAGTCATGCAACGCTGATTCGTCTATGTTATGCCAGAAAACAAAACTAAAGGCATGGGTCTCTGACTAGCTGATCTATGGGGGTGGGCTAAGTGGCCAATGTCCTCCCCCCTCATTATACCGGAACTCTTAACTGATAAGATTGAAGTTGATAAATTGCCTACTTTGTAAAAGTGTTAGATTAATAATTGTTATTAGTTCAAATCGTTATTGTTATTAATAATATAATTATATTGTAATGAATAATATCATATTGTTATTTGTTAATTATACAAGATAAATAAAATTATTAATACCATATTAAGAAGATTAATAATACCATATTAGTAACTTTAATAAATAATTGATATTGTTATTAATAATAACAGATTGTTAATTGTTTATTTGATGCACTTTATTTAAAGGTAGTATTTATCAAATGTATGTTGTGTAACCTTAACTTGAAAACAGAAATAGTTCCCAGTCAGCTCTCCCCTTGATTACGGTCTAGATCCGCCACAGGTCTCTGATACCAATACCGCGCAACATGTCTACTAGTTGTACGTACAAAAGACCAACTATCCATGAAAATAAGAGAACAAAGACTGCTGTCCAACTAAACATGGATTAGGTGCAGGAAATTTGAAGAGGATATATTCAGTCACCGAGAAACACGAAGCATAGCATCCACATTGTTCTCGAGTTGGTTATGGAAAACCTCGATTCAGGGCAAAACCTTACAAATCTCATACGGACAAGGATCAAATCCCCTGGAATGAAGTTGGTAGAAAAAAATATAAATCGTTTACTCACATTTTATTTATTCACTATTTGTTCGAGTTACAAAACATTAGTTGAATTATTTGTAGGTAAAAGCTGCCAGGAGGAACTCCTGATAATATTGTGTACATTTTTTTTGTCTCGCTGTGGAATTTGATCTCAAAATATCTATCTCTTTAATAAGACTGGGACTTAAATAAAAAAATAAAAAGGAGTAGAGTAAACCATGGGTGGGGCAAGGATCTTTTGGTTTTTATGCACTAGACTCGCGTTGCAGCAGTCCGGTTCTGTTCTCACAAGTTATTTCTGTACATTCCAGTTTCTATATTACAGAACGGTACCATATTTTTCCACTTGGGGATCATTACATTAACGTATTTGGTTACGAAAATTGCGAACTTCACTATATTTACTTCGTAGTATTAAGCAAGTGATAAAATACGCAATAATACGAGCCAATTAAAAACAGTATTTACTACCCCAATACATGCATACCCTTTCTCCTAGGTTGCATACGGGTGAAGAAAATAGTAAAACATTATAAAATTGGATCATGATATATGTGTCATTATACTTATTGTCTCATAATGACTTGTAATGATAGAGAAATATTCTGATTCTATTTCGAAATCACTATGCAGTCATGGTCCTCAATGGTCGAAGAAAAGCTTCGCATGCATGAAGTATGAATTTATAAAACAATTTGTTAAGATGGAACTTTTCCGAAAACCTGAAAAAAAGAATTAATTTTTTGTTTTTGGGAACATTTGAAAAGTTTGATATATTAATTTGGATGTACGGAATTAAATGCAAAAACTGCAAATGTGGAAATTTGAGTTTTTAATTTAATTTTGTTTACTGTACTTGTAAACGAAATTTAATACTAGTCCATTTCTCAATTGTCGAGATGTTTCAAACGTAAAAATACATATTTGTAAAACAATTTTGTCCCGAAGTTTTTCCAAAATGCAGGAATAGGATAATTTTCAATTTTTGAAAATTTTGAAAAACTTACAGTGTCAATTTGGATGTAAGGAATTGACTGCAAAATACCACAAGTCACTAGTAAGCATAGAAAATGTTTGGTTGATGCGATACAGTTTTGATTTTTATTTCAGTGAACCGGAATTCTGAATGAATGGAATTCAAACATTAATCCATTTCTCAATAGTAGGCGAGATTTTTCGAATGCAAAAATGTCCGACTTTGTATAATAATTTTTTCACCCAAAGATGCTCGGGGTGGATGATTCTTAGTTATTTCAAAATTATTGATATGTGCGTATAGATGTAAGGATTCGGTTGAAAAAACGCAAGTTGTGCCATATAGAAATACGTTTATTCCATATTATTTGATTGTGAATTTTTTTTACTGCGTGAAAGTAGTTTGCGCAATCTCCTCAAGATTGTGCTTCAAACATGTTTTCAGTTGTACGCGTTTTTTAGTATATTACGGACGAATATTTACGAAAATAATTTTATTGTATTGTATTTTATAGAGTGTGACTGTTACACTTATATATTTGTGACAATTACAAATTATTGCGTTCAGCTTATGTAAGGGTCCCGCGCTAATGGCAATGATAGTAACAGTAAATTCTTACGTAGCTGGTTCTCAATCGGAAAGATAGAATATGTTATTGACGGCAATGGTCGATGAAATCGAGTAAAAGAAGGGTATATTGCTAACGCTTCCTTATCGGTTAATAATAGGTGACAACTATGAATAACATTTTTTTGTCTGAAAGACGTCTTCCAAATTCTGCGATAGAATAAGTCAATCTACAGAAGTTAACCTAAGTTATTTTGGAAAAGGTTTATTACAAACAGAAGTGTTGAAATTCTTCAATTTAAGAGAGTAATTTGAAAAGGAAAACTCAACCATCTAAAAATTTAATTGGTATTGCGTTTTTTGCATTTAACAATAATAAAAAATTATTTAAATCCTAAAATTTTGACGAACAGTTTAGATTTTACAAGCGTTTTAATGAAATGGTGCAGCCGTCCTGCCACCGTTGTGTCTCGCCTCGCAGGCGAAAATTCAACCAGCGCGAATCCTGTTGAAAGAGTTCGTTCTACCCGCGATTCTGAGGAGAAGAATTATTCTCTGCCTGTGACGTCCCACGCTAAATTGCATAGTGAAAAGTCTAATGAATGTTTTAAATTTATGATTTTGGAAACTCTTCCCAAATTATTCGCAATCAATAATTGTAAAAGCACGAGAATTAGGTTGCCTCTGGTGCCTAGGAGCCTCCAACCATCCTGGTTTAAATAAGCAATAGTAAATTCAACATTGAAATTCAAATTTTCCTGCTACTTTTCTTACCTTTCATCTAACGGTCGGTCAATGTAAACCTAAGAGAGAAGAATCGGTTCATTTTTTACATGATTGATGGAGGCTGGATGTCGAAACTGTTTGTCCAATTTGTGAGTGACTTTTGTGTGTTTTATTTTCTATTATGTATATATACATATATTTATCATTTTAGAAAAACTTTTTAAAACGAACCTACGCGTGATAAACAAAACTAATAACATGGACACATAAAGAAGCTAACCAACATAAAAAGCAACATGAGTTCATTTGTACAACGTAAAAAGCGAGAAATGAAGTAGCGACAATTCGTAATACGCTCTCGCTTAAGGTATGATAAATTATTTTGTTATATCTCAAGATTGTAATACCATTGTGTTTGTTGTAAGTAAATGTTGTTGAATACAAATATTTTGAAACCAGTGTATGTGATATTGCTATTCTTTCTAAAGAGAGAAAAGGGGTGAATAATATTTGGTGCTTTGTCCCAACTGACGCAAAAACAACAACGCAGAGAGAAACATATTAAAGGATATTTGCTATTTTTACTTTACTTTTCCAATTATTGAGATTTCATTTCGGTTTTTGAAGGTGTATGTTTTTAAAAGAAGAAATTAAGAGATTAATTTCGGGAATGTTCATTTTCTTTTATAGTGGGTGAAAATATTTGGTACTCGGTCCTCACTCGTTCATTCATTGTGAATATCTTTCTTCTTTTTTTCTCCGTATTTTCGATGTATTTCATGAATTCGTTAAGATAGAAATGAGGTCCATTAACCGGCGGGAGTTCTTGTGTCTAGAATGAATCATAGACGTAACATCAAGAACAACCGTGCGAAGTCGAGCACGGTGAGCAAATTCAAAATAATAGGCGAAATCTAACGACCAAACTAAGAGAATGAACAAACAAAAATCTGTTGATTTCTAAAAACCAATTAAATACAGGGCATAGTGAAGCACTTAAGCTCGTAAATACTGGTATAGCAGCGGAACTCATTTTAGTTTGAATTTCATATGTTGTAAATACATCGGTTCACGAAATTGTTTGTCGAGAGACAATGATATAAGCCCAGGGAAAATTCTCGATGCAGTGGATAAATTTAAACAAATGAATATGTTATAGGCTACGATAATCTCAAAGCTTAATTACACACTAATCCTAGTAAAATAGTATTACGCATGAAAACACGTTCAATATACAAAAATAATGAACTTTGGTATTACGTTTTTCATTTGTTTTTGTTTTTGTTTCCATGGTTACACCACACTATTATGATCAATTTAACGAATTATGCGAATCATGTGAATAAGCAATTATTTGGATAGTTATTTCACTCCCTAACATTTTAAAATGTTTGTATACAATATAGTATCGAAGCATTATTAATGTCATTTCATACTACCTAATTACCCGGCGTAGCTCGGGAGTTTGCTTAGACCAGTAGTCTTTCACTCAGGAAAACTAGTGGTGCAAAACCACTGCACTTACTTCCTCATATACCTTTCTCTGTCTGCAGCATAGAGTGAGAAAAAAATATGCGCTGTCGCGTAATACACGTACGCGCTGTCACGTAATTTTTTCGAGGAACTCTTTGAGGTGAACAATATTGCTACACATAATCGTTACACTTCTATATCTGTTTAGACAGCGTAAGCGAATATACCTCTTTTTTACCCGATTTCATCGACATTTATAATCAAGATCATTTTCTTTTTTTTTTTCGCGCGTTTTGAGAATAAACGTTAACCCATATTCATGTTGAGCATCTGAAATACGTCGTTGCTAAATAACATCACGATCGGTTCATAATTATAGAAATATCATACAGAACAGTGATAAGGTAGTCAAAAGACAAACTTCAGCATTTCGCTTTTACATCTTAGTGAATGGAGTGTGGATAGATAATGTTCTCGTTCATTTGTTTCGATAGTTGATTTCATATTTGTTTCGCTTATCAAGTGGGGTGAAAATAGAGTAGGATAAAGTGTGGTGAAAAAACTTTCCAAGAAGCGATTTCAAACTTTTCAGAAACAATATTTTCATTCAAATACATACATGAGTAAAAATAAAACCCAGTTCTATTTTAGAATAAATAAATCCGACGATGGAAATTTAAAAAATTAAACAAAAGTTTCATGTTTTATTGTAATTGCTCTTTCTTTTCTTTCAGTTCTGTTCACTTTTTGCTGTTCACAATTCGTATCTCCAATACAAATGTATATATACAAATACAGTCGAGTTTGAAGTAATGGATTTATATTAATCATGTTTTCAAGTACTTATTTACACAAAATGTTTTGAGTTATATCAGTCAATATTACTTTCATTAACCAGATATTTAATTTTCTTATATTTTCTTAATTTGTTTGAGAAAGTATTTTAATTAAAGTATTATTTTTTTCAAAGTATTATTTTGTTTGAAAACAGAGGTAAATACAGAATTGGGATTTGGGTACTCAGCCCCTCCTCCACTTACATATACTCTCACACATGATACTTCCACGCGTGAAAGCAGCCATCAATGAGCAATGAAACCTTGATTTTTTTTTTCAATTGGTTTGTCCTTTATCCCGGTCCCTGGACTCAAAGGTCATTACCCGGGTTTAATTCTCTCTCATTCTCCTAAACAGTTAATTTTGACTTTGAATAAGTGACAGCTGGCTGGGATCTGGGTAATGAAATTACAAGTGGCCTCCAAGCCACAACCCTCCGAATGATAAGAGACCGTGGCAATTTTAGCACAAGCTTGCAGCTGGATCTCTTTACTTCAAGGGGTCAAAGTATTTATAGGGGAAGAGAATAGGCTCTCTATAGGCAGCACATACAAGTAGCGTTCATACGACTGATAGGGAGTACCTATGATATAAAAGTAAGGACAAAGTGACGCATGTGCCTTGCTGTCGCGAAATGAGACAAAAAATGAGATTAAGGATCACGCATTGCGACCACTAAAACAGCGAGTTTCAGAGTGATTTTGGTAATCATCAATTGACAGTCATAAACTATTCGTACTGTTCTCAGAAAATAACATCGTTTCTCTACCTTTAAATTTTCAACTTCAGATTAGGCTCACTCACTGGAAACGCGTGACCAAAGGGGAAATTATTTTATAATGTTAATATAACAACGCTGTAAGATTAATGATGCACTCAGCATTGGTGTAAAATATACTTAGTGTATTTGGAAAGAACATTAAAATTATTTATTTCAATTTTTTATTTGGGTGTTACTTGTATTGTCCTATTTCGTGACGATATTTGGACACCTTGGCTAATGTGAAGCACGGTTGAGAACAAGGAGTTCTAAAGATTAGGCAAAGTAGAAATCAGAAATAAAGAGAAATGATGAAAACAATTAATTGGTTGTGAGTGATTACATTGGAAATGTCGAAAAGCAAAGATAGGCTGACCAATTCTGTTATGCAGTAATCGCGGAGCTATATAATTCACAAGTCTGAAGTAATATCTGACGGATCAAAGCAAATGACATCTCATGTCCACCATCCATTGTAATAATTAATGTCATTTGAGTATTGAATTTTAATTTTTTATTCGAAACTTTCTGAACCAAAGTGAATGACTCGTACAAACTTTTAAAAAGAGTTTCAATATATGTCAAGTTTTTTGTTACAATTAAGTCATTGTCAGCCTTTATTACATTACGACGTTATTTAAGAGTCCATAGATTATAATTATTATGTTCCATAATCCACATTAGTTTGTTGCTACACAATGTTCCGGGAATTTATTTATTTATGTACCGTGTTGTTTCTTTTCATACTCTCACGCGGCAGGCAGCTCTACCTGGCCGACCGTTCATGAACTTACGACCATTCGAGAGCAAATTATAAAATAAATATTACATAGTCAAAAATGAGATACCTATGTGTCCGCTTTAAAAAAACCCTTTAAATGGTGCCTCGTTTTTGGTTAAGTATGATAGAAAATATTGATTTTTAAAAATTTGTCAGACAAAAGAGAATTATTAAAATAAAACTATTTTTTTTAAGAACAGACATATTTACTCTAAAACACAAATAAATAAAATAACATACAACGTTTCAATCATTTTTGTGATCACAACTTAAGTGAGCCCATTGCTCAAAAGTTGTGTCAATTTGCCTAAGGATGATCCTCAAAAAGGTATGAAACGCCAACAAATAACAAAATTGTGTACGTGAGGTTTCTCAGATTGTCTACCATAGAAGTTCACTATCAAACACTGCCAAGCTATGTGTCACTATTTCAGTCAATCATTTCATTCATTATTTTACGTAATCACTTCAGTTTCACTTAAATATTTAAAAAATTAAAAATGTAAGCAGGTCTTCACCTCATTCAACAATGTATTCAACAATGTAATGACGGAGAAGGTTTCGTCTGGACTTTAATTCTGAACTAGTGTTTTAAATGTGATTGACTGTAGTAATTTTAAAGACAATATTTTAAATGTATCTGCACCTCAGCTGGCCCTGATAAAGAAATCAATAAATCTCGAAACGCTGGCAGAATAATAAAGTAATAGAGATGAAGACTTGCTTACTTTTGTAATTTTTTTAAATATTTAAGTGAAGGTGAAGTGATAACGTAAAATAATGAATGAAATGATTGTCTAAAATAGTGACACGGCAGTGTTTGATAGTGAACAAAATTATGTCATTTCGCCAACGCTTCGACTACATATTTTAGTCATCATCGGGGCTGTATGTTAGGAGCGTAATTTTGTGAGGTCACCATGGAGATTAGTAAACATGTGACTGGGTGAACTAATTAATATTTTTTCTTCTTCTTCATTGAGCCCTGATGATGACTAAAATAAATGGTCGAAACTTTGGCGGAATGACATAATTATGTTATTTATTTGTATGCAATAATATCAATCCCCAGTAATTATAATGACTGATAACATTTCAAGTATGAAACGTTGTATGTTATTTTATATATTTGTGTTTTGGAGTAAATATGTCTGTTCTTAAAAAATAGGGTCGTTTATTTGTTATTAATTATATATGCAGATGGAAAATACGACTAAAAGAGAATTATTAAGCGGATGGTCCAGCATCTTACTAGTCCGGTTCGGATACGAAGCATCTCGAAGCAAAGTCAAAATACCCCGTCATGAGAAAGAGTGTGTGGACAGACAATACGAAAGGTAGACAAATGAACAAGAGAGCGATTGCGGCCCGTGGTTAGGATGGGCGTGAGCAACGCACCGCAACGCATATTGGCATCAGGCGTTTGCCGCGCGCGCTCTCCCACGGGGGTTAGTTGGGTCCAGTGGCGCCCTCGGACGTCCTTCACATCGACGGGCGTTCGCAAAGCTCTTCGACCTCGTTGATGCCTCCCGCCATGAACAGCTGCGGTAGTTGCTTTTCACGTTCGTTGCCTACGCGATGAATGCGTCCGTCCTCGTTCCACGATTCTGTTTTGAGCGCGCGCTCGCCTGATAACGGACTTATTGAGGGCGACGAGGTGGCGGCGTTTCAAAAAGCGACGCGGCATTTAGAAAAGATGTCGGAATCTATTTGGGTGCAATCAGAGTAAAAGGGGCAGCGTTCGCAATGAGTAATCACTTCAATCGCTTCCAGGGGGAAGGGAGTAATGATCGTGAGAAGTTATGAGTTTGTGACGAACACGCTGTGACACGTGGTATTTAACTGTTCACGTCAACATGATTTATTTCATATGTGACATAATTTTTCAATCAGACAAGAACTAGTTTACGATAACAATTTCATAAAAGTATTATTATGTCTGCCTTAATATACTTAATTTCATTGTAGTTTACATTAGGTTTAATATAATTAGGACCATTCGGTGCAACTGCGTCTTGATGAAGTGCAACATTTCAAGTGATAATTATAGTGATGCTTGATTTTTTGGTTTAAAAATGATAAATATTTGTTAAACAATTCAAAAATTTCATTGCTACTATCGCTAATGTCTTTTCTCAGTTCATTATTTGTCTTTACAATAAATGTCTTTTCTCACGGATGAGATCATGATCTAATACTTGTTACCATGTCACCTGTGTCGGCTGTAATGAATGAAACATTTCTTATGAAATAACGAAAGAGAAAAAAAGGTTAATTTATAATTAATTCCATCGTTAGCAACACGAAATTTAGTCATAATACTATATATTGTAATTCGGTTCCAATTATGGGCCTCTCCAATTTGTAGATAATGTTTAAACTTAATCGGAGTATATATACAAAAGCTTACATTTAATTACTATAACCCTATATTAATTGAAAATATATTGAGAACTTAATTTCAAATATATCCATCTCCTCTTATGTCAATCCTAAACTGTTTCAGTTTTTTCTTTCTCAGCTACTTTTTCAAACTACTTCGGGATAATAATAGATATTTTCTTTCTCTTATTACAACTAATTTCAACTATAACATTTCGGGGATATTAAAAATAGCGAAGTGTATTGCTTTGGTTTTTACTTACCGACTACATCAAAAAAATAGAAAAAAACAACCATTTAATTTTCATTAAAATCCTTTAAAAGTAAGATATGTTTGTTGTTCTATAGTAAAGAAAATATTTTTTATTGTTGTTTAATAATTTTGTTGTATTTGTACAACAGTATAAATTTATTAGATGCACAATTAAATATATTTTTCTCGCATTATAGAATTGGTAAGAAAGTTTTATTTACACTGTTTTAACTCGGGGAAGTAAATAACAGTTACTTCCATTGTGAATACCTGAGGTGAGCACGTTTATGCGGAGGCAGGAAATGTGCAAATATTTCCTCGTGTTCTAATCGGCACGATTTTGGGATTGTTATATTTATTTGCTTTTCTGGAGGACAATGGATGTTTAACGATGCTAAATTTTATCCCGTGGAGGTCGTTCCGCATCCACCTGCTTTCGTCATAATCCCGTGTAGCCTCAGCTGCGCACCTCATGAACAAACGGCCTGAGTTACCACGATAAGATATGTTCTGGTTGTAAATCAACTCACTGTTATGTTAATGGTTAATGAATTTCTGGGCCTTTTCAACCATAATTCACCTGTCGGTATTTCCTCGTATAGTGCAGTTTTTCTCACTATAATAACGAGTTTACCGTGCACGAGCCATTTCCCCCTCAAAATCCCTGCATCATATTTTTTAACCTTCGGAATAATATTATAGCTGAAGAGTATTGAGAAATGATTTCATTATCTCTAATATTACCTTAACTAAAAATATTTTTATGATAAACTTGGAATTTTTTTTCTTGGGGTTTTAGGGCTCGTCAACGTCAAGGTCATTAGAGCCCTTAACTTGGAAAATAGAAACGTAGAAAACAAATAGACTATAATTTATTTTATTTTGATCTGTCACATATTATTTGACAAAATATCTTCGACAGATGATCTCCAAATTCTTGCAAGGGGACGGAATAAAAGTTTTTTTTCTGTGGGGTTAAAAACATGTTCTGAATGCAAAAATTGGTTGATTTAACATTCTGTATTTTCTGTTTGATATTACTCCATAGCATATTCGGCGTTATATATGCATCATAATGTTTTCTTATTGTATTGGGTTTTCAAAAAATATTGCATTTGAGAGTGTAGATAATTAGTTGCAGTGACAATCGTCTCGAAAAAGTATAGTATTTCAAGTCAAGCCAATAGTGAGTAGTTAAATTTTCTCATTATGTTTACTATTTAAAATATTAGGAGCTGACATGAATTGGCGAAGAACTATAATTGCAAAAATTCAATAATTGCAAATATGGATTATAAGTAACTGTGACAAAACGTTGTATAAGTACATTTGTGTACTAAACGCAGTGTGATGTATTATTATACATTAGAATACAATTAGTCAATTTTATAGATATTACAATGGATGCACAGTGGACACACACGAAAGTAGCGTTTATTGAGTGATAACATATGTACGTAAGATGGATCACAGTTTTTTATTTTCTTTGATAATGATTAACATTGTAACTAAGTTACGTGCAAATAAATGATATAAAATTATTACTGCATTATAGTTTTATATTTTTAACATCATTAACTTTCCTGAACGTTAGACAGTTTTTTTGTACCTGTAATGCAATTTCCTTAAAAAGGTATGATCTTAATTCTCACAAAACTTAAATAGAAGTAAAATTATTTTAGAGGATTAAAGTCTCCAATTAATCAACAAAATTTGAAATAATAAAAATGAGCAGAGGAATGACTATTTACGACTGAAAGTAAGTATATAAATAATAAAAGCGACTATTTTTGCAACTTAGCCAATACAACAGCTCAACTTCCAATGTTGGAGGAACAAGAAGGTGAGTGAGTTATTTTTTACTGGAAGCGAAACTGATATATGGAGAAGCAGATGCCAACAGAATGGAATTGGTGACAGATGTTTGACTCGTGGAATTGTCGCAAACAGATCTCAATTTCCGTGAGCGTAAACAGTACGCGCTTATTTCCGCGTGTCACCGAAACCTCCCTCCGGAGACGTGGGTCGCGCGAAGGAGGAAAAGGGGAGCAGCTGTTCTGTTCTCGGTACGTGGGAAGGATTCAAGATTCTGATTAAACTCTAATGAACAACATTTTCCACTTAAAATGCATTTGTTTGCTTGTGAGATTTTCTAGTTGCTTACGCGCGAAGGAAGCTCTAGAAATGGAGTTACTAATTTCGGAATCAATTATTTTACGAGAAACAATCTAATTGGGTAGATTTGTTAGATGGGAATCACAGACAAGTCTTTAACGTCCTTGGATTTAATTAATTTCCTTCTGAGAACAAACTGATTTAAATTAGAAAATTTTGTGTAAAGAGTACATTGCACTCCCATAATAATATTGGCTAAATTGGTGATTAAATTAGGTGGGATATTAGGGTCCAGCAGCGTGTCCTGTAGTGTGATGTAAGTCTAGAACTCACTACGTGGTTTTTTTTGAGATAACTAACAGAAAACAAATGAACGTTGTGATCACTTTCAGTCTGGTGAAAATACCTACTAACCGTGAAGCGAACCCGGGACCTCTTCTTTGATCGCAGGGAGGAGGGATTTCAAGGGGGAGGGTCACAAGGATCATGACCCTCCCCATTAAAAATATTTGAAATGTTTATTAATAGAATGCATTTTCCTTCAATACCTATAGATTTTTCATATAAACAATTAAAATATATTGAAATGTAGTTATCAATTTCCCTTTGTATTAACAAATATATAATAATTCATAAAACAGAATTATACGAGCATTGTTCAACAATTTTTTTACATAAAGACTATGACCTGCTCCCCCTAAATCGCGTCTGATGGAAGGTGTGTTAACCGTTACATCATCCTTCGCCTCCTACAATTGTACACCATTTCCACCCAGACCTAAACCCCCGAAGCCCCGAGACACATCCCAATGCAGAAGACAAGTGTATGTTACACGAAAGAAATGTATGCATAAATGAACGTTTTTTAATACCACCATCTTGAACACATAGTAAACCACTTTTTTTTTCAGAGTAAAAACGATTCACTTACAGAACCCTATAATGAAATTGTTGAAGGTAGGGTAACTTAGGAACTAAATGAATAAAAGAAAAAAAACCCATCTGGAGGTAAAATGAATTTATACCAAAATCTAGTAAAATGTATGATAGACAATGTTTTGCTTATTCTAAAAAAATGTGCAATTTTGAGTTCCCAAACCCAACAACAGAATAACACTCAAGGAAGTAGGTGAGTAATTTTCATTATTCATTTCCCTTATTAATTCAAGATGCGCTTAAGTAGCACGGAAGGTATGTTAAACTGCGTTTGCTCTTCTCACAAAATTAACTACATTGTTGAAGTGCAGAGTTATTATACGACCTTTCAATATCCTTCCCTTTGAGGGGAAAAGGTGAGGAACCTTTGAGGTGAAAAGATGAAGCCTCGTGTGGAACGCTGCCAATTTCTATTTGGGTAATTGGGTTGCAAAGTTATTTTCGTAATTGCTCGAACTCTCATGTCTGGAAACGTGATAGAGTCGCTTTGCGGGTTCAAAGAGTACACTGTGAAACTACTTTCGAAACACTGACGCTCCTAACGACAAGAAAGCGAGATTCCTGTGGAGGTAACCCTAGAAGCGATGTGGGTGTTGACGACGTCGGTAGCTTCGCATGGCAGTTCATTATCCGAGTAACGACCCAGAGTCAATAGGGAAATGATGAAAATTGCAGCCGCAGGTATAACTGGAAGAAGGGGGTTGGAGGGAGTGGATTCGAGAGGATGCGGTGGAGGTGTGAATCAGCCACCATTCTGAACGGTCCTTAGGAACACGTACGTTCCAAGTGACGGAGCGTTAATGAGCTGCTATTCACCTCTCGAAACCATTGAGAACTCTTCCTCCAGTTCAGCATCACGGTTAATTCTCTCTCCTTAGACTTCTCTTGATTTCTTTGGTAACTTTTGACGAGTGAAGTAACTTATCTCTGCTATTCGATCGCATTAGGTGACATCCATAAAATAAGGTCGCTTTCGATTTGAAGGTGGGGGGGGGCGAGGGGTTCCATTGAGTGATACGTTTATGTGCAATAATGTAGGGGGGGGGAAGTCACAAGGATTTGTACGTTCATGGACTTCATCAAATACAATTATAAATATAAACAGTAGGCGGATCTAGACCATAATCACGGGAGGGGGGCTAACCGGGGATTAAAAACAAAATTGTTTCAAAATTTTGGTTTTACAACACAAATTTTCTGAATATTACCTTTAAATAAAACACATCAAATAAATAATTAACAATATGTTATTATTAATAACAATAACAATTAAATTATTAATAACAATTATAACTAATAACAATTATTAATCTGATAACACTTATACAAAGTGTGCCATTTATCAACTTCAATTTTATCTGTTAAGAGTTCAGGTCCAATTGGTATCTGTTAAGAGTCCNTTAGTCCCCACCCCCATAGTTCCGCCACTGAGTATAAATACTTTATTATATTTCACACGTTCACTGACAGGGGGTGTCGCCTTTGTGACGTTACGAAGAGGGGGTAAATATAGTCGTTTTTGGAGAACGTGACGTTTCTAATGATCCCTTATCAAATTATCCAAATGTATTCTTTACATTTCTTATTTAATTGATATGCAATTGGGAAAATGATCATCTATCCAGGGGTACAATAATGCTAGGTACTGCTTTTTAGTATTAAAAAATAATATTTCACCTAAAATAGGTATTGAATTGTTGTTAATTTTTCGTCCCATGCTATATTAAATCCACTCATAAATATTTTTAAAGTTAGTTCTTTATGGGAAGGGGTGTTTCCTAACATATTTAAGAGAGCTAAAGTGAAACCTTTACACAAGAAAGGAAACAAACTTAATATTGGAAATTACCGACCAATATCTCTACTACTCACTTTCTCAAAAATCCTAGAAAAATTGTTCTATAAGCGTCTTCTAGATTTTTTATCAAAATATAACATTCTCTCTGACGATCAACACGGTTTTAGGAAATCCTTTTCCACTACAAGCGCCATATTTTCCTTCTTAAACGATGTTACCACATCTCTAGACAGTGGAGAAAATCCTCAGGGTGTTTTTCTTGACTTATCCAAAGCATTCGATGTCATCGATCACGGAATTCTCCTTACCAAATTGCATTCTTTAGGCATTCGTGGACTTCCACATCAATGGCTAACTTCTTATTTAAAAGATAGATATCAACAAGTAGAAATATCCTATACTAAAAATAAAATACTTGAGCGTTGTCTTTCAGAAACAAAGCCACTTACTTGCGGAGTACCCCAAGGATCAATTCTCGGCCCTATACTCTTTTTATTGTATGTGAACGACATGTCATCATCCACATCAGATTGCAAAATGGTTCTTTTTGCTGATGACACTAATTTACTATGTAAACACGCCAATGCTCAAAAAGTTTTGTCTAACCTTTCGACTTGGTTCCATGCAAATCGTCTCATTGTAAACACTGACAAAACAGTGTCTATGTCATTTCACAATAGTATCACAAAATCTTTACCCCAGGTTTCTCTTTCTTTAAACGGAACACGATTAAAAACTGTTAGGTCTCCATATTCAAGACAACCTCAAATGGAAATGTCACGTTGACTATCTTAATTCTAAATTAAGTAAATTGTGTTACGCATTCCGAATATTAGTTAACGTAGTTAGTCCACATATTTACCGTTGCGTATATTTTGCAAACGTTTACTCCCATTTATGTTACGGCATTACCTTCTGGGGTAATTCCGGTCAGAGTATTCAAACTTTCAGAATTCAGAAGAGGATAGTTCGGATAATGTGTAAATCTCACCCCCGAAACTCTTGTAAACCTTTATTCAAGGAATTAAATATCTTAACACTTCCCTGCACTTATATATATGAAACGGTCGTGTTTGTTAAGACCGAAGTGCCACCCTTGCTTCATACGAAACAGTCTCGTTCTCGAACACAATACTCGCAATAGTAATAATATTCATCGCCCTAGAGTGTCAACCACTCTTTGCCTAAAATGACAGTATCATTCGGGAATCGTTTTATGTAATTCCCTGCAATCTCTTCAAATTCGCGGTTAAAAACTACCTCCTGCATCAGTGCTTCTACACTGTAAAAGGATTGACTGATTTTAATAAAAGTTAAATCCGTCTTGTTCTTTATCACGTCATTGCTGTAGTAATTTTTAAATAAGTTATAACAATTTCAAAAAGTATTTTCCTACCTGATTGTTTTGTCTTATGATTCATATTAATATAGTTTTATGTGTACTCAACTTTGGCACGGTTGTGTACATAAATTCTGTAGCCCCATCCTGGCCCGGCTTTGTAATAATAAATCGTGAATTTAGTGTTATTTCAATTCTTATGATTTTTTAAACACTATACTCAAAATAATCGATAGTTCGATAATATTAATTACATGTATAGTTTTTGCGTTAAATTAGAAACATATTGACATTATATATGTATTATAACTCGCAGCTAACTTTTTATCTTATCTAGGAACTTTTGCTGAAATTTTTGAATCCGCCTCTGCCTTAGGGCCCTTGATCGGAATTGATGGGATGGTCCCTTGCTTGCTTCCGGAGAGTAAATTAGTTTATTGTCCTCTACGTTGTCATACGCAGTTTGTACTGTTTTTTGACAATAAATTTATTGTTATTATTATTAATATTATTATTAAATCAGGTGTAAAGTAAATACTAAATATTTACTTCTATCGTACATCTTACTCCAAGTTCAAAAATCGAACTTCCAGCATAAGAAATTTACAAGTATACCACATCCCACATTGTCGCCTCTCTACCTTGCTTTAAGATGTAAAATCAATTTTTTAGACAAAAGAATACAAATTTATCCGTTATTCGTTCGCAAAACCGAACTATATCCAGAGATAGAGAGAGAGAGAGCAGAAACCATATCTTTTCTGACATTTTCAAAACCTCTTCTTCAATATACGACGAATACCATGTTTTCGACGAGCTATTCAAACGAAGTTCGTCAAAAAAAGAAAGTAAAGTACAATAAATCAGTCGAATATGGTAAAAATGTTTATAAAGACAACTCGGAATAATGCATTATATTAACACATGGTAATTCCACATGAATGGAATTGAATGAAATTTCTGCTTTTTTCTAGACAGTTTTCAGTTTTTTGCATTGTTCCCTTCCTTAGCATCATATATCTTACATATCGTGTCTAATGCAGTGTTATTTTGTTTCATCTCTCCTGTTCCCTTTATTTTATTTAGATGACGCTGTCGTCAAAATCAACCCTGAAGAAATATAATATTTGTAAGCTCCTTAAAGCTATATATTCCCTCAAATATTAGGGGTCTTCGATATGGAATCAAGTTTCACAATTTTCCTCGTATTCTCTGTTCCACGTAGAGAAGTTTTCCTCGAGTTGGTTGATGAAGAACGACTTGGTTTCCTCGAGAAATATCATTTCTCACGTTACTTTCCGGTCGCCCTTTTCGATCTTCTGCGACCCTTCCCTCTCATATTTCACCCGATAATCACTCAGTCTACATCCCTCTTCGCAGTTCGGAGATGCGTCGTGTCGTCTTCTAAGTCTCGATACGTCTCTATAAACCACCCTCACTGACATTTGTTAGGTTGCTTCCTTATAGATGCAAATCATCCCCTATGTGACATATAACCCATCTCATAATTTATACTCTGCAAGATAGGTCGTGTAAAATGTGATGCTTCTCTGCGGTATGAAGAAGGATTGGGGAGATTTTGTATGTCTCATTCATGCATATAGAACCATAGAAATCAAATAAGACCGAATGAAAATCTTCATCGCGATGTTTGCTTCTTAAATAACATCTTTATTCGACTTCATGTGGGAAATGTCTGTACCATCAGTAAGGAATACAGAGCTGAGTTATTGATTGTTGCATATCGATAATAGTCTTAGACTAAATTCCGTGGGATGTTTGTCCAGAATAGCATTGTAAAATAAATATCATTTCATTGATTATTGATTATTCATAGTATTCTGCTTTACAATTATGACTTTCGCATTGAACGAATGCTAATTATTATTTTTACTACACAATTACAGTAGACAATACAGTCATCGAAAAGTTGAGAAGGAAAGACAGAAGAATTAAAGAAATCGTTGACGATGAGACTATTATTTGCAGCATTTCCAGGAATTTGCTTGCTTTTATAAAATAACGAAAATATGAGCTGTCCTGAACATTTTTCACACGTAATTGATTTATATTTTATAAATCAACGTAAAATTGTGATTGACACAGAAGGGAACTATCAACGTGACGTGTCATTTTGTGAACAGGTATAGTTTGTTTTACAAGTCGTAGTTGTCAACGTAGAATTCTTCGCATTCTACTACAGTACTCGTATTGAAAGAGAAGAAATGAGGGAGAAGTCAATATCTGCATTGCGAGATTGCCGACTCCTGGCTGTAGGACGTTTTACTTGTGTGAGCAGAATATCAGCAAGTTTACATCGGGTGCTGCCACCTACATTAGGCAATTAGAAGAACCGCCAGTAATTGAGATGCGAACTGTGATGGTTAGAGGACTTGATCACTTACCTTTGATCGCAAAGAGGCAATTTTTCCATTGGATACACCTGATTTTGTGCGGGTGCCGTGGCATACCATGTGGAATGGATAGCTATGATAGACCACCACCTGCTGCAGACATAAGAGAAACACCACCCTCCATTGATTACATATCGTTACTTTTCTTTCGCCGTGAGGACAGTAAACTGATCATAATGGAGTAAATTTCTGGTTATGTTTTACAGTATTGAATCGATGGAAATATTTTTCTTCTCATTTTATAAAATGCTACTGAAAAGTGATGTTGTTTTTAAAGTGAATACGTAGAGTGTAAATAACCTGTAACCTGTCATTTAAATTCCTCACAATCCAAGACAGGGTTTATTTTTTAGCTTTACCCAAAAAGTTTGAATCAAACGGGTTACGAAGAATATATTATTGTATAGAAACGTACTCGGGGCGTGTGCTAAATTTTCATAATGAGAATGTAAGTAAAAAAGGAACAATGGATAAAGTCGTGGAACTTTCGGTTGAGCAATCTAGAAAAAGATACAAATAGTACGTAGAGTACTTTTTGCTAATTACTAGCCCCTGGACTTTGTCAATAGACGCATCAGAAGAAGACTATATCAATTGAAGAGTAGACGACATTTGCGGAATAGACAAAGTTACATCTTTATTTGTTGTATTACCATTTAAATGCAATATTTGTTTTCTTTTTTAAACTGCAAATAAAATGAGTTTTAACACAATAGACATTCGATCAAATTAAAAAGGATATGATCAACCGTATATGGAAAACTAGTGGAGCAAAACAATTGCACATACTTTCTCATATACGTTTCTCCGTCTCCAGCATAGAGTGAAAAAATTCTATAGTAAAAGGATCATTTCTGGCATGGTTCTCTATATTTTGGTCGTCTTCCAGCTCTCTATTCGAATATTTTATTGAAGAAATCCCTTAACTTCTATTTACATACATGCCATCTCCAATTTGCAAATTCAGTTGTTTGGATTTTGGAAGTTAGCTAAGTAGACTATAAAATCGATTTCGCAAGATATAAAAATTGTTGAGATATTTTCCACGCGAAATAAAAAGCAAACACACAATTCATTGTCTTATTTACTTTTTAAGTCAAGCCAGAAAGAAAATTCGGTCACCTACATATTTTCAGAAAATATTTTCACACGACAGAAATTTATATTCTGAATTGCAATAAGTTTTCGGTCATTGCAATTTAGAATTTAAATTTCTGTCGAGTGAAAACAAATCTATCTTACCACTACATCTGTTGAAGAAATGATAGTCTGCTTTTCATTATTTTCTCTATTTATGTACCTTTTATTATATTTTTAGTTTAGTACTTTCAAAGAATTTAAAAAAATTATTCAATTGGAGTTTTCTAGTAACATAACAGAAAATATCAAAGAAATTTACTACATAAGACATCAAAGGGTTGTTTTCATTAGTCAATCATCCAAGACATGAAAAACCCTATTGCCTTCTAGATATTACCTAAAACACCAATTTATGTGAACATTTAAAACCATCTGCTCACGTATCGCTAATGAAAAACGACACATTACCTTCCCGACCGTAGCCACCTCAACAATCAGCAAAACATAGCATTCGGAACATCTGATACGTAAACATCCTCAGCAAACAGATAAATTCCCAAAGATCACCGAACGTAAAGTTATCACGTAAACATATACCATATCTAATAACTCTTTATCACATATCTTCTCCATGTGTAGGGTACACAGAAGAAATATATGCGTATGTCATATCTAGTTCACTACACTCTTTGCACATCCGTGATTCGACGTGTTCAAACATCGCACGATAAACATCAAAGACGTTAGGTGAAATTTTTACAGTCTCAATTTGAAAGTAAAATAAATATTTATAATATTATTTCAAAACATTTAGCGATTTCTGAGTGTTATACATATCGTATAATTGTTTCTTAAGTGTAATTTCGTTGTAGTCAGAAATAGCTGTATTTTCGTATATGCAGAACATTTGTTGTCCTCCTATGAATTTTATCATTATCATATCTCTTTTCAGTTTACGAAAAATGTATTCTACATCTGCTTAGTCCATTTACCCTACTATATATTTTTCTATCTTCTTAAAACAGTAAACTAATGCGTAAGTGTAACAGACAAATTAGTTTTACTGCGTCTATACCACTTTCAATCGAAATACCGCTAGTGCGGATATAATGCATACTAATTGTACTTTACGTACAGGAAATTTAATCAAATTCGTTGGACCCGTTTTCGAGAAACATTTAAAAGAGTACTTTGACCTTCATGTCAAGTACCCTTTGTTTTGAAGTAAAAAACAATAGAGCATGTGCATCGATAAATTTGTTGTATTTTTCTATTGTTCTTACCTCACTAAAAATATATTATGTCACTATAAAATCTACGAATAACTTTAATGATATCTAATCTCAAAAATAGTACCCACTAATTCTGTATCAGGACACTTTATTTCTAATCCGTTCAGAGCTACTTTTGCATTCGAAGTCTGACTTCTTTAACAGGTCCATTACGGACATACATAAATTTATGTGTACAAAAATAACATCATTTTTATTACTCATCTTGACTTCTTATTTTATAAAGCTTCTGTATAAGTTCTTCATATGAATTAACAGTAAACCACATTCTATGCCTATCTTGCACTAATAGCATACTTTAATTAATAACTTGCTGAATTGCTTCAGCTTCAATTCTCGCACGTTTTGAATCAGTTCGGAGTCAGGTTGTTTTCTTTTACGCCAAGACAACTAAATCCATCTAAATCCCTCACTAACAACGAAGACGTGACGTTTAGCTGAAGACGGTAGGGTCTCAGGGCTCTACTGCTAGGTCCCCTAAACTGGTCCGGATTCAAAAAGCGATAAGAGAAGGTCGCGTACAGACAAAAAATTACTTAGTTTTATAACTTTTTTTTTAATCAAGAGGAGACAGTTTCAAATGCATACTATGTGGTGAGCGGGAGGACTGGATCATGGGAGCAACGCGCGCTCGCTGGAAACTTATTGAGAACAATACATGAATGAACAATGGAGGTGAACGAAAACATTCTAGATAATACAAAATATTATAGATAACACGATGGAGTACAGTTCTTTTATAGGTTTCCCAGACCCTAAGACCTGAACAAAGGTAAAAGAAGATATAATCTGTCGTAAATCCTTCACACAGATAGACGAAGTATTGTTATGTATGATCAACATATTAGCTCATAAGTAAAAGTATAATCAGTAGAAATCAGCTTAAAATGGGTAATAGTATTTTCTTCTTCAGTAGGTATATCGTGGAGGCTGAAGATTGTCCAATGGAGATTGTGTCTTACATATCTCAGAGACTAAAGAGTTTTTTTCTATTTTGTTCTTATTTTATCGTTAATATTTACTTTTGTAATGAATATCGTTCTGTGGTCTCGAATTCCATATTAGAATACCTAATTAATATATTTTTTCCAAATTTTTGTCGTAACATCTTCTTGAATTAGTTTTGAATTAAATCAGTAGTCAATTATGTTTTCGAGACATCGCGTCGCTGGGATATCCAACTGGCAAATTTTAATGGTTGTTTACGCGAAAGTTAAAAAAAAACAAAGAAATATTTTAATAAAAAAGTTATAAAACAATTCTGAAAAATTTTCGTTCAAAATATTATTAACGGCAAAAATGAACAAACGAAGTTGATAAAGATTTGATAGTGAACCGTGAAGTGAAGAATCACAGCTACAACTTGAACTGTGTGATCTACAAGACGATGTCTAGTGGTAGCGTCTTCGCTTCCACGATCCCGCTGGGCGGTAGGGCCCGTCGCAAGTCTAATGGGTACGTAGAGGAGCATGCCTCATCGCCTGAACAGCTCTAAAAGACATTAAATAAATAAATAAATAAATGCGTTTCTACAAAAGAGGGATAACATTTCTTTAAACTGACATGCAGCAAAATATACTCACACTTCAGACAATTTGGACTATAAATGACGTCAATGTTCGATAGCACGTACATATTTGAAAGTGTATATATTCTTCCTGCCATGAAATTCATTAAAAATCAGTACAGACGTCAATTTACATATTCTTCACAGCCGCATCTTCTGAGATAAACAACAATTGAGCTCGAGCATGGTCATTCGTTCTTTCATACATGCAGCTAATTGACCATAGCATTCCCACTAAATTGTCGTTTTTTAAGTTTTCTTTTGATATTAATCACAGTTTGTCTTTAGGTTAATACATGTTTTTGCTGCCAATTTAACTTGAATAAAATTGACTTATATTGTTGAGTGTTCATCAAGATCAATTTTCTCTTGGTGTAGAATCTCTTTTTTAGTATCACTAATTTATGCAATTGTAAAATAGTTGTTTAAGTACTAAAACGACAAAGCCTTTGTTAAAATCAAATTAAGCATGTTATTTCATACTTTATGTTCTCTTTTAATGGCAGAATTTCACAAAAATTATCCTATTATTAAAGTGCACCCTGCAATCATATCCGAAGATTCGAATTTGGCCCTCAAGTCATTACATGTTGGAAACCCGTGCCCTATGGCATAGTACATAGAGCAATATAACGCAAAGTTTTCACGGTTTAAAGATATGGGACGATTCGGGAGACAGACTCTAGCGCTGGTCGCATTGTTTTATACGTCTGGATAAACTCATAGACAGTCATGATTGATTCTAGTTTAGTGCGTCCCTGGAGATAGTTCGTACTTGTCTGATCTGACGAATAAAGAAAAGTTTTGACAAATGTCAATCATATTTTGCATTTGAAAGCAATTTTCACCTACGTCCATTGTCTAACATTACTATAACTTTTGCAGGTTTCTTCTAAAAATCCTAAGATAAAATTTCACATTTCTGTATATTTGAAATGAAAATAGAAATTACAATAGTACGTTCAAGTGGTACTTTGTGGTATAGACATTTGACGCAATTTTAACATCACGAATCTTTATAAAAAGAATGATAAAGTGGTATACAAAATTAAATAATACATAAAAACCTAATAGGTGAGTGTATTCTATTTTATCTCATGAAACAGTTTATTCCTCCACTCCAACATAATTTCATACTCCTACATAAATAAAGACTACATAGTTTCACTAAATGCATAATGCTTACCTGTTCTCAGCCTTGGTACGATTGTTTACGTTATCTGTGTAGCCTCACTCCGATCTAGGTTTTCTCCGTTTTTCCTTTGGGCAATGGAAACACAGTTTATTAAATGTCAGGAATGAATAAAATGAAATACCACTTTCAAAATCTAGAATTCAAACAATAAATGCAAGATTTTAGATATATATTTGCTCTGTACTCGAATCTATATTTTATGTCATACCATCGTAAAGTTGCTCGAACAGTGACCGCTGTACACAGGTGCACATTGCACTAGCTGTGGTAGTTCAATAGAAAGACCATGATGTATGTGATGTGAACAAAAAATCAGAGTTATTGTCATCAGATTTAATGACTTCCCGTTCTTAAAACCTTAAGTACACTTACTTGTCATTTGCTAAAACTCGTTTGGAATTTTGGTTAATATTTGAGTTAAATCTGTATTTGGTCAAAATATGTTTAATATAAGTCCATAATAAACTTACTGATTTCCTTGATCTCTTCTTGTAATGTAATTATTTTTAAAGAAACGTAATCGTAAAAATTAAAAGCTTTTTTCGTCTTCTTCTTCTGTATTTTAGAGTTATTATTCTCATTGACTATGATAGTAATTTTTCCTGAGGAAACTAGAAATTACATGACGTAGAGTTAACTACTAAAAAAGAAATGTATGACACAAGCTGTTGATGTTCTCTTTTTTAAATACTTTCTTTTTTTCGTAATTATTAAAAATATTAAATTAAAGGAAAATGACTTTTACATACGTACTGAAACCATCCTAAAATAAATAAATAATATAATTGATGGAGTATTAGATTATTCTTTTCCCATCATATTACATGTTTATCATACTATTACATTCTCACAAGCGTGGAGGGGTCTCTTTGCCTTGCAGGAGGTAAGGTATAAGGTACCAAGAAGTAAACGAACTGGAATACGAACGATTTTCCTCTTACAAATGAAGTTTAAGGGGGAACAATAATATTTAAATACCTTCTTTTTCTCCATTTAAAAAAAAAAAAAAATTATGATGCTTCAGTAACTACTGGCATAACAATAAACCATATTTCGTTTCATGGAATCAGTTATCTTTTGCAAGCAAGTAACGATCAAACTGTCATTTTCATAAGATCATTCCACAAAATCATATTCTACAAGAATCGTTTTTAATTTAAGTCAAAATTATGGAGTACCCATTTGAAAAATTGGAAGACGGAAATCCTGGCAAAATTGAGAACGTACTATCATTACATTGAAATCAATAGGAATGGCCTTCGTCAACACGTGGTAACAACACTTATTTTATTTCCATAGCTTCTAGATCGAACGCATTTCCCTGAATGGGATTCGATCAAGCTCAATGCCTTTCAATCCCACAATATACCCCTTAACATTTATGACTTGATAAATATTCTAGGTGTCACAATGCTGAGGAATTCTTTTCTCCAGTTCTGAGGCTAAAAATCAAAGCAAAGAACTCGAATAATCAAGTTCACCAGACGTCGTATTGGACGTACAATATTTTCAAGAGACTATATTAAATAAATTTTTAAGTACTTTTCATAAACTTTAATACATCTTATAGTAATAATTTTGGAAATAATAGAATTACCAGGAATAAAATATTTTAATCCATGACATCATTAAAGTCAATAGTAATAAATGGAGTGATATACTTCTCATTGTTTACTGCAATTACCTTGAAATGGGAATGGTTAATAAATTATCTCTTTCTTTTGAAAACTGAATTTTGTGATTTTCTTGATACAACACAATTATTTCAACTTTTGACGTGTCACTTCTAGAGAAAATGTTCCTTACATGAGCTAGATCTGTAACATTACTTCTCGAAAACTCTTTGTGCAAAAAATTAATTCCTAGTCAACAAAATCTTTCGGAAAGGAAAAAATTGTAAAATAATGTGACAGTAAAGCATTAAGACATTGTTAAGTTTAGAAAATATTTTTCAAGTTATAACTCACAACTTCCGAGTACCTAATCGTAGAGGAATGTTTGCACCGTCAATGACCAAGTGAAAATTGCGACGAACCGGGACTCAAAACCGGGTCCTCCTGCTCTGCCGCAGGTGTGCTGTCCAATGCATAGGGATGTAACCCAGGTTCACCAGAATGGATGTTGAATACTGATTTGGGAGTGCAGGTTGGTGGTGCAGTGGGAAGCACACCTTCGGCCAGAGCAGGTGTCCCGGGTTCGGATCCCGGTCCGTTGCAATTTCCCCCTGGCCGTTGACGATGCAAACACTTCTCCTCGAGTAGATAGAGGTTAGTTAACATAGAGGTCAGAAGCAGTTAGTTAACACTGGTATCCGACGCGTGAGAATGTGGAAACAGGGTTTGAGTGCTACCAGCATTAGAGCCGCCTGTGGTCACTTATCCCCTGTGAGGATGCATTTTTGAAGTTGTTTTTAAAGTATGGGCAACGCGCATTACTTTTAAAAACACCTTTAATGTTCCTAGAACATACAAATGTCAGACTTTAATTATCTTACCAAAGTTGGTATATAATTTCCATTGATAAATTCAATAGCTTCAGACATTGCGGTATCCAATTAGCCCATACTCTCGAGCATAAAGCACTCGGTAAAAGTGGTAACGAACTAGACAAGACAATAAACACATCTTAGTTATACTACCTTTAAACAAAGAATTGAATTATTAATAAAATTGAATAAAAGAATATTTTAAATGAACCGCTATGTTTTATCAATGCCTGAAATTGACATGCTCTTTGGGACAACATTGATAACATATAAAACACTGAGTACAATGAGATTTCTACCTTCCATAAATTTCACCACTGAAGACACAAATTATCATTGGATTTCTCAACTCTTTTTTCCTAGGATACAAAAATACGCTATCCACTTTACCCCGTCCGCTTTAGTCGACGTCACTACTTATCCCCTCACGAAAACTATTAATACAACCCCGTTATATTAAAGTCAGTTAAACATGCATTATAAAGTCACCAAAGCCAAGAATGTCAAATGAATAATGTGATGGGTATTGGCAAAACATTTACAATCTGAAATAATATTGTTTTTTTTTTCGTTGTTTAACAGACGCAACTTGACGCAGCTGTTCTCTATGCCATTTCGCGAAGATGAACAAAAAAAAAAAGGGATGAATAGTTTGCAATTGGTGAGGTATAATCAATTTGTCCGGAGTATTCACTTTACCAGTCTATCCCCAAGTTACCTTACGTCAGTCCTAGGAATAAGTAAGATTTCAATATTATACGGCCAAGTTAAAAATACCTCGATGTTTTAAGAAACGAATATAAATAATAATTATAGAAACATTTCTTTGTATATAAAACATAGAACACTGTCATAAATTATAGGCGTAATTAAAATATATTTGATATAATAAAAATATTTCTAAGTGTAATTATAATATTGAACACTAAATAAAGAATATTTAGTTTAATATAAATTATTTTTTCCCATGGTCTAAAATTAAAGAAAGAAATAACAAATTTATTATACGTGAAATAGTACATTTTACTTGGAGACGTTGAAACATTTGTACTTGAAAACTAGATATTTTCTTATTCTAAAAATAAAAAGGACAAAAAAGAAAAATACAAATTATACAAAACGTGACATTATGTAAATATGAAGTACAATATTTTGAAAAGAGGTAAAAGATTGGAGTGTACTCATCTTCACTTAATGAAAATAATATTTGTTGTATTGTACTTTTATGTAAAATTAGGTAGAATATTTGGGACTAAACGAAAAAGAGAAATTATGGTAAAATACCAATTTAATTTTAATGGTGACATAGGATCCATATTCGTATCTCGCAGAGAGTCCATGCTGAGAACAGCGACCAGTCTCCTCGTCCCATGAGACCCTCCACCCACGCCTAATCAAGCAGCACCGTGGGCGACGAACAAACGACAGCCACCAGGCGCAGGCGCATTCCTGGTCACGTGACGAATTCGCCGTCGCCGCCGCAGCCTGTGGGGGACGGAGGCTGTGCAATCTCAACGTTTGCGAGCGCAGAACAGAGCTCAATACATCCGCTAATAAATGTGTCAGCTGGAATGCATTTATCAGAACTCGCTTTATAAATGGCACAATCCTCGAGTCGGGAACCTCGTGGCCGCTGAGCACCGTCCTCGGTAAAATCACCATGGGGTTCTACCCAGACACACAGCCAGGATTAAAGGAGAAGTCTGAAGTAATTTCGTACAATTTTTACTCAAAATGTACACAGGAAAATTAATTACACGTCAATTCAATCATTGATTCTTTTAAAACAATTAAAAATAATATTTCTATTATTTTTTACAGTTTTACTCAAGACCTTTTTTTATTATTTGTAAAGGAAATAGGAGATGTGGAACACTAGACCCTCCTTTAGCTCTTGCCCTTCAACAGTAGAAGATGATCAATGTAGGGGATAAATGAAATAAAATACAATAACCAACTCCACATATCCCCACTTCATCACTCTCACAATATATCAAATAATTTTCTGTCAAACAAATTTTACTTTTACTTTCCCAACTTTCAATAAAAACAGGACGATATCAGTTTAGAACTGTAAGCGCTCTGAAATCCGAGATTTTACGTATTTTGTGCATTTTATTATCAGGTATGGAGCGACTTATATATTTTTTTCTAAATTCGGAGTTGCTAAAATGACGAAACGCTTAGTCAGGAATTGAAAAAATATCGTCTGCTGGTTCAAAGTGTGTAGAAACATAAAATATATTTTTAGTCATTCGCATTTTTACCTTTGGCATATCCGTTAAAATTTTCGACGTTCGATAATCCGGCGAAATCGCTACTCCAGCACGGGTGTGGTCCGCATCGTTCAGGATGAAAGAGTGCTACTGCAACTTACTTTAAGCACAGTGACGTACTTCATACAGTAAAGAAAGCAAACAAATATTATAGGAGTGAATTTGTTTTGTCTGTCAAATCCGAGGCTTGGTTTGTCCCTACATATCTCATCTCTTGCACTGCGACTCATTCATCTCTCACATAATAAGAATACTGCTGTAGAATTAGCCAATCGGAGGTCATTTATAATAATTTACTTGCTTTGTAAAATATGACAAAAATTAATAAGAACAGCTTTTCTTTTGAAGAACAATAAATTATGAGTTCTCGAGTATAAGTAATAATATATTGTTTCAAGAGTGTTGTCTATCCCTGGCACTTTCACATGGCGCTCATATCGCTATGCGGAGCTACCCTTACAACCTTCGTATCCGCTCGACATCAGTTCGGAACTTCCGGTCCGCAGATTCCACTAACGCTGTTTCCGGAGCCTATTTTCACGACAAGCACAAGCCTCAAGCTCGACAAGCAGAAGTCTTCACTTCTCAGAAGGCGAAGAAAGGTTGCAAATATGAGATATACAGCTGTTTTATTGCTCCAAATTCATATACTATAGATACTGGAGAGGTTGGAACGAGACAAAACCACAGTAACATTAAGGTAATTCTACTTTTAACGTTCATTATATAATCGAGACAAATAAATCAAGACTTAGACATTTTTATGGACGATACTATTTATTTTTTACCTCTTTTTTGACATGTGGTTTCCTTTTTCGATTCGTGGTTTGCGTTGTCGTCAGTAGTTTGTATCAAGAAACAAGAAGAATTGGAAATGATGTTAATCGTAAATATAAACTCAAAATATGTTTACAAAGTAAGCAGACATCACACAAACATGTAATAAAATTTTATTGTATATATTCGTTAGTTTTTCTGTGCTAGTGCGTATATTCAAACTCCCTTATGTATTTTTATAAATATCATTTGATATGCAACGTTTGTAATGATTAACTTCTTTACCTAATATTAATGTGTTATCCCAAACCATCAGGTGAAAAGTATTAATACAATGTGAGGTTTCTATTCTTTTGTCAAGTGATTTTGAAATATATATTTTTTTTTGTGCTCCTGGATTCTTGTTTTTAATTCTCTCTTTGTTTGAGCTACATTCAATTGCAATCTTTGAATTAAAAAAAAATTATTATTATTCCAGTTGCAAAGTGATACAAAGAATTCTCTGTGTAACGAGAAGAAAGCACAATTTGGACACCTGGCAGACACTTTCATTAACAAATGAGTTAAACTTCTCCTTGCAATGCCAACTTAAGGACGTAATCACGCTGCAAGATAAAATAAATGTTTTTCAAAAGAATATAGTATTGTGGTAAAAGTGTTCGAAGAAATCCTGGAAATGTTTTTAATTCATTTTGCATGGATTTGTTTCATTTATTTCGGTTGTTACCAACATTCTTGTATATATTACATATTGCAAAACGAGGATTTCTTATGGTGTTAGTATCTCTTTCTGATTTCTCCTCTTTTTGTGTTGAATGAAACACCGCACAACTCTGCCGTCCTTTGGGCGTTGCCCGGCCCTAATCCGTCGTGGAGGCGTGTCCTGCCTCTACTGTTAGCGACATACCGTTCTTAAGGTGGGACCAGCACTTCTAGTTAGTCAAAGCACCGAGATGCATAATTGTTTTCTTTATTTTTATTCTAATAGTTATAAAACGCAACAATGTGAATAATAAAGATAAAAAAGATTAATTAATTTTTATTCATCAGTTAATAATATTGTACTAATAATATTCAAGAACTCGTTTGATTCATTTGTAATACACACGAGTATGTAAAAACATGGCCGCCGAGCGCGACGATTTCGTGATTTATACATCTCACATCGGGAAAAGTGAAATATCTTTCTGAGATATCCAGTAACATGTATATAAAAATGATGTAAAAAATACTAAGGAAAATTTACGACAAATCAAAGTAAAGTTCCATCACTTTCGTGATTTAAAAGTTGGTCTTACATTGCAAATAAGTGTTTTCTCCATAAGACTCAATGCATTACACCATCATTTATAATTGCTATTATTTCATTTAAATGACCGGAGAGGTACGTTTTTCAAATTGAAATCACAATCAGTGCATGTTTAAATCTGTTTATATGTACCGATTTAAGATATTTTAGGTATTTAATTCTACCTACGATAGTTCATGGTTAATTCACCAATTTTGAACATGAACTCTTCGAACACACGGTATTTGGTCTCCGCATTTATGAGTATGTTCTTGTCTTCATGTTGTATGGATTTGATAAAACGCTTTTAAGAACGCGTATAACCACTTTTTAACATAATCTTTGGTGTACTACCTAAACAACTACCGGTGGCATGGTACTATGAAAGACATTCTTTTGAAGCAAACTTTGAAAAATAAACCCGCATTCACCTACCAACAGAAGACAGTGTCAAAGCAAAATTCATATTATCCATATCAAGAATTTTTCCCCGTCAAAAATAGAAAATACCCTTTGCTCAGCAAAAAATCAAAGTACCTTAATTCAATTTTAGTAACGTAGGTTGGCAAAAAAAAAATGCATCACTACAATTAAAGCTCATCATCAATATCGTCTTTAAATACAGTTAATTAATGAAATACAGATAAAGTATGTCAGTAACTTGATTGGACCCAAAAATAGATGCACACAAAACCTGCGGAAAAAATATCATTCTATGAACATGTAATATTTAAGTCAGTTATTATGAAAGTAATTTAAGCTGAAACAATTTATGGCTTTTTAATGATTAAAGTAGTATTTACAATTTTGCTATAAGTGAATAATAATTTAAACTTCAGAAATGATTTCAGATTTTTGTCACTAGTGGTATGGTGTATTGTTTTCGCTACACGGGAAATGTCACATCAAGTCAGCAAGAAGTGTATGGACTAGTTTCAAAAATGTTATTTTATCGGATTTTTTGTCTAAAAGTCAGTACTCGTTCAAATATGGGATCTCCAATTTTTACTACCACATTTTCACATTCTCCTTTTCATGAATTTATTTTCTATAAATTTCTCAAGATTCTGTTCCCGTAATATGGTCGCGACTATTTAAATTACAGAAGCATAGAATTACAGAAGAAATGACCTAGTTAAATAGTTCCTTTCCATTATCTTTGATAAAATATTTTAAAAAATACTAAATAATGCTCATTACTTTTTTCTTATGGCGAAGATATTTTAATTTATTGAATCTCACAAAAGTTTATCTCCTAACATTTAAGAGACATTTGATGCGTTCCCGTTCAAAGATCCAATTGAAATTGCACGATGAGAATGCAATCAGAGAGTCAACTGAAAAGCTAATTAATTCAGCATGACAATAACAGCACGAAAGTTAACCATTCATTCACACTAAAGGTAACGAGGTTATAAAATTATCGACGTGTAACTGATGTAATTTGCATCTCGCTGTAGCAGCGCATCTAAGAGAAACAACTTGACCTACACTTTTATTTCGTCTTTTACAGAAGAAAATACTTTTTACGCCACGCCGGCTTCAGATCGATAAACTATACGTATTGGTTTCCAGAGTCAGTGGGTTTCTGGGAGATTCGTATTGTCATCGAAAAACAATAAATTATATGCTGTATCGAAACCTTAGCCTTAGGGGTATCCGTTTATACAAGTTTCATTCTGATAGCTTTTCAGATAGTTTTTTTATAGAATGAACAATACGGAGTTACAAATAATAATAATGTTATTCTCACTGCAACATAATTCGATAATAGATGTCTATACATAAGACGACACAAAATTAGCAACGCAGGTCAACATGTATCTATCTCACTATAACTTAAATGTTATGAAAATTAGGGTTCTGACATTTTACTTGAATATACCTCTATATGTTTTCCAGACTATCGTCTTAGACGAGATTTCTGTAGAAATCTATTCATATTCGTCGACTATTAGAGTGCCATGAAATGAACATTTAGCAAAAATAAAGTGAAAAAGGAATCTCAAATGATAGAGAGGGTTTACGTGAAAACTCTAAATAAAAACGTTCTAGAAGATGAGGTGAAGAAAAAGACCTGTCCTCGAATACGACTCCTTACAACATGTACCCCTAGCTTTTCAATTAATTTTTTATTCCTTTCTTTTTTTTTGTTCACTCTGCACCATTTATTTATTTATATATTCAGCCGTTTGACAATCACTATACATTCCTAAACCTCCGAAAACCAAATTTAGTATAAAAGGTACAAACAGGTCAATTTTTTTTTCTTGTCTCAGTCTCAATGTATTATTATGTTTCAGTATTAAAATATCTAATCTCATGTAACTCTCGAGAAATTTTCCTCATTCACATCCAAAAACCGGATAGTCCCACAATAAAAGCTCTATATGCATCTTCCACCACCATTGAACGGATTGGGACAGAATCGACTCGCATATGCCACAAGTAGAACCCCGCGTTTAAGTCTGTCGGCATCGATGGGTTAATCGCTTCCAGAGACAAAATGAATGCTAGAGGCTCTAAACGACGACGGTACGTTAATACCCTTTTGTCACCCTCATCATAGGTTCCGCCTGTTTTGTGAGCAACCCGCAGCTCTTACTTACTGGGCGAGCCGAGAATGGATAGAGACAAACTTTGCTGTTGGACAATCATAAATCTCTTCAATTGTATTATACCACCTCTATTTTGAAGTATAAAAAGTAAATACACATACTTTAAAAAATACAGTGGTGAAGTTTAGCAGTAGCCATTCAATTATTTCCCCCATGTTTTTGAGGTTAAGTAAATTGCGAAAAATGTTATAATATTCGCTAAAAAATCTACATTATAAATGGAGACAGGGAACATTCATTTATTAATATCGTTAATAAGTGAATAATTAATAAGTGAAAATGAGAAAGTAATAATCATTTAAAGGGAAAAATATCATGAACAAAATACGCTGTGCGTCAAAATTAACAGCGCAGTAAATTTTCATGTCTCCATAACATCTATCTTTTAAAATGTATATTGTGAAATTTGGGAAGCTCCTATTATCGAGACACTCCCTTATTGTGAAATTTCTGTGCCACCCCTTTCGCGCTGAGATACTCGATGTCGAGGGGTGAATACTTTAAGAAAATCAAGCAAAAATATCACACTTCAAAATGTCGGGGAGAGCTAGTCTTACGTTCACAGACTCAATAATGTACACTCCAGTAGCTCAGACTAAGATATCACTCACATCTGAAGGCACTCCCACAACTATAGTTCCAAAGCTACTTATGATTGTGTGCATATCCAAGGAACATGACTCACGTGCTTTATCATAAATGTGAGAGACCCACTGCAACGTACCTCTTCAACATTTCACCCCGTTTGGAAAATTAGATTTTTATCACGTTTAAATCGATTCATTCATGATAAAAACCATTAAAATTAGGGTGGGGTATACACCCATTATACTGACAACGGTATGCCATTCTCTTGCTTACAACTTCCTCGTTAATTTTGACGCGCAGAATATTAGCTGACTCAAAAGCAAATAAAATGATCCTCCATCGTTACCGTACGCACGTCCATTCGTAAATATAATTGTCACTTACTATGTTCGGTTCGTTATTTACAATGTCAATCTGTATATTTTTTCAAATACCTTCTGTTGTTCGTTAAAATGGAAAAAGACAACTCGTATTGTATATTCAAGTGTTATAATTCAAATATATATCAAGAAATAGGTCGAAAGAAATAATGTTGATCATTACATTTATACCGTTCAAAATTCATTTCAAATGTGTTATATCCCAAATATGAATAATTTAAAGTTTAAATGTTATATAAAATATTTTACACATATTCCGTTTTTTTAAAATATGTTTTAAAACATCGTATTAGCTCATTCCGTCCTTACTCATTTCTGTAAGCTCGAATGAGTTCTGATATATCTTAAATTCTCAAATTACCTAGAATCTGCTTCAATTTTGTCTTCAATATATTTTTTATCTTTTTACATGTCACCGTACAACAAGTCTTTTTCTCGTGAAATTTCTTTAGAGATAATCATTGGTTGCTGAAGTTTGGTCTCTCTCTCTCTCTCGTTTTTTTCTTCTTCTTTTCCCTTCTGCTCTTCTTGCATCGTCGTCCATTTGCACCATGAAGCATCTGACTCTGCGCTGAAACGACACTCGATTTCTTCCAGCTTTGAAAGGCTTCCGCTGTGACAGCTAATATTAACATCTGCTCCAGATGCAGAGAGTCGGCACATGGATTCAGTGAGAAGAACAAATCCTTGCTTTTGGCAGTTTAGTAAACATAAATTAAATTTAAACGCATTAAACGTATAAAAGTGTATTAATGCACGAAAACTTCATCATATACATTAATACATAAATATCCCAGAAAACTATAGTACTTATCTGTGAAACCTGATGGAGTAAAACACTCAAACGAATTATGGTACTTTATGTTCATCTCATCTGCAAATTTGTACTATAATAAATAATTGTATCGACAAGTTTAAGAAGACATTAATAGTTACTTTGAAACATGTCAAATGAAGACATCAATCCATGAAATCACAAAAAGGAAAATATAAACAATAAAACATTTAAAAATTATGACAACGTTTTGGTACTAACTTGTACCATCTTCACGTGAAACACGTTAAACTATTATCTGAGTTAGTGCTCAAGTCATAATGAAGTGGGTAGAAATACCAGAGCATTTCAACTGAAATATCAAGGAAGTTAGCAGAGGAAGAAGTCCAGAGATTAAACAAAAAATATATGAGTTTGAAAAATGTTGAAAATGAGTAGAAACAGATATATTCAAAATATATATGATAAACAGTGAAAATAATAATATTATAAATCTTTGATAATTTAGATGTATCAATTTGAAAATAGGGAGTATATTTATTGCTTTTTGATATGTAACATCTCATATGTCTCTCATATAGTAATTTTCATCTATAAACAATAGGTTGGTATCATCACACAGAAATCAATTATTATGGTAATTATGGAGATGTGACGCCAAAGAGAGATTGTAATTATAAATAATGGATTTGTGTTCATTTATTCTAATTTGTAATATATTTTTTGTCTTTCCAATATAATTATATTCACAATCTTTGCAATTGAATGGGTAGTACACATTCTTTATTTCACTATTTTTAGTCTTGGAGAGCTCTCAGTCTACCTCATCTGCGTCATGAATATGCAATATAATGACTGGCCATGCTCCTTACAAACGAGGTCAAGCGAGTTCACACTCAATAGGTATTTTTTCATAAATGCATTTTTATTACAAACTAGATTTTGGTTTTTTAGTAACTAATTAAAAATATTCCTGTCATCATTGTTTTCACATATCTTCTCCACGAGTAGGAACATGGAAGAAATATATTCATGAACCACCTTAACATGTAGGTATGTGTGAAACCAGTACTTAAGCGCACACTGCATAGTGTGCCACCCCGGTCACTTATCTCCTGTTGTGGAAGGTGCACGTGTGGTGTAGTGGTTAACACCCCTGCGATCACAGCAGTAGTCCGGGTTCGATTCCCGGCTCGTCCCATTTTCACTTGACCGAAAGTTATCAGAAATGATTGACAAATAAACAAAAAGTAAAAGAAAAACTATTGCGTCTATAAAAACAATCAATCTTGAATTATGTGTTCTTTTAATTCTTACGGTTTACTGTCAGTATTTTCCGTATAATTCATAGTTCGATAATAATACGTACTTCTAAAAAACTTGAATTACAAATTTGTTGATATTCTGTTGGTAGTATAACACGCAGCTAACTTTTTATCTTATCTAGGAATTAACTGAACTTTTTCAATCCACCTCTGTCTTAGGGCCCTTGAAAAGAATTGATGAGATGGTCCCTAGCTTCCTCACGGAGAGTAAATTAGTTTTATTGTCCTCCATGTGGTTATACGCAGTTTGTACTTCTTTTTTGACAATAAATTAATTTATTTATTTAGACATGTGAAAGATTTGATTAACATTTCGTAAAGGTAAAGGAAACGAAGCAGTGGAAGTGCGGTTCAAATTAATATTATCTATTTCGAGCCACACGGTTAGATCTATACGCATTGAAAATGTACAATGTATTTTTTCTTGTCAAGATCACTGACGTGGGAATGAATTTCCATAATATTTCTCGGAGAGTGGTATTAAATTTCCATATATCATATTGCCAATGTCTGGCTCTCATGAAAAATGATACGTGGGTGTAATTGATCTCTTTGCTCGTAATCTCTTTGCTCTTGTGGAAGCAAACAAGTATTGGAAGCTCAGGATATGGAAGTTCCTCTTTGTTTAAAGAGATACGTCTTTAAAATAAGGTATTCACGATAATTTAATATATTGAGATCAATTTAAAGCGTAATTAGCGATGTGCAATGAATGACATTTATTCTATCATTTCCAAAGCATTCGAGTGAATAATAGATTTGAGAATTTATAAGTCAAAACATTTATGCTTTTGGCGAGGTCAAGTTTTGTTATTGAAAACAAAATCATTCTTGTAAAAGTTAAGATTGCGTAGGCGATTGTAAAGTTAAACTTGAAATTAAAATTGTTTTCATAGTAATTGTGCCGTTATTCGCTTCGTAAAAAATTTATTCATTTTATGGAACAAATTATAATTCTCGGTAATTTATATGAGTAAAGAATTTTAAATAATAACTTGTTTGAAATGATGAAGTCACTATCTTGTTGGTATTTTTTACACTACATGACAAACATTTTTGTTGTTTTGACATTTGTTCTAACCTCATTCAGATATAATGAATCCAAATCTAAAGTTAATTATACTCTAGGTCAATAGAAAATATCGTCAAATAAAAAATATTGTTAAAAATATTTAATATTGAAATAAATAATTATTTATTAACATTTTTTATCTAATATAAATCTAATATAAATCTAAGAAAAATAAAACACTTGTTAATAACTGCACTTAACCGAGCACGGACGAGAACTTTTGGGGGCTACGCTTGGATAAGGGATGTCTTGTGGGCAAAAAATAGGTTTTAGAGGAAGGAACGACTCTCGCTTGAGCCAGCGCGGAGACGCGACGCAAAGTTTATGGTATGCAGCTGCGTGTATTTTCTTAAAAGTTTTTTAACAATTCTGAAAATGGATAGTCTCAAAATAAGATGACGATAGAGAACGGTCAAGAGTAGTCAAGAATAAGTAATTGACAGGAGATAAGTTAAAAGAAGAAGTTCGAAGGGGCTGAGTTTGTAAAAGAAAGGAACAGAGGAATGGTCGTAGAACCCGTCGTCAGAAGGAGATTTCCATTAGCAGAGCTGTGGATCAACATGGGTTTTTAATTGTAAATAGGGACGTAGAAGAACGAAGGCTGGTCATTGTGCCGGGCATTACGTGTTCATACAATAGAAGACGTGAAAGCGGACGGAGGCACGGGGCAGTAAGGCGACTTAGCAGAAGAAGTTAAGGGTTCGAAATAAAGAAAGTGACAACGACGTTTAACAGATATGTGAAGTTAAGTGCTATTTTTCGGAGAGCGGATAAACGGATTTTATATGGAGGGGGGGGAATGAAAAGAGCTTTGTGAAAGAAGTGTGTCGTTGAGATGTGGGTTGTAAATTTGGTGTCATTTATAGAAAAACACCGAGTTAGGAGGTGATGTTAGTGATAGTAAGAACAAGCGTCGTTATTGGCCCGAATTGAAAATACGCCATGACAAGTCAAGCCAATCAGAGGCGAGTCATATGAGAAGAAAATTATTGCCTAGACAGAAACACCTACGTCACAGGAGTCGGAGTTTGTTCCCTCGATTTTGGGCCATAGAGTAGGGATATGATTATTTAAACGAGGAGCAGAGACGTCGCCGCAACGTGGAGCATAGCAACTTTCACTATTCTTTTATTACAATATGCAGCTAACCAATATAATATAGCGAACAGGCGTATTCCGTTGAAAAAGGCTGGAAATTCGAAAAAAATGAGAAGTAGATGTTCTTCTTTGGAACTTGTTCATCAACAAGAATCCTGATAATTCCTCACTTCAGAGTAAATTATTCTGCATTTATTTGTCGACGATTTGCTGCCGTGCAGTAGCGATTACATGTTGTCCCGCGGGAACGAGGTATTTGCATACGACGCGAAAGAACTACTGTTGCGCTGTTTCCGTCTCCCTAATGAATTTGTCCTCAAATCATTGTGACATTTAAGTACATCATATTAAAACTGAGATTATTCTCTAAAACGGATTATTCTCTAAAAAGCTAAATTGAGAATATGCCGGTGTTTTTTCATACATGATAAGAAAAAAATGAAATTTAAAAACTCATAATTGTCACTATAATTCTCACTAATATTTTATCATTTAATTCATTTTTACCACAANATCAGAGGCGAGTCATATGAGAAGAAAATTATTGCCTAGACAGAAACACCTACGTCACAGGAGTCGGAGTTTGTTCCCTCGATTTTCTGGACTTTCGACTTAAAAATTTCCATTTTTCGTTACTCCAAAAAGTAGGGATTTTTCAGGATTTTTTTGTTAGAATATGATTAATAAGATTCAAACCAGAAACCTCTATTTTTATTTTTTCGAATCATTACATAACACACCATAAATAATACGACTAAAGTTTCTCCAATACAGTATGGAAGCTATGAAACAGTAGTCAGGTAAAAAGTGTCTCTGTATAGTAACAATTTATTATAAATTACGTAGTGGGTAATACCACTTTACTTACCTAACCCACGCAGCTACTTCTGCATAACACCTGGATATTTAAAATATAATAGGTCGGGGTTCGGCTCTTTAAAGAACGTGAAACACACATATTTCCTTACGTAAGGAAAAGGAAACTCGGGTGAAATTGGTTTAATTATTTATTCTATCAAAATTACACATTATCTTTACCCACTAACATTTCACATGCAAGCACTTTCCAACATTTTAATGTTCCCCCAAAATCACAAATACAATACATAATGCTTGATTACTCTCTTTAAGAAATGATAATGATAGCTACACATTAACTGTAATTATAATTGAGAGTATGATTTTTATACGATCAATGTCTGTCTTCAATAACCTTATCAATTAACGTTCATGATTGCCACAAGAGTCGAAAAAACACAAACTCATAGTTCGATTCACTGATTCTTCTCGCAGCGAATAGTAAACAAAATACTGGACGCAGACAGTCAGTCATTACCTTAACAATAATACTTCAAGATGGAATATCAGTTACCAAAACGAAGTGACGTGAGGCCAGCACGCCCCATCTCAGACCATACCATTCATGGTTACCGCTTCGCCTGCACAGTTCTCCCATTCATCAGAGCCAGACTGACGACCCTCCACGCAGCATAAAAGACGACATGCCCGGCGTTCCTTTCGTTCCAATTGACGAAGACACTGCACTTGATGGCATTTATAAAAATTCATAACCATTTGAAGTTCAGTTGACGAGTTTATATTTCACGGCCGGGAACGTGAAAGAAAACTAGCACAGAATACTTCTGATGAAGAATTGCATGTTCGAATTCTAATTACAGTTGCTTGTAGCACGCCGGCTGCCGAAACTTGTGACTGATTATTCAAAGTTCTTTAAAGTTGTGATCAACTCAAGCAGAGTGATCAACAAGTGAACTGCTCGTAATGAAACATAATAACGAACAACAAGTCAACAAAATCGGGAACGTAGTGCTGAACGAAATTAATGAACATGTGACAAACTGAAGTCACGGATATGATCTGCTGCGACCTACTGACGTGATGTTCAGCCCGATCTGTCCTGTGTGTGTTGTATCATGATTAAGTAACTTCGCCCCCACTCAGCACCCTCAAGTTTGAGATAAAGCTCCTCCCTTTCT
>NNCF01130322.1:55417-102863 GCA_002313205.1 Laupala kohalensis | reverse complement strand
CTCGCGACCCTAATATTTTCTAGAGATATTTAATTTTGGCATCCCCCTTTTTTATTCTCCTCGTTCTCGCTAACGACACTATATTCCTGCGTGTCTGACCCATATATTTGACACTCCTTAACTTTCTAAACTCTACGACTCTTCCTCCGCAGGTGTTTATGGCCCTACATTGTTTCTCTGCTTCGTCACTTAGTTTCTATTAAAGCCCTGTGAGCTTCATTGCTCGCAAGTAAAAACCTTGATTCTCCACACCTCCTTCTAACCTCCATCGTTCATCAGTCTCGTTCTAACGACTCTTCAACAAAACCCTATTCATCCCGTGGACAACTTTCCATATTTTTATTTATAACTCCACACGTGATCCAGGATCTGTCAACCATCATAGCCCGAACTTCCTCTCCAAATTTCTAAAGTAACTTTCAGTTTCAATTTTGACACCGCGTCTGGTCAATTTACTTCATAGCCATTTTAATTTTCTGTTCGTTCTTCAATCCTCACAAAATAACTTATAGCATGCCTGGGCACTTAACTGGACGTATTTATGACCTCATTCCAAAAGGCAAAGCCCAGAACCTTCGAAGAACCATCTTGCCACTCCATTTCTGTCCCTTGCTCTGGGTATCGCTGCGTACCCCACCTTCCCTGTCAAATCTGCTCGCCCCATAACAAAAATTTATTATCCTATTCTTCGAATTATTTTAAAATAAGCGTATTAAAGAGTAAGGAATTAATTATTCCTTGCAGTATAGTTTAATTTTGTGTAATTGCTCAGTGGAATCGTGTTTCGTGTGCCACTATCCCTGATAGCGCTCTTCCATCTTCAGGTCCTAATGAAAGTGCCCTCTTTGGTAATCACCAACGATTTCGAGGGGTTTATTGAATTGAGCATGTAGAAAATTTTCACTCTTATCAAACCCAAGGTCATAGAACAACAACACATTTTTTCAAAACGAACTTCATCATGGTGAATACCGATATGCCAGAAACCTTAGGGGAAGAAAAGAAGAAGTGCCTTTTTTGAAAGATTCAGAAAATAACACTTTAAAAGTGAACAAACCTGAAGACAACGCTAATTTATTCAATAAATTCTTCGTATCAGTGTTTAGTGATAATTCTGAAGTCACAACAATAGAATGTAACTTAGAATATAATTGCTTTAGAGTCAGGGCGGATCATATCAGAATACGTCTAAGAAACTTAAAGAATAGAAAATTTATAAGGTCAGATGGGGTTACCACAGTTAGGAGGGGAAGCGATATTATCATATCTAACTCGCATTTCTGTAATCTCAATTAATAATACGCAAATACCACAAGACTGGAAGAATGCGACCATAGTTCCGATACACAAATCAGGTAGCAAAACTTCAGTATCAAATTACGGACCTGTGAGTTTTACATCGGTTGTATGTAAGACAATGCAACACTTAATAGCAAATTATTTAAGAGAAGAGTGGAGTAAAACAGCGCTATTGCATGACAAACAACATGGGTCCCGACCGGGGTTCTCGTGCGAATGTCAAACAATAGCATTATGTCAACACATCGCAGACACGTTAGACAAGGGACACAGTCATAGATTTCAAAAGCGTTTGATTTAGTACTTCATGATTTATTAATTCAGAAAATATCACTTATTGGCATAGATAGAAGGTTAGTAGAGTGGATCCGTGAATTTCTACATAATCGGAAGTAAATGGTTAGGGTTTCGGAAATATTATCGGAAGAAGACGACGTCACATCGGGAGTGGCACATGGCAGCGTTCTCGGACCTTTACTATTTATAGCATTTATCAACGACCTGCCTGAGAAAATAAGTTCAAATATTAGATTATTCGCGGATGACTGTATAATTTACCGAACATTAAACAACCCGGAAGACAGGATAACATTGTAACGTGACTTTAATGAAATCCACAAATGGGTCATTATAAATCAAATGAAAATAAATTCAGAGAAGAGTAAAGCTATATGTTTCACTCGTACCCGCTAAAAGCAAAATTGGTCCTATGAAATAAGTTCATATCCAATACTGGAAGTAAATTCATTCTAATGTTTGGGTATCATGTTTAAAAATAACTTGGAGTGGTCCGATCAGGTTAACAGTGTTGCACAAAAAGCTTGGAAGTCTAAATTTCATTAAACGAATTTTAAAGAAAGGCAGTAATCCGACAGCAAAAGAGTTCGCATACACAACCCTTGTTAGGCCTCTACTGGAATAGGCATCGGCAGGATGGGATCCTTACAGAAAATAACAAATAGGAAAATTAGAAAAAATTCAGAAAAATGCGATTAAATTCATAAACATGGGTAATGATGCGTATAATTACATAAAAATAGAATCTCTCCAAATTCGTAGAAAAAGAGCGCGACTGAGATGTCTGTTGAGTACACTTAAAAACGAACCAGCGTGGCGGGATGTCAAAGAGCGTTTAGAAAAACCGACTAGATTGGGTAGACAAGATCGCTTTTTCAAAATTCGTGAAATTTCGCTTTTTTTAAATTCGTATTTTCTTATACACTGCCAACGGGTAAGATCTGCCCAATTGCAGTAAATAAATATATTAAAAATAGTAATGATATTAGTTTATAACTTTCACGAGACAGCTATTCTTCCTTGTACTGGTCATTTAATTTACTCGCCAACTCCATTTCATGAGTAAGAGTTGAAATTACAATGCAATATAGCACATCTGCTTTGATTTCATTTTCAAACGACAAATTTGCAAAAGCAGAAACTGCGTTGTAAAAAAGCATCTCAATCTAAATCGAATGCTTTCGTGAACTGTTTTACTAGACCCAGATTGGTGTGAAGCGGAGGAAAAATGTTTCTGTCACAACTGACGATTGGTATATTGGCAATGTTTGTCTTTCCTTCTTACAGAATTGATGAATGGAACACTTTTCTATGCATTGTTTTTTCGTGGTCGACAGTTTCACATCCATAGACAGCATGAATACTTTGCAGATCCTTTGTGTTGAACACGCAGGACGTTAACTTTTCAGATCATCTCATTTATGCTCATGATATTTGAATAATTAAATCATTAAAGGAAACGTCACTATTCAATTGCGCTATGAGAGGTTATTCATAATTTAGTGAGAAGACGTGGGATAACAGAGTAGTAAAAACAAATTTTTGTACCAGAAAAAAGTTCAAATATGTTTACCCGGTGACTCAAAGTCACTTTTTCTGACGATTGTATTACATTTTTTTCTTGCAAATTTGAGGCTAACTCAGCTGGTATCTTGGAAATAATCTAACCATTTCCATTGCCACCTCCATATGATTAAATATATATGATGAAAATAAATATTTCGAAACCAGTTCAGCAAAAACAAGGTTCGAATTCCCGTAAGTTTGTGTAAGTTCCGAAGCGTACGTTTATGTTTTCGCCAACTCGCCGCGACGTCCGTCACCTCTCTCTCTCTCAAGCTCCTCAGACAAGATGATTCAAAAATATAATCTGTCTTCATCAAAATGTTTGTTCACTATCCTCTTGGATGAGTATAGTGAACCCCCAGAGTTGAATTGTGTGAGTTTTGAAGTGAATGTTAAGTATTTACCCGTCACTTAAAAAAAGAAATTCACAATTGCTACCCCATGTTTTTAATGATATTTCATGAATGTTTGTAAACCTATAACAGTAGATAAGGAAAAATAATTCTCTAAATCTAGAGAAGTAAGAAAAAATCTAGGTATGGAAGTCTATATATTTACCTCTTTGTTAATGAAATGATCTATGGGGGATATACAAATTTAATTATTCAACGTTCTACATTACATTTTTTTGCAATTTATAGTCGACTTAACTTACCATCGGGACATGTTGGGTTATTGTAATGATCAGAACCTAAATTTGGCCACGGCTTTGGTAATGACTACGAATACGTTGCAAGTTTTGAATGTGAATTGTGAAAATTCAATTATATGCAACTTCATATGTGTAAATCAAGAATGGGATAGATTTATATAAGTCGATATATAAATGATTTATATCTCTCAGATATTGGTTTCGGTTAGCAATGCTTTCGTTGGAAGAAAAAGGAATTAATGGAACTAATGAACATACATCAAAATAAAATCAAACCATCAAAATTGATGAATGTCAATTTTACTAGTTATTATTAGAGTTAAGATTACTATAAAAAGGAGACTACCAATAACCGCAATCAACAAGTTATTTCTGTTTTTCGAAGTATATAGATATTTCTTAGTTGGAATGAAACAAACAGCGCTAATATTGCGTATACTGGAGTAATACATGTTTTTAATTTTGAGAAACGTTTTTTGTTAAACAAAGCTACACCGTCCAATAAATAACTCTTAAAACGTTTTTAAAGACTTCACCTAAAACGAATGAAATACCAAGGATTTTTCTTTTATTGTCCTATACTTCTCGAAGTATTTTATCGGTTCTCAAGGAATGGGAGCTAATAATTTTACTGCATATGACATAGTTGTAGTGTTCTCCCTTGGTGAGCTTTCATTTCCGCGTTTCTTTCGGGAATGTTGTATTGTTTTAGATGTGAAGAACTATATCTTGATGTTTCCCTCGCATCTATCACTTGTTCAGAGGTGTTTGTTCCCAGGTCATCGACAGAGTTTTCAAAACTCTGGGATACAATCTCCCTAAGAAAAAAAAACCTTTTAGTAAATCTCACTTGCGAATTCTTTGTAGCGTTTAATTTAAAATATTTCAAACGAGTACTTTTTAACTGTACAGTGATTAAAATTAATAATACGTACTTATGTATACGCATGTTTAATATCATGTTACATAAACGATTTTTTTTGTACATGGGACGATAAGTAGCGCTCTTCCACAAGTATCGTAGCCTCCTGCCACACTTTACCAATTTTAACACATTGATAACAGAAAAAATTAGGCATAAATACAGATTCACTAACCCTAACATACATAGACTTACTGTCAATTATGTTAGTTTGCCAGGGTCTGAATCTTCATCAGGTGAAATCTTTCTTCAGAAACTTTGGTAAGTACTTGAGTCGCCGCAATAATTTCGACAAGACAGCGCCCGTGATTAAAGTTGATATCAGGAAGACATTTCACGAAAGTTTTCAACTAGATTCTTGAAGCTTATTAATCCTTGAGGATTCCTTTTGAAAACAGTATTTGCGAGAGAATATTGCTCTAGACAGCAAGCCAAAATCCTTCTATGAAAACGGACTACTGAGATAATGACTATTATGTATCAAGATGAAATTATTATTTTTTTAAACTCATTAAAAATTCAGCGAATAATATTGAATTGAAATATTTCTTTCTGATTTAATAAAACTGAAAGGCAATTAAGTTTTTAAACTTCTATAAGTTGTTGTTGAAATCAATGCAAGATTGGTGGAAGAGGTAAAAGAAAATTTGTATTGAGCAAATGCTCTCGCAAGTAATTAAAATTTATTTCAGTTTTCAAGTCAACCATTTCGAGCTTCTATGTCATGTTTTCAAGATTATGTTTATTGCATTCATTGTGAAATTCGTAACAGATTTCTAAACTACACTATGGTAATATTCAACTCCGTAGTCTATTATAGATTTGAATAATAAATATTAATCAAATAACAAAGTTAAGTTTGCGATATTTAACTGCATTAGAAAGATGATTTTTTATCACTACAGCTTGCAGAAAATTGTTAAGTCCATTTATAAAATTATATTCCAATGTACTATTCTTTTAAAAATTATAATTGATTAACCACCGTTCATCTTGAAAACCACACAAAAATCAAAATATAATGCAATTAGTGGCAGTATTGTGTGAAATGCACCTTTGATAATTGTATATTGATTTAATTTAATTAGGTTATTTTTAGGATCTTGATGACATTTATTACCAAACAAATATGTATTGATATCAAGGTTCATAATATATCATCGAAATATACAGAGTATTTCGAACTGTTTCATATTATTTTTATCATCCTATATACGTTTTAATTTGCGATTCGTACTTTTGAATTCCACGTTTGAAATTCATTTTATGATAAATTATGTTACTGTGTGTCATTAAGTGTGGAGCTATTAATAGGTTTGTAGTCCTAATGATAGATAGTATGAAAGTGAGGAAAACACGCTCAATTTATTTCATTTAAATAAACATCCATTGCAATCAATTTGACCGGAAGCGCTGCAACGTGGATGAAAGGTCAACCGCACAAAACGTTTACGGCGTGAAAGAATGGAGAGCACAACATAACTCTTAATGGAGCAAAATTTGTTCACTGGTATATATTTGCGTGGGGAAGGTAATTATATATGTTTTCCTGATGATTTATCATATTTGCCATTAAAATATCAGTGTTAAGTCATGTGATCAACAGACATCAAATTAGTATGCAATATAGGAATATTTTATAATTTATAATTTATAACTATCTAATACTAATAAGGTTCAATTCGTTTTACTAAATAAGTGTGAGAATTTCCTGGATTTATCTTTATAATCGTAAATTATTGGAGATTATATATAATGGTAAATTGTGAAATACTGCCTCGCGGGACGGTGACTCAAAAAGTACTTGTTACCATGCAAGNAAAGAACAATAATTTTACAAGCAAAAATCGTCAACTCCTTCTGAGAAATAGCATTATATATATGCATTTGATGCATGCGCGTGTATATATATATATATATATATATATATATATATATATATATATATATATATATATATAATAATGAGTTTAAATAATTTTATGATATTAAATGAGTAAGTCAGATTATTGTCAACTGTTGAATTATTTTAGGAAAAGCATAAAGAAATGAGAGAAAAAAGGAAAAAATAATATAAAATTAACGGAAATACACACTTCCACTTCGAAGAATAGTTATGAGTTGTTGTCATAAAATTATTGAATGTATAAACTTAAAATAAGAACTTCAAATTAAATACAACCCATGAACATCTATAGAAAATTTCTCTTTACGACATTACGCATTCATATTTTTTGTAGAATTTAGTAATTGTTGTAGAACGTAAACATTTTTTACTCCACTCACACACAATTCTCTTGGAAGTTTCATTTTATACAATGTAGTATGTAGGTTTGACTATTGTTGTCCTCGCAGCGAAAGAAAGCGCGGTGTTGTCATATGTAAGCTACGGATGCGGATTTGCCAAGCATAGCACCCATTCCACACCACATGCCACACAAGGTTTCTGTCTGACGGGAAAGTTAACATCAGACAGGTCAAAGGTTAGAGATCAAGTCCTCTGTCCGTCACAGTTTGCATTTCAATTGCTGCCGGATCTACAAAATGACAGATGAGTGCGTCAGCATCCGAACATAACCTCACTAGCATTCGACACAAGTAAACGCCCACATGTCTACAAGAGGAAGAGTCGACAATCTCGCTGACATTGGCTCGACTTCCACGTTGTCTTTAGTCCTCCATCATTAATCTTTCCGTCGTGAGCTCTGTAGATTGTAACACTAAGTAATCCTAAGTATGTCGGTCCTGTGTCCATGATGTTTCCTGTATTCGATGCAGTAGGTAACTTTTCTAATGACTCAATATATTAAAATATATTACTAAAGATTTTTTTTTTCAATTTCAGATTCACCGTATATACATACTTTAGCAAGTGTAATTAAATGTTTGTTTTAATATTTCGTACGGAGGTAGTATGAGTGTGAATGACGTGATACATGGCATCATTTGATTTCCACCGTTCATTTAAGGATAATTCTCTTGGTAAGGATACCTCGATTGTTCTGTGATCGAAATGGGCAATTCACATGAAACTTCATTTTGTTTACATAATGGCGATTTTCCTTCTAAGTTGCAATTATCACATCCAAATACATTTACTGCACATTCATTCTCCTCCAATCAGAGTAAAGCTACAAGGAAAAATAATATACAACGATTCATGCAAATTTGGGATGGTACAGGTCCCACTAACAAACACTAACGAACAAAATGAGGAAAGCAAGTTTTTTTTATATTTTACTGGATGTTTTATCGTATTTATAGTGGTTCCCTTAACTATAAAAAAACCGAGAGCAGTAACAATAACATTACAAATTTGATAATTTCCAATTAATGATCCAGGTTGTCCTAATTTTAATCGAATTAAAACTCTTAATGAAGTTCCTTCTATTCCAGCTCATCCTCCAAAATTAAAATGTGTTACACTGCGTTACCCTCATACCTATTGAAAATTATTGCGATACCTCATCACACGACCATGCTATTTACTATAAAACTTAGACTATGATTCCGAGAGATTTGAAGAAACTTTTATTTGGGATTGTTACCAACTTTCTTTTGAGACTTGCTGATAACGTATTGTTATAAGGTTTGTTGGTTTTGCTATAACGGTGAGGGATATCTTAGCGCACATGTGTACCATTCAATTCCATTACATTTTCTTCAGACACGATGGTTACTTGACCCTAACCCCACAAAACATCACGTAATTACAAAAACGTGGAACGATTCCCGCGATGACCGTTTCTCTACGAGTTCGAAGTTTATTTCGTTAAGGTTGGCATTATGTTTTTTACTTCCCTGGGAAGCCATATTGAAATTTCTCTATAAAATCCACTTCTTCATGAATCGTAGTATAATGCTTGTTTTGTATAACCCAATCAACTATTGCCCGAGGAATTATTTTCTACATCGAAAATCCTGCCCGTAGGGTGGCGAATCGTTCAGTGAGCAATATTTTTCAGTGTACCACGATTTCTCACTTCAAATTTTTCTTAAGGAACATTCAATAGAAGAAACTTGTGAAACCATAAAACTTATATGAATCTGTAGGTTCATTTTACGTAGAACCGAGTGAATGCGAGGTTTCCTTTTCGGTGAAAACCGATGCTGAAAACGGCGATGTGTAAAGTGCAACACGGGGCGTGGAAAAGCAACGCGGCATTTGGCGACTGGTGAGAAATTAAAGTGTCACGACCAGAACAGCGTCGGCCTCTCGTTGGATCATGCATAGCTTTTCGCTCTGTGCTTCCATTCGAAACTGGAAATTTCAGCGATTGCCCTACATTGGACGAGTTACGAACCAGTCATTTAAACTGCTTCGAAACATATCACCATGTCTCAGAAGGATAATTAAGATTGGTGATTGATATAAAATGTACATCTATAGATTGATAAACGAATTCATTTCTATCAGGAAACAAAAATATTGAATCACTAATCTCATGGAATGATTTGTAAACTTTAGAACATCCGTCATGCAAATAATGGTAAAACTGTTTGTCTATCAGTGAACAAATGTAACAAAGTTTCCAAAGAGTACGGAATTAGTGCATTAAACAATCAATATACAATTTTGTATCGAAAAGGAAAATGAACGAAAGACTCACATGTGTAACTTTTCTCGAGACATTTTTTTGCGTAATAACGGAGGACAGTACTCATCAGAAACCTTATGCATGAATAACTTACTTAAAGAAACCTCCATGAACTTCTCTGAACTTCACAGTATATAGTTGTTGTTTTTTTCGTAAAATATGATCCCACGTGTTCACATTTCCGAGAGACATATTTATAGTACTTTTTTTTATATTACTTAAAATAACTGAATCCGAAAGTTTAGTTCTCTCACTTAAAACACTTTAAATACTAATAAAGAGATTAATTGTAGGTAAAAGTTTTATTAAAACTATCTTTAGACTTCCAATAAAACTCTTGATGAAAGCACCCCACTTTGGGCAAATACCTGCAATTTTGTTCATGAACATTCTTGCGTTGTATTTTCGAGACTACTTTGATGGCGATGATCATACCTCGTTTCACACTAACACATTACGTTAGCGCAACATATTCTTTCAAATTCTTATGTGCACACAAATATCGTAACGGATTTGAATGTAAAAAATAAGACTTTGTCTTTAATACGCTCTTTCAATGTCTCTTCTAATATCCGAAAGACATAGGAACCACATGAGAAGTCGTAACGGATTTAAGGTACGAAAAGACTGACTAAACGGAAGTTTTAAAGACTATTATTGGATTTTATAATTGTCTTTAATTAATATCTTAAACAATTTCTTTAACTCATGAATTAACAATTATTGGATTAGATTTTCTGTCCAGCAGTGAGTATAGTACACAGTTAAAATAAAAGCTTACGATTTAGCCGCAATCCAGAGAATTTTTCTAATAGTACCTATTTTGGCAATTGGTTATATGACACAAGAATGAAGGATGATTACAAAATTTGCCATTTACAAAAAAGAAAATGGGAACAAGGAAGTGGAAAATAGAAAATTATATTATAATAAATACGGTTTCATAAAATAGAATTCTATTGGCGTGCGCCACGTTGCTCTGATAAAGTGCGACTTGCAGGTATTGATACACGGTTAGGGCAAAGGAATACAGATCTCTCTATTAAACTTTTTATACGTATTAATATTTTTTTGATGCTATTTTATATTAAATTTAACAAAATTGTAGAGGCCCAAGAATGTAAACAAGTAATTTTAACTATTAAATTCCATTGAGGAAATCAGAAATTCAACTTCAAATTTCAAACAATAATTGAAAAGAGCAGTCAATTTCTTTTAAGAATAATTATGTATTAATTTATTTTTGTATTAGTTTATTTATACCTTGCATAATAATTGCCCTTGGATCAATCCGCTCAATCTTCAAACCCCCAAGTATCGGCAAATAACTTAATTTTCGTGACAAGGACTTGTTTTCATGGCTTTCCGTTTCGCTTGAGATCCCCCCTATAGTATCTTATTGACCTTTTATTTTCCTAAAGATATGACATACTATTGTACAATTAAATATTTATTTTGTCATAAACTTTAAACTGATATTACACAATATATACATTTATTACATTCTCTAGCATGTCAGCAAAGTTGATTAAGACGAAGGAATTCAAGTTTAATCACTCTCGTGACAAAAAGCTGAAGAACAAATGAAGTGAATAATTTTTGTGGAATTTAATTTCCGTCTCTTCAACGCGAACTAGAATTCTCGTGAACAGAAAAGTAATGTCTTCACTGCGATACTGCTCTTAGTAACCTCCACAAGAGAGTTATAACTCTCGATATTACTTTAAATATATACTTTAAAATATGACTAAACAATCAAACACATCAAATAAATATTTCCACAAATGTTTGAATTCGTATTCTTCATTCAGTTTTCTTAGTTCCATCAAAAGCAAAATTAATGGAATAGATTTTCACAAAATCTGAATCCGTATTTGATAAATGAAAGATAGAAAAATCTGGAGTGTGCCACACTAAACTTTCCAATTTTAATTCACAACAAAAAATTCATAGCTCTAAAGTCCTACATTACACTAAAACATTAAGAAAAATGAAGAATATTTCAAAAGAGATTCATAAGATCATAAAAAGATCGGAAGAGTGAACAATGAACTGTCAGCAATAGAAAATCGTTCTACTTACATCATTATTTTAGCAGACGTATATACAACTATTTTAACATAAAATATTAAAATTGTTAATCAAGATAACATATTTAAAAGATCAAAGGTTTAAAATATTTATCATCACATTATGTAGTATACTCCTGAACATAATATATGCACATATATGAACATATTGCATGAATTATCTTCCACCTTAAGCTATTTGCAATAGCTTTATAGGTTAATATAAAAACAGCGCCTCTAAGATTTGAGCTAAAACAATTCGCTGCACCTCAAAAACGGTGTGACGTACAGAAATGCGGTTTAGCAATCCGTACGCCGAATTAACTGATTTGCTTCTATGCATATTTTCAAAATTTTTAATATTAAGAAAGCGGAAGTGGAGCGCGGTGAGTAAATGAAGTCGGTAGGAGATTTCCAGAAATAGACTTTTATGCCCAATGCATTCAAAGTTAAGTTTGGTTTCGATGCATCAATTTGGAGTTATCGGAGGAACATAATTCTTCACACACATATACACATACGACATCGCTAAAATTTGAAAATAGTCTCTTCTGGAGTCAATTCATTAAGATCCGAAGATCTCACACATATATTCGTCCGTTGACGATATTTTCCTTACTTACTGGGTGTAATTGGAAAGTAAAAATGGGAGATAATTTCTTGAATGAAGACAATTGGCACATATTTGAAATAGGAGTGGACGCAGTACCACATTGTATTAATTTAATTATATATTTGCAAAGATATTTAATTATATATTTCATATTAATTTAATTGTAGATTTCATATTGTAAGAGAAGTAAGACTGAATAACAATTAATTTGAGAGATGAAGTAAATTTCTCCTATAACTACAAAATATTTCATTGAAAATTCCATTAATATTGTTTTGAGTACTTTAACCGAAACAATCACGTAAATTAATAATAAATGTTAGAATAATTATTTCAACGGAGATATTATGTAGTATATATTTTGTACGTACATACTTTTAAGTGTTTTCTTCCCTTTATATTGCGAATGTAAATGCTCGAAAAAGCATGATTCTTGCGTATGAAATTAGTAATATATACTAAATGAGTGTAGATTATGGTTGACTAGTTAAACTTAAGAGTTTAAACAAATTAAGAGGAAAGAAAATATTGATAACCACAAAGAGATAAGAAGCCAATTTCCTCGTTCCTCTATTTGTAATAACGACATAAAACGAAGAGTTAGCGAGAGTGATGTAGTTTAGGACATTAATTTGTAGATGAACTAATGGACAGTTCAAAAATAAACACATTTTTAATTCCTTTAAAACATTTTATTGTAGCGCTGAAATAAAATCAGAAATTAAAAAGTAGTGAATGAAATTGCAGAAATGTCTGTGTCCTATTGATTTTTCGTTGCATTGTTTGTTCATTTTCCTTAACTCGATACAATCTCAATCCTAAACAAACGTGGGCTCGATTGTGTGCCAACCTTCATTTCATCATGATCGCTTCGAGAATAGATTCAGCGTTCTCCAAAATTGATTTCAGAGATTGTGTGATACGTAAATTGCATTCGCGGATGAAATTCATTACGTTTTTTCAATCTTCGAATCCAAGTTGGTTCGAAATATGTATATTAAAATAATATGAAGTAAATGCATATAATATGAAAAGCATGTTAAAACTTTAAAAATGTCAAAAAGGAAAAAAAATGTGGTACTAAGCAATGTAATACAAAGTACTAAATGACTTCTTACTTTTAAATTATTTACTTAACTGACATTGTGCTAAATTAAAATAATAAAGCCAATATATGTTGCACTAAAAATGGCTTCAAGACCTCTAGCAATGTTACTATAAACTGATTTATCCTCTGTCTCATGCATTGAGTTATGAACCAAAGAAAATCGTTTGTATCTGAGACATTTATTGGGAATATTTCTCGACTTCGCAAAACAACGTTAACGTTATTATTTCATTGATATCGTGCAATAATACTGTTACTTCTATTGCGAAGTGATTTTTATTGCTTTAGTGCAGCACATTCGTGTTTTCTTGTAAAGATATTTCGAATGTGTTTTCCACCTGTGTCCATTCCATTTACCGTTCTTTCCCCGCAGTCCACTTTGAACATTCACAGACCTTTAGTCTTCTGCAGCCTTCGCCAGCCAGAGTTATGGGTACTAGCATGCAGTTTAGTGTTTGTCGCAGTTGCTTCTGTCAGTCCATTTCACGTCCTGTAAACCGGACCTCTTTATTCGAGCAGTGGTTGTGACGTTGACGGCACAGATAACGACGCACACCGAGCAATCGCATGTCGCGTCTGTTTACGCACTGAAGGTGGAGGTGATGAACCCATAGAACCGGTGTTCCCTCAAGAACGATTAAAACAGATGACAGTTGTAATTTCTTGACCATACTTGATTGGTAATCACCACCATATACATAAGGATACACTAATGCCCCAAAAAATTTGCTTTCATTTTCTGCTTACAGGATGAAAAATATAACCTATCTTTATCTTAAACTTGTGATAACTTCCGGCCAAGTAAAAGTGACGACGGGCCGGGAATCGGACCCAGGACTCATGCTTTAATTGCAGAGGTGTGAACCAGTACATCAGCCATTCGCTTTCAAACTACACCATTTCCATCCAAGCTCATCACATATTGTCACACATCTTCTCACGTGTAGGTGTAAGGCAGAAATATATGCATATCTGTTTATATTATACTTAACGTTTATGAAGGCCTACCCTATTCGCCGTGGCAGATGTATTAAACACAGTATATATGTTGACAAGACTGAGGCGAATGCTTAAAGGGTGTTCTGGGTAATACCAGAAAAGTGAATTCAAACCATTGTTATTCCTGAACATATACTGTTGATATCAGGTAATAAAATGTTGATATAATGATAAATTAGTGATAGTCACCGTTTCTCTTAGACGGTTGGTGATAATTGGAAAAGAGACATGTTCAGTCATACATGCAAAGGCAATGGTACCTTCACAGAAGTTACCGTGACAGAATGGTATAGAACAATGAAAAAAAAATGGAAATTTTGATACACCATCTTCTTAATCCCAATCTCTTTATTACAATTTATGTATTTGCTGTCATAAAATATATTTACTTTCTGAAGGTTTACATATTTAGTGTTTCTTAGATATCTGAAACACCGGCAAATAAAAAAAGTATTTAACATATAATATTTTCCTATGATTATATATTTCTATTATACATCACAGGGGCAAGAACAATGCCTAGTAAAGGTCTGAATATTATAGGACAAAATATTGTGATAATTGTGTCATGGGTTTCAGAATAGCGTAACATTTGAACCTTCAATACAGCATGAGTTGTGGGTGGTAATTCACCGCCGGAGTTTGGAAGAGAGAAAGGAATTTAATGAACCCAGAAGGACATTGAATGTTTTACCACTCTGCGAAACGGAGCGATAGGCTTCCTTCAGGGAAAAGGCCACCGTGGAGATGGAGTTCGTTAGAGGTCGTATTGTAAGCTGTAGCTGACCGCAGCGTGGTGGATGGATCCCTTGGATTTCCTCTGAGGAATGGGCAGGAAAAAGAAGGCGAAAGGAGAAGATCAGATGAAAGGAAGAATAACAAATTTAAGCCGTTCACTGTTTATAGAAAGCGCACTATTGCAGATGGCCTTGGTGAACGTTAATCGATTGATGTACTCACGGGTCGATATTCCGAGGATGACGTGGCATTTCAGTAATAGTTTACGTCATATAAACTAAATAGTTAATGTCATCTAAAACTCGGAAAATAAGATGGAAAGTTTCGGAAAAGGGGAGAACAACCTACAAATACATTCAGCATGTTACTTTTGCAAGGAAAAAGAAAATTTATGTCTGAATCGGCTGTAGTTCAAACGTTGACAAGAGATGAGATACCAAATTATTTCATACCTTCAAGAAAAGACGGTACATATGCGTTAGGATTATGGGGAGACACAATATGGCATATATTTTAGGACTATGAGATCTATATAACAGAGCGGAGTTGATACATGAAAATATTGATATAGTGGAATGTGGATGTGAGCAAAGTAATATTCGGGAAAATATAATATTAAAAATCGTGTGGAGGAAATGCGTACCAAAGAAAAATGGACTTAAGGTAGATAATGGAGGTCACAACCTCCTCCACGCAAGATAAAGAGTAATTTTTTCATTAATTTGATTAATTATATGTCATTTTTAGTTATAGTTAATTGTATTAATGTTTTTTGAGAGAGACAGAGACAATTCAAAAGAGAGTACAAGTAAGAAATGTGGAGGAATGACGTCATAGAATGTCTTACGATGAATACGTAAGTAAAAATAAAACAAATAAATACATAGTCTCCAAAAATTAAGAATTGAAATGATGTGGAACTAGATAACACCAAGGCTAAGCTTCATAAGTATCGACAGAAAAACAATAAAAGGATATATGTCATAATACCTTTCAGTAAAAAACAATATTAGGAAGAATCGATGTTTGCGTTAAAAAAGAGAGCAACGACGTACAGGAGAGCTTACAAGAGAGATTTAAAACTCCCGTGAAAGTAAAAGTATAGAAGAGGTAAGGTATGGGGATAAATAAACAGTGAAATGAAGGTAGGTGAAGTTATGACGCAAACTCGGATGAAAGAGGACGTGAAGAGGCAGGAGTTGCGCTGTGTGAGATCAGGACGTAGGGATTGGACGAGGATTTTCGGACGAAACGCAATGCTCTGCCTCTCATCTGTGAGAGATCGAGTGGAAGGATTTGATTGCGATGTCGAAACGTGAGCACGAGAGGATACCTCTCACAATTCGTTTCACGAAGTTTACATGATGCAGCTTATTTATCTCACGGAAGAATTCATTTTCTGGACGACGAAATACATATGTGCTAGAATAGAAAGAAAGTTATTCTCATCCGGAAAGAAATATTTATTTTTCCATTGCGACTCTCATCAATTTATGTCATCATCTTCATTTTTTCAATATAAGTTCTTGAAAATCACTTTGGAGAAAACTATTTTTTCGTTTGATTACAGTTTTCATTCTTTTTTAAGTTAAAACAATTCACCACCCTATTATAACAAATATTTACTAGTAATAAATTGGGTTTTATACACATAACTTTTTAAATATTTAACACATATTTTAATTACATAGCCCAATGATAAAAAACATACTGTTTCAATTGTTTTATTTGAAAACTTAAATAAAAGTCATGTTAGAATATAATAAAATTACAAATAAATTTTCTACAATCATTTTAAAATTCAGTACATTAAAAATATTAATATTATATATATTTATTTATCTGACAATGTTTGTCTTACTTTTAATATAACAAAATTACTGTGTTTCGAAAAATTTAAACTGTTTCAATATTTTAATAATTATAGGTTGGAATACACTTTATGTTTTGCTTCTGAATGATGATGTACAACAATTTAATCTATTCATCGAACCAATTTTTAAAATATAGAATAATTTACTTTAATATTTTACTCTCTCTTTATTTACTACTTTCGTTAACCTTTCATGTTACACTCTAATGTTAAAATAAAAAAAATAAAAATTATACCGAAAGATTGTATAATTTCGTTTTCACCAAGTTTTGGGAAACAAATATTCCCGTGGATATTTGAATAATGGGTGGCGTAGAATATATAAACTCTGGATAATACATTCAAAAGTATAGTAGAACCAAATGTTAACGATAGAATGCACGAGTTGCTTCTTGTTCGAATGAAGTGCACTATATTTTATTCCGTAACAGGAACATTCAATTATCTCTATAAATTTAAGTCTTTCAACCATGGCTCTGGACGATTACGTCCATTACATTGACGTGTAATTCGTCGTAATATCCATAGTAACGTCAGAGCGGTCGCGCGGAATACGCGAGCAAGTCAACGTGCTGATTTAAGCCCTGTGAAGTACGAGAACGATTGACGTGCAGGAATCATCCCCTCATTGTTCTTTAATATATATAAAGGGAAAAAGTGAAAAAAAAAGTATTTTAAAAGAATTATAGAGGGAGAAATTAGTATAAATGACATAAAACATTTACTCATCAAGAAAAAAATGTGTTACTTTCATTATAGGCCCGTAAATTAACTTAATTATTATCTCTTTTTATACCTATGCCTATGATTTTCGTTTTAGCTTTTATGAGAAAACTTTGAACATTGCAATCTCTAAGAAATGTATAGGCATATTACTTAAATACAACAGAAGCATATGAATAAAACCACTATACGTAGCAAACGTTCATCAAAGAGACTGAAATACCACAAAAGTCTCAAAATTGACACAAATATGACCAGTTTATTAAACCCTGATGAGTTGTGGTTACATCGTCTGCTTTATTTATTCGGGATAAAACACGAGTTACCATATAAGATACGAAAACCTTTGTCTTTAATTAACCTGAAATTATATTGTATATAGAAGGAATCTTTGTCACCCAATAAACGCGTACCAAGTAATATAATTACGGTTGAATACAGGATATGACTTAGAATATAAATACCTTTATTTACGTAAACCGTATTATTAATTAGTATTTAATTTCAATTAATATTTGTTTAGTCTCAATTATTTCTTCCTTTTACGCTTGAACAATAGTTTTTTCAAACGAAATGTATTAAGTCAGTAGTGCCACTGTGTTGAATCCATCTCCAACCCGTTCTCGAATCCATTGGCCTCCTGGTGTTTTGTCGGCCAGAGTAGATTGTGTGGATTTAATTATAATATTTGATTGAATAATTACCAGAAGAGATACAACCAGCTTTCACTGCGACTAGAAACAAACGAGCACATTTTTTTTATTTGTTTACATTGGAAACCAAAGGAACTCTATATGGCATACTGACGCCAAGGAATGGCAAGAAAACAAAAACACAAGGTTAACAGTAAATAATGAAAAGTCATTTTCTTTAACAGAATTAACCACCAACTTCAACCAATCGCACAACCGTCTTCTATTTCCAGTCAGATTCCCATAAATTATTTACAGAAAGCTGTAGAAAAAACTGATCTAACCTTTACGGCTGGATACTGGAACTGGCTGGATAATGGAAAAATTCTATTACGAATAGAACAGTGTAAAATTGAAGCTAATAACAAACTTACGAAAATTAAAGGATAATATCTATTACCCCATTGGTTAATTTTTCGTGCTTAAACTCAACATCACATGGAAATTGTTTGTCAACATTTTTTTTAATTTATAAAAATAATGGCAAGATAATAAAGAATGACATGTTCATACATAAATACGAAATATTACGTAGAAGACTGTTTTATTTTATGAGTAGATCCTAAATTCTTTGAAAATTACGCAATATTAATTTACACCTTGACATTATAATAAACTATAAATCAATAAAACGTCATTCCTTTTTTACTAACTTCCCTATAACATTAAAAACCAACGGAGAGTAATAGTTTAAATTAAAGAGCAACCTCCCGCATGCTGAAATCTTTAACGGAGATGCTCCAGCCCTGATCCCCTTAGAGGTAAGTCTGCTCTGCACAATGAGATTACACGAAAGCTGCTCTCTTAGCAACGTCACTCTCGTGTACCTTTCTTGTCGCCCTCCCAATCTCGCCCTCACAACTCGCATTTAAAACTATCCTGGCCCTGGTTTTTCTCCGTTTTTCCTTCGGGTAGAGGTGGATTTCTTATACAGGTTCTCTAGGTTTTGTCTAGGGACATGTTTATTGTAAGAATAATTCGTAAATTTAGTGTTATTTCAATTCTTATGACTTTTAAACACTACACTCAGAATAATCGATCGTTCGATAATAATTTGTACATGTAAATTTTTTGCGTTCAATTACAAACATATTGACATTCTATTAGTATTATAACTCGTAGCTAACTTTTCATCTTATCTAGGAATTTTTGCTGAAATTTTTGAATCCGCCTCTGCCTTAGGGCCCTTGATCGGAATTGATGGGATGATCCCTTGCTTGCTTCCGGAGAGTAAATTAGTTTATTGTCCTCCACATGGTCATATGCAGTTTGTACTGTTTTTTTGACAATAAATTTATTATTATTACAAATTTAATATAAAACTATCTACTCACGCGTGGTTGGTTCCATTACGATGGAGAATCATTTAATTCACACTCTGTGATAGTATTTAATACCTGGATTTTCATTTTTTTTAAGCGGAAAGATTCTCTGACATATTTTGTATTATGAGGGGTTCTCGGGAACCATAATATAAATTAATTTAGTTAGCATGAATAATTTTAGCAAAAATCATTACAATAAATGAACTATAAATTGAAAAGTATAGAAATATATAAATTTAAAAAATAAAAAGAAAGGAAGGAAGAAATGCACGAAGAAAAGAAGAAAACTATATATCTAATTATCTTACATATTTTTAGAATACAAAATTGTCAACTTTTTTCTGAAAGAAGCTATTATTTGCTACCATTTGCAAACTATTACATTCAAGTTACTACAATAACATTGTCTAACTTCTGATTATCTTTAATTGTTATCATATAATTAAATAATTAAATTATGCAATTGTATTATTATAGATAATCAATTTATCTGGTTCACCACTTTATTATCATTCACTTGAAATCAACCAACGTTTTGATGCCTATTAACATTATCCTCAGGGTTACTACAAAATAATGTACAAAGTTTATTTACATTAATACTTAAAATATTAGTATATATGAATGAGAAAACAGTAAATACTTTAATTAAAGAAGGTCATAAAATTTCACATAATAACTTCCATAAATCTAATACTAATAAAATTAAAGATATTCTTTTAAAAAATGATTACCCTTTAATTAACAGATTAAGATAACATAATTATGAAATGAATAAAAGTAATAATGGAGATGAATTAGGTAATAATGATAATATAACCATAACTAATGAAAGTAATGAGACAAAGAAAATTTTGGTAGTACCTTATGAAAAAAAGATGAGTCATGAAATAAGAAATTTATGTAAAAATGAATTTAATATTGTACATAAATTTGTAAGTAAATCTAATATAGAAAAGAACATTAAAGATAATATAGACAGAGAAAAAAGGAATAATGTTGCGTACTCCATCCCACGTAAAAATTGTGATAGTGTATATGTTGGCCAAACCAAGAGAATGTTGTGTACTAGAATAAAGAAACATTAAAAAAAGGTCGATAATATGAAGAATATGAATAGTGGAATTGTAAAACATTGTAATAATGGGTCATGAGATGGATTTTGAAAGAATGAAAAATTAGATCGTGCAGACAATACATTCAAAAGATTAGTTGCAGAATCGAAATATATAACGACATCTAACAATGTAAACTATCAAATAGAAACAAATATATTTACTAAAGATTATGATAATGCTTTTTATGCAATTAATACAAAGTAAGATACGATAGAAAGACTAATTTGCGAAATGTCAAAATTCCAAAGTTGGTATTGAATTTCAAGGTTGGCGCAATTGGTTTCTTATAAGTTACTTATTTGAACAAGAGTGATGTCATTTCTAGTACTGCCTTTGTTGAGGATGTGGTGACAAGGTGAACAACATTTCACCGACATGTTTTAGTTAAGTTGACTGGATGTTGGTTTCTATGTTCACAAGATGTAGATTTACTTAGGAAATTCAACAAATAATACAAGTATGTGATTATATTAATGGAAATCTTTCTTGTATTCAACTGTTGTGAAAAATCGTGAAGAACATGTACTAATATTTTAAGTATTAATGTAAATCAAACTTTGTACATTATTTTGTAGTAACCCTGAGGATAATGCTAATCGGCATCGAAACGTTAATTTCAAGTGAACGATAATAAAGTGGTGAACCAGATAAATTGATTGTCTATAATAATACAACCGCATAATTTAACTATATAATTATATGATCAAGTTACTACAACTTATATTCTGTTATGTTCAGAAAAAAGAGTTTACTCCTTTACATCATATTTTTATCACTTTTCTTCATCATGCGTTTTTCTGCATTTATCCAACACTACGCACAACATTTGTAGTTATATATTCCTGATATACGTGCGATACCTGGATAAAATATTTTCTTGTTCCAAAATAAGTTTCAGATTACTATTAGGAATATAATATTGAGTATTTTAATTCTTTAATGAGTGATAATATTTGTTTTGTAGAATATTAAGTGATATATGAAAATAAATTTGACATATCATTTTAATTATGTTTGTCATTTTAATTAATTATGATAGAAAGAATTTCCAATGCCTTTGGCATGGAAGTTCTGTAGATCTTTTCTCTTGTAGGAACACAATTCCTACATATAAAGAAAGGTACATACCTTCATACAAATTATATGTTGAAACTCCCTCATGTAACAAATTGACACGAAATTTACATGGCCAGCCATACTGTTTACTGGTTCCCAAGGCGATACCACTCTTTACACAAGAGAGTCTTAAACTACGACGCCAAGGAAGCCCGACATAAGTAAACATTAGAAGACTCCATGCAACAAAGATCGCCTCAATTGCGATTCCATGACGGCAGGGAGACCCCTCAAATCACCTTCCGAGACGCTTCAAAACCCGAGAACTCTGTCTAGCCTGTTAGGAAATTTCTAGAGAATTTCAAGGAACGAACTGCGACATAGTGTTGAGTCACCCTGAACGTCGTTTGTCTTTGTTTAAATTATATCTGCTGACAACGAAATATTCATTCCGACGGCAGCTCCCGAGGTAGCCACATCGCTCTGATAAGCTCCTCACAAGAAATCGCCGTGCCAGCTGAAAGTTCTACCTTCGAATCAAGAGACTGAAATATTTCCACGAGCTCGAGAAATTCTACAGAGTCCAATTCTGTGATTGAAGAAATTCGCACGCCAAACGCTGGAAAACGCCTATCTTTCGTAAATAAATATTTCCGAGTGGTTGGAGAATATTTCAAAGTCCAAATCCTGTGACAGAAAGATTTCGTACGTCCAGTATCGAATATCTTCTAACTTCGAGACTGGAATTACTGCAAGCATCGACACAAGGCGCCCTCTCGCGGTCAACCAACCCTGGGGCCCGCTCAAGAACTACGAAGACGACTTTGACCTGTGGCACCATCACACCACCTATCATCATACTACGTGGACCGACACCACGAACTGTGCCATCTGTCAACGAAGGAAGAAACTCCTTGCAATTAACCACAGAATAGCACCAAGTGTGAGTTACGAGAACAAAAGTCGACACTGAACTTTTAGCGCTTTACCGTTTGTCGTCTTGTGCTCTTCTTCTGTTTATTTCAAGACGGATACATATTTACGCAATAAATATTGTTCTTTAAAACCTTCTTGAATATTTATTTTGTAGAGGAAGAGACTTTATTGTGAATGCAATAAAAAATCTTCCCCGACACTCATCTCCGAAATCTGTAAATCCTCGTAAAACTTATATAATTTTTAGAAATTATGGAAATTGTACATACATTTGTAAGTAAATCTAATATAGAAAAGAATATTAAAGGTATTAAAGACAAAGAAAAAAGTTGTTTTTCGGGAAAAGAAATGTAGTATGGTTTGTTTTTGGTAGCTCTCGCATTTTGACCATGTTAGCCATTTTTATTATACATATCTTTTACCAATCGAATGAATTAATATACATGTATGTATGTCATATATCAAGGTCATTCAATAATTTTAATTCAATAATAAATACATTTTTCTTGTTATTCCTTACTTTGTCAAAAATCTTCTGTCCATGTATTTTTAGCAGAATATTTCAAAAATCTATTAAAAGCAACTGTTCATTTAGTCGTTACTTTCTCTGTCCATTGATTCTTTCTGGAACATCTTGCTTCTCTCATCTTCCCCCATCGACTAAAGATGTAGTTTCTTAGAAGCTTCTCTACATTCTTTCAATCTCGGTAGAAAAGTTTCCTTCATCAAGGATTGCGTTAGAAGTCATTTCAGTAATCATTACGGTCAAGCTCTTCAGTTCCGAAAATGGATTAACGAATCCACAAAATCGTAACAAGAAGTTGTATTTGATTGTATATTTTGTACATGTTTGTTTCGCCTGTGTATTCGATTGTCTTGTGTTAATTTTGAGTCACATGAACATTCTTGTGCCGCCTAATGTAACGTATCCATAGCTAGAGTATTACAAAATTGAATAAGTGAATTCACAATGGTACAAAATTAATTCAATAAGTTGTATATTATGTCTTCTTCACGAACTGTGTTATTCTACAATCTTACATAACTCTCCTCATATGTACTCACTAGCAGATATATCCGGTGTTGGCAGGAATTTGAAAATAAACTTAAAATCATTAACATTCAAAAAATTTAAACTAGTCACAAATAAAAAATATATTTATTTGCTTTGTTAAACAAACATACAAAAATTATATCAACATTCATATAAAATTTGGAACTGAGAACTGATAGATTTTACCTTACAGATGGTATTAAAACAACTATAACCAGGTCTGGATTTTTTTTAGCTCTTTTTTCCATCCGTTGCTCAGGGTTCGTATGTAATAATCTAAATTCTTACGTTATTTTCCTTATTTCTATACTTTCGTGATATTAAATTTCCACTTTTGTTAATTTCAAAAATTAAATACCACGAAGAAAATCTACAAATACAGTTTTCAATATTGTATGTTTATATGTACGTTATTACGAATTATTTTAAATTGATGACGGAAGGAAGAAAATCTGAACAGAAAGCATAATAAACTAAACGCATAGTTAATACATGTGAATTCTTGGTTTTTCTTTACACTTTCAGTTTTTTGAACTTTAAAACATCGTTCTTCGCAGGCTTTATATAATTTTGCATCTACGGTTTGGTCACGTAGTTCATTGGATTGCCCGCCTCACGTAATGCAATCGAACTCGACACATTAGTTAGCTTCACAGTCAACAGATACGGGAGTAAAGATTTACATCTACTGATTAATAACAATTTTATTTTATTTTTCTGTTCAAGTAATTCATCAATATTAACCATACTTGCATTTTACTTGCAATAATCCTTAAGAAGTGTAATTTGAAATTTCAAATAATTTCATTGATTACTTTTTAAGTTTTCCATGCCACAGACTTTCCAAAAATTTCACTTTCATGAGAAGTGATTCCTCAAAATTTCCTGAACAATGATGCACATACATTCTGCCCTTCCTCATAGTACAATACAAAATAATCTATTACAACCTAACAGTAAAAAGTCATGAAAAATACTCCAAATGCCCTCTGATTAGCCAGACATTGTAATATTAGTTACTTTCCTGTATTCATTTTCACAGAATTCCACTTTTAATTTCACAAATTCCCTTTCACAGATACCTGCCTTCTTCCTTAACAAGGGAAACGAAACGATTGAACGAGTTCCTCGGTCCATTACGGAACTGCTATAACACTCACCAAGAATGACCGAGGTAAGCAAAGAAAATTACCTCTGCAAATGCACAGAACAGAAATCCTCTCCTGCTTGATTTTCCCGACATATAAAATAAACAATAATGAGAACTTTTTACACGATATTCTGTAATGGTAATACATATGGTATGATTTCAAGTAAGAATAGTTCAGTTAATGTTGGATCATAATCAGAACTGAGTACTTGATTTTTTATCACTGTTTATATCAGAAATACATTTTCTTCAAAAGAATTATGTATCCAATATTTAAATGTGATAATATCGTTAGATTTAAACATCTCTTATGCAAATGTTTCTTCAGGTTCACGTTTTTGAAGTTTGTTATGTATCACTAAAATTCTCGACAAAGAACGAGAGAACAATCTCATAAACTAAGTCATAAAAGGAACCAGCGACTTTCCTCTCTTAAATAAATGCTTGTACGTAATATATAATAATATAATAAATTTATTGTCAAAAAACAGTACAGACTGCGTATGACCACGTGGAGGACAATAAACTAATTTACTCTCCGGAAGCAAGCAAGGGACCATCCCATCAATTCCGATCAAGGGCCCTAAGGCAGAGGCGGATTCAAAAATTTCAGCAAAAGTTCCTAGATAAGATAAAAAGTTAGCTGCGAGTTATAATACATATATAATGTCAATATGTTTGTAATTTAACGCAAATATGTTTGTAAATTTACATGTACAAGTTATTATCGAACTATAGATTATTCTGAGTATAGTGTTTAAAAATCATAAGAGTTGAAAAAACACTAAATTCACGATTTATTGTTACAATAAACACGCCCCTAGACAAAGCCTAGAGAACCTGTATAAGAAATTCGCCTCTACCCGAAGGAAAAATGGAGAAAACCCCGGGCCAAGATGGGGCTACAAAATTAATGTACACAACCGTTCCAGAGTTGAGTACACATAAAACTAAATTAATATGAGCCATACGGCAACACAATCATGCAAGAAAATAGTTTTTGAAATTGTTATAAGTTATTTAAAAAGTGCTACAGCAATGGCATGATAAAGTACAAGACGGATATAACTTTTATTAAAATCAATAAATTCTTTTTCCGTGTAGAAGCACAGGTGCAGGAGGTAGTTTTTAACCGCGGATTTGAAGATATTCAATTTCATAATGTCTTTTACATTCTTAAGCAGGGAATTATATAGAACGATTTTCGAATGATAAGGTCCTTTTTGGTAAAGAGTGGTTGACACTTTAGGGCGATGAACATTATTCCTATTGCGAGTATTGTGTACGTGAACGAGACTGTTTCGTATAAAGCAAGAGTGGTGCTTCAGTAATTCGGTCTTAACAAACACGACCGTTTCATAAATATAAATGCAGGGAAGTGTTAAGATATTTAATTCCTTGAATAAAGGTTTACAAGAGTTTCGGGGGTGAGATTTACAAATTATCCGAACTATCCTCTTCTGAATTCTGAAAGTTTGAATACTCTGACCGGAATTACCCCAGAAGGTAATGCCGTAACGTAAATGGGAGTAAACGTTTGCAAAATATACACAACGGGAAATACGTGGACTAACTGCGTTAACTAAGTTTCGGAATGCGTAACACAATTTGCTTAATTGGAAATTAAGATTGTGAACGTGACAATTCCATTTGAGGTTGTCTTCAATATTGAGACCTAAGAATTTTGTATTCGTAACATTTTTTAATTGTGTTCCGTTTAAAGAAAGAGAAACATGGGGTAAAGATTTTGTATTACTATTGTGAAATGACATAGACACTGTTTTGTCAGTGTTTACAATGAAACGATTTACATGGAACCAAGTCGAAAGGTTAGAGAAATGTTTTTGAGCATTGGCGTGTTTACATAGTAAATTAAAGTCATCAGCAAAAAGAACCATTTTGCAATCTGATGTGGATGATGACATGTCGTTCACATACAATAAAAAGAGTATAGGGCCGAGAATTGATCCTTGGGGTACTCCGCAAGTAAGTGGCTTTGTTTCTGAAAGACAACGCTCAAGTATTTTATTTTTAGTATAGGATATTTCTACTTGTTGATATCTATCTTTTAAATAAGAAGTTAGCCATTGATGTGGAAGTCCACGAATGCCTAAAGAATGCAATTTGGTAAGGAGAATTCCGTGATCGATGACATCGAATGCTTTGGATAAGTCAAGAAAAACACCCTGAGGATTTTCTCCACTGTCTAGAGATGTGGTAACATCGTTTAAGAAGGAAAATATGGCGCTTGTAGTGGAAAAGGATTTCCTAAAACCGTGTTGATCGTCAGAGAGAATGTTATATTTTGATAAAAAATCTAGAAGACGCTTATAGAACAATTTTTCTAGGATTTTTGAGAAAGTGAGTAGTAGAGATATTGGTCGGTAATTTCCAATATTAAGTTTGTTTCTTTTATTGTGTAAAGGTTTCACTTTAGCTCTCTTAATTATGTTAGGAAACACCCCTTCCGATAAAGAACTATTAAAAATATTTACGAGTGGATTTAATATAGCGTGGGACGAAGATTTAACAATAAACTCAGGTATATCATCTATGCCTCGTGAAAATTTGTTTTTTAAGGAGCTGATGATTCCCATGACTTCACTGGCGTTAGTTTCGGAAGTGAACATAGAATTGGGTACGTGAGTGGATATAATTGGAGGACATTGATTTGGATATATTGAGTTCGTTATTTTACATACTTCTGAGAAGTGAGAATTAAACAAATTTGCGTTGTCCTGAAGATTTGTTACGATTTTGCCATCGTTTAGTAAAGAAACATTTTCTTCGCGATTTTCAAAAGTTGACGTGTAATTTTTAACAATATTCCACATGGCTTTCATCAGGTTGTTTGATTTTAGTATTAGATTTTAGTATAGTTCGATTTTAGTATCGCTACGATGTATAATCATTATCAACATTATAAAATGAGAAGAACCTCATTTGTCATCAAGTTTTCAAGTGTTTAATATATCCATACTGCATTTAAAAAAACCCAGGGGACTTACATCTAGTAAGTACGTGTTTGGCGAACACGGGGCCCCGAGCTGAGTCTGGCATTACTTCCACTTACTTGTGCCATGCTCCTTCCTTTCTCTTTCCTGACCTCCCTTGGTCACCTCTTGTTTTTTTCGATCCCGACGCTATTAAGGCTAGGGTATCTTTCATTTTCCTCATTCCTCTCATTTTATGTCCTACCCCTCATTTTTTGTCCCCCCTTATTCTTTGTCCCCCCTCATGTTATGTACCTCCTTCATTTTAACCCCCCGTCGATTTGATGTGTTTTGTGAGATATGTTTTGGTGTGTTGTAGATCAGGAGTGTTTTTAGTGGGTAGGGTTGAATTATTCGACGAGTCCCACACGCGGGGTGAGTCATATTGGCTCTCCTTAGTGCGTAACTGCATTTTCCCTACCTGTACAAGTTTTTCGGGCTCCATTGACCTTTGATGTCGACATGAGCCGTAAAGCCCCCCCCCAAAAAAAAATGCATTAAAAATTAGCTCAGAGTATAGCCCATGATTAAAAGATGAGTGCAACAACACTTTTTATACATAACATGTAATATTTATAAAAAATTGTATTTCATGTTAAACACAGATCTTTCACATATCAATCATAGATGGTAGGACTGTTTATTGCGAAATTGAGTATATTAAGGGTGTGACCGATCACTGATTGCCGTCATTTTTTCGTCAAATTACCACGCTATTCAAACATGGATATTAAGACACTCTTTCGTGAAAGATTAATTAATTACATGTAGTTTAATATGAAAATACATGCGAAAGTATTATGAGACAATTTCATGGGAATACATTCAAAAATGCATATGAATTGAATTTGCATTCACTGTAATTTGACGAAAAAATGGCGGAAACCTGGACACGCATCGATGAGGCGGGCAATCCAGTGAATCTATAAACCACTTGACCAAATTGTAGATGCAAAATTATATAAAGGATGCGAAGGATGATGTTTTAAAGTTCAAAAAACTAAAAGTGAAAAGAAAAACAATGAATTCACAGATATTAACTATGCGTTTTGTTTATTATGCTTTCTGTTAAGATTTTCTTCCTTCTGTCATCAATTTAAAATATTTCGTAATAACGTACATATAGACATACAATATTGAAAACTGTATTTGTAGATTTTCTTCGTGGTATTTAATTTTTGAAATTAACAAAAGTTAAAATATAATATTACGAAAGCATAGAAATACGGAAGCTAACATAAGAATTTTTCGTTGTATTTCACAATACAACATTGATAATGAAGTAATTTGACATGTTTTAATATTTAAGTTCGGTGAACAAACTTTTTGTGCAAACGGTTTTCGAATAAACCTGGAAACGATGCGGTATAAGTAAATAAATAAAAATATTTATATTCATGACTCCAAAGGTTTGAGTCTTAAGAAACCGGAAAGGGGGACATAGCGAAAATGAAGTTGGAATGAGCTGTCCAGAAACAGTCTTATATTCCCAATGCATTCAATGTCAATTCTCAAGTTTGGTTTCGATGTATAATTTCTTTCGCGAGTTAACGGGGCAAGAAAATTTTAACTCACAAATATACATACGACATGGGACATCATCACCAAAGTTTGAAAACAGACTCTCCTGGAGGTAATTTGTTAATATTCGAGAGATCTCGATTTTTTTCGACCGATTTCAATACATTATCTATTATTGAGAAGTAAAAAAACTTAAGGTATTGTTTCCACTTAAATACACTCGTTTCTTCACTTTTCTGGGAAAAATGCGTTTAGAGGTGAAACGTGGTGTACTACAAGTAAACGACATGTACTTCCCAAATTTGGCGACCTATTCCAGGCGCTACTAAATACAATATTTTCAACCACGAAGTCCTGTTTGACTCATCCAGGAGACTAATTTGGAAACAGACTTAGATACCGGATATCGCAAAACTCTCGCAAGAACTTCTACACGACTTGAAAAAGATAAACCACTTTTGGTGATACGTATTTAACAAATCACAATATGTTTAATCATATAGTAACATGTGAAATAAAGATAACCATTATATTTATATGATGTCAAAAAAACTTATTTTTAAAAGTTATTTGGAAGAAATCATAATTTTTGTTTATATACAGAAGCATTGGTAAAAACCAGAGTGAGACACATAGTTACTGAAAATGTGTCATTTGTTGTTGTTTTTTTGCCTGGAGTAGGGTTACTATCATTATCATTATGATGAAGTTAATTTTTCCCCGAGGTGCCGCTTATATTTTTCAATGGATCACATGGAAAGAAGATACAAACTCATTTGTTCATGCATGTATTAATTACTACTGGACCCAAAGTAACTAACTAGCAGATTTCGGAGAGAAGAAAAACAAAAACGAGTCGATGGGAGAGAAGGGGGAAGAGATTTCATAGCAAAATGAGGAAGTTAATGTGTTCAGGAAAAGACGTTGACTGTTAATTTCCAATTATAGATCAAGTAATGAGTCAGAATTTTCTCTCTCCACTTTCTCAAATAGCGAAAAACCGGCTTTATACACAAAAACAAACACGAATCTTAAAAAAACTGGGTGAGGGGTTGATGGAGCAGTTCACAAAATACAAGAATACATAGATTTATTCTTTGGAACAGACTTTTCTTATTTTGAATATCTGTGTAATTGATAGAACTCTTCAAACAGTAAAAGAGCTGTAAAATAATGTGCATAATCTCTCAAGACACAACATAGTCGTAGGCAAATTAATTCTTCAAAGTGTCTTCAAACAATAACACCCTGAATATATTTTTTGATCTTTTTATCAATGGTTCGAGGAGAAGTATAAAATATACGTTGTAATACAATGATATATACGTCAATAATGTGGTTGATCATGGTATCAATTCTGGGGAAACTCGTAATTGCATTTATCTAATCTACTAATGCCTAGACACGAACTGAGAAACTTACGCATCTCTGGTGCACCCCGTTGTTTACCTGAGGTCTGATTTCGGAAATTTCAAATCATCCCCTTCCGCCCTCTCCCTACAGGGCTCAGTGTCAATGTCTTCATATTACTCGGGAGCAACTATAACATTCGAATAAAGTTTCAATATTCATGGGTTTCAGAGACTGGCAATTCAATTCGACTGCCAACATGATTGATAATATTATTAATACCATGTACAGTCAATGGGGAATAGTTCATAAAAACTTTAAATACAAATCTTACCGCCCTGCCATCTCTTCCGAGAATCACGGCTTATGTTCCGGGAATTTTTGTAAAGCGAAGATTTTTAAAATGGGGAATATGAATACCTTTTGTCGTTCAGAAATCAGCCACAATTTTTTCTAGTGAAAGAACACTAACAATATAATTTTACCATTTCTACTCAAAATACCAAGTCTTGAAACTGTGACAACTGTATACACTATTAATGTTCTCTATGTTCAAAAAAGGAGTGGGTAAAATGACTACAGTTAAGAAGGGTTCCTATTGTCGCAATGTCCAGGTAAAGGAGTTACTCAAATCGTACCCTGCTCGAAGGGTAAAATTTAAGATTTTCTCAATTCGTGTCTTTCGACATCTAGTCGCTGGTAAAAGTTTCTCAAGTCGTGCCAGCCCAATCCATCGATTGCAGGATCAGTTTTCGTCGCACAACAGACATCAAGAAAATGTATCAGAAAAACTACAAAACGAGGCAATAATACAAACGTCCATATTTCGTTCCCACCGTTAAAAAACCGTTCTTTAAAGAAGCATGAAAAGTTTGCTTCTCTCTTCAATTATGTCTTTGTAATTAGTAACGGAAAACTACTTATATTTCCAGTCTAGACTCGAATCCACAAGCAGGCACGAAATTCCTAAGTACCATATGTTTTTTAATCTCAGTCAAGCAGATACATGACATTTGAGATTGGATGAACATGTGGCTTCAATGTAGCAAAGAGTAACCATGTTTGGTGGTCTATTTCAATGGCGGAGAGAGTTCTTTGAGAAAGAACCTCTGATGGCACAGGTGGTAGCGTTCTCTCTCTTCACCAAGTCATCCCTGGTTCAATTCCCGGTGGGGCAGAAAAATTTGTAGCTTTTCACATAAATGTTCCAGTTCATGTAGCTGTGACTACTGGAAAGCGAACGATCCTTCCTCTATCCACTTCCTGCTAGTATCAATAGCTCTATTTCTAACCACTTCTACTAACCCCTCCACGTGGGCCACGTTGTTGGTAAACCCAGATAACCTGCCCACCTACTAACAATAGTCTTCCACCCAACTCCTATCTCCTATCGCTCCATTTAGATAAGCTTCAATAGCATGCTACATGTCCCATTTACAAATACTACAACTGCTGCTCGAGAAATAAAAAATGTCATTAACAGGGTTGATATGCTTAAATGAGAGTGGGACTCGTGCGACTTATCAGAGCATTTCTTATCGAACATAAGTATATCACGTAAATGCACGCCGAAGGTAGTACGTATGCTTGAAGGGGAATATCAGCATTTCCCGTTCATTAACAGGTCTTCCTAACCAGTCATTAAACTGAGGAAGGCTGAAAAATCGGGATAACCAAATTTTCCTAAACTCCCAACTCCAACTGAGTGGAGTAATGCATTAAGATGTCGATAACATAAATAATACAACAACAATTTAAATGCAAATTAACGGAAAGAACAATAAAATTAAAATACATGATGATAATCATCCTAAGAAAGATACTTGTAAGAAATTTTTATATAAGTATTTTTGCATATATTTTTCCAGAATTAGTCGAGTTCTCAATACTCAAAATCATGTAACCAAAGAAAACAAAATGTAGTCAAAGAAATAATCCATGAACGGGAACGCCCTGTTTATTAGTTTACTGTTAAGTCAAAGTCAAACTATCCATGAACAGGCCCCGAAGGTGCCCAAGGTGATCGCGGAGGGTAGAGTTCTGCAATTACTTGACCTCGACACTAGAAAGAGATGTGATCAGCATCACGATCCGACTGGATTGACCCCAGGATAGACCCTGATACTCATTTTACAGCTGACTGAGTACGTCTGGGAGTCAGACTGGATGTTGAGGTGTGATGAAAAATCCCCACCTCACTGGGGATCGAACTTTCCCCATCCAGCCAGCAACTCAGCTATCAACCCACTGAGTCACACTGACTACTTACTGTTAATTGATAACTTCCGGTCACGTGAAAATGGCGACGTCGGAAATCGAACCCGGGACTCCTACTTTGATCGCAGGGATGCTAACCACACCACCACCCGTTCGCCTTCCGCAGTTGTACACCATTTCCACACAGACCTAAACCCGGGAAGACCTGAGACACATCCCCATACAGGAGATATGTGAACCAGGCGGCACACAATGCTGTGGGCACTTTATTACCGTTTTCACATTTATCTATGTGTTAAGGTTCGTTATGTACATATTTCTTCCATGTACCCTACACGTGGAAAAGATATGTGATAACATTCGGTTCGATTCCCGACTCGTCGCCATTTTCACCTGACCGAAAGTTATCACATATCTTCTCCACGTGTAGGGAACACGGAAGAAATATGTGCTTACTGTTAAGTGTTAGCAGTAAATTATTTTATTGTCCTAAATGTGATCATACGCAGTTTTAATTGCTGTCTTGACTACAAATTATTAATTAAATTATTTATTGCATAACTTATTTGATGTTGGTACAGGGTGTACACAGTGTAGCCAACTCGTTTACTTTGTCATCCTTCATAAGGGTAATGATAAGTGCACCTCGAGTTATGTTAGCAGTAGTTATGGATTTCTTTAAACTCAAATCAAACGCCAACATCGACCATCAATCCAAATCACTTGCTCTAGTGGGACTATTCTGTTCTGCCTCCATCGAGGTGTGGAACCAATATTACCTTATGTCTTTGTTTTGTTATTAACTTGTATTTTACACGGCAAGTACTCGCTTTTGTGACAATAATTAATGTTTATTCGGATATCACTTAAATTCGTGAAAATTGGTAATTCATATGGCATTACTTTTGGTACAGTTACTTGACTTTTAGTATACCTGAGGGAGGTCACGTGTGAATTATCAACAACCACGTAGCCCAATAAAGAATTTCGCAGGATTTTTATACAAACTTACGTTTACTGTCTTGTGGTTTTCGTTAGATAATTCCATGCTTTTAAGATTGTATTGTTGTATTCTGAATGAGACTTGCACGTGGATTTATTTTTCAAGACGCACAATGAAGTAGAAGATAATTCTATTCGAATACGGTTGTCTTGGGGGCAGGAGGAGGGGTTAATACGCTAATTATATGTTCTGAAGATTGTATTTATGTATCATGAATGAATAATTGTTGTTGTGTATTGTATAACCTCTCCCCAAGATAAACGTATTCGAATGGCAAGCTTTTGTACTTCATTGAAAAATGAATCCACTGGGTTTCTTTTCAAAGAGGCACAATGAATTATAAAAGCTTCCTCGCAGACACGTGATGAACCGAGTTGCTTGTTAGTGACGTCATCAGATGCTCTTTTCCCCGAGCAGGGGAGGACACACAGGGACCGGAAGCACTCCTACCCTCCTATCCTTTCGACAAATAAAGCATTCCCACAACAAAGAAAGGAATTTCTCACAAAGAAAATATTTTCGTTTGTTCATGGTGAACAAGGGCGAATATATATTAGGAACATTTCAAAAAACAAAATCTAATATTAGTAGCGGCAAAAGCTCATTTGCACAAGGAAAAAAATGATCACTAGACAATTGCAAAAATGCTGAAACAGAAGCTGAGGAGAAGAGCTAAGGAAGAGCAATTTTACTAGCAGAACTATCCGCCGTTGCCCAGGGTTTCAAATTAATCATTACTGGTCATTGAAAATTTTAATACAGTTCACAAATGAAAATAATGTGTATTTCTATTCCTAAACTTACACCAACATTTAAAAAATTGGTACTGCGAATTGATATAGTTTACCCCACGTTGTGTAATAACACACCTGTCAAAAGGCCTGGATTNCGTATCAAAACACCTGTCAAAAGGCCTGGATTATTTTAGATCATTAGTTTAGGGTTGTACGGGGTTCCTGTATAATATTCTAAATTCGTTAGTTTCTTTATTTCTCTACTTTCGAGTAATTAAATCAAGTACTGCGAAGAAAACCTACAGATATATACACAGTCTTCGATATTGTATGTCTTCAGTACAATATGTAAGTTGTTACAAATTATTTTAAAATTCAGACAGAAGGAAAATGCAATTCATACAGAGTGCTTAATAAACAAAGCGCATAGTTACGACTACTGAATTCTTTGGTTTTCATTTCAATTTAGGTTATGTACTTGAAAGCGATGTTCTTCACAGTCTGGATTGTCCACCTCACGCAACGAAATGGAACTCTAGCGGACACAACAGTTAGCTTCTTAGTCAACAGTCGCAGGAATGAAGATTCACATCTACTGATTTGCAGTCAATTTTAATTGTTTTTGTGCTCCTGTTATTCATCAATATTAATCATAATTTGTATTTTACTTATGAAAACCCTGAATAAGAGTCCTTTGAAGTTTCAAATAATTTTATCAATTACTTTTTACGATGTTCACACCAAACACATTCCAAATAATTCACTTTTATTGGTATAGATTCTCAATGATTCATTCAACATAGTAATTCTAGGTGGTTTCGTCCTCCATCATCATTGCTTGATTTTTCCGTATAAAATTATTTCATCCAATCTCATCATAAGATATATTAAATTCATTCATAATTTATAAATGTCTACAAAAAAATCTACATTAATACCAGGTAGCTTTAAAATTAAGAAGCAACCTACTGAATAGGTTTGTGTGGTTTTAGAAAGGAACAATATTTTGATGTACTGAGAAACAGAAGAAACACTACTACTCTTTATAAAATCTTTATTTTCAGGAAAATTGTTTCATGATATTTTTGGAAATCGTTTCATGAACACAGTATTTTCAATATATTTGCCAGAAAATTATGAAACAACTAAAACGTGAAAAAAACACTTAACATACATAGAATATAAAATATTTGATCCAATTTCTGGAAGAATGGAAATATAAACTATAGTTAACTTTACCTCACTGCAGCTGACTAGTTATCTTACTATTAATTCAACACAAACTAGTGTCACTAATGTACGACCATATTATTAACTTTTCGCAACAACAACAAAATCCTCTTCGTAGAGAAGATAGAAAATATTTGTACATACTAAAAACCATCTTTTGAACACATTCCCAAAATCACAAAATTTAACCTACAAACCCATAAATGAGCCAAGAAATATTTTTACACGTGTGATAAGAAGTGGGGCTTATTTCTCTAAAATAGTATATTCAAGAAAATCATCAAAACATCCCATCATAATGGGATCATTGACTAGTCGACACTAACAGGTTTTATTCTAGACATATAAATTACTTACAGCATCAATATGACAAACATTAAAATAACAATCAAATTAAGATAAATTCAATTTGAGTCAGCCACTCGGTAGAATGAACTGTAGCACACCTGACGATGTTCCACATAAAATGTGAAACTTATAATATGATTTACAATTCAAGTATTTATTATACAAAATTGTTTTCTCATTGTGATATGTGATTTTTATCTTAATTTATTTTTTATTTAAAATTAATTTGTCTGCCAAAACTCAAACCATTTTTCTATATTATTTATATTCAGAGGAGCAGACGTAAAACCATGATCATTAATATCTCCAGGATTCTTGACCACACTATTATATTATAATAATATCGAGGGCTTGGTCTTAAATTTTAAAAAAATATTAACTATGTCCACGTTTCGATTATTATATTGATTTTGTAAATGTTGTTTATTGTGAAAAAAAATTCTCGTTATTCTGGTGATCTACAGACGGTAATAGGTATTTCTATTTTTTCAATCCTGAGGATGGTTAAATAAAATAATATAAACGTTGGCATAGTTAATTAATCTTTTACTTTATGATTAAGTCCCCAATATTATTACAATATCTTCTACATCAATATGCAGAAGTATGATAATATCTTCTACATCACTCCCCCAGCGTGAAGAGAAACCCTCCGCGAGGGAAAAAAAACTGTTCACAATCTTCTTAGTGGTGGTGATCTTGTGGTTGCGTTGAGTTATTCTGTTGTCATCTGCTGGAACGGATGCGGGACAGCAGTATGTGATCCCCTTGAAATATCTTGTCTTGTGACAGAAATCCAGTTGACAGGAAAGGTTGGGATGAACAAGGTTGATTAGTTGCCAGGATCAGGATAGGAGGTGGCATTGTGCAGGATGTTTTCCTGGGATAGCTCTAGATTCTTCTCGTCATCATAGCGGCAATGTTGTATTTGAAAAGAAACATATATTAATATAGTGTCTTGAAAGGATTTGCCGTACAAGGCCGTTGGAGAGATTTTAAGGAGCCGGATACATGTTCCATATCAAGAGGTATTATGCTTGCAGTAAATCAAATTGCACCATTCCACTGTGATAGTAATTCAGTTTCAGCTGTATGATTTATCATTTCATGGATTAGTTCATTTTTTTTGTAAATACAATATCATATTTACGGTATACAATGTAATGGCATACAGACGAAGTTTGGCCTGTTTAACCTGTGTTTTTTACTTACGTTGATTTCTGATAGTCAAGAAGGTGGGTCTAGTAGTTTCATCTTTTGTAAAAAAAGAAAAACATAATTAGTTATCGTATTTTAATTGTAGACATTTATAATAGACGCTTTCGACAATGTTATATTTTCTCCTTTCGTCTTGCTGACAATAGGATTTTTCATTGTCGTTTCTGCGTCTGCCGTGTGTAGACGCGTCTGCGTCGGTTGTATCCTTGTGGTAAGAAGAATTCATTGGTATCTTCTCGTTCTGACTTCCAGTTGGTTTCGACGATTCCTGTAGAAATTATACCAGTGGAATGCCTTGCATTTGTACGAGCTGTGTATATTTTGCATGTCTCCTCGGTAAGTACAACTTTTTGTTTTATCTTGTTAGTTTTCAAGTGCGTGGTTTGATGTTTCGGTTCCACAGTTTGTGTTCTTTTTCCATGTTTCCTTTATCTAATACATTAGATATTTTCGATGGATCTTGACAAATTTACGTTGCATGGGATGAGCTTTTATAGTTCCGCAAGTAACACTGCCAGCTTCGTTTCGAACAGTTGGTTTCTTTAAGATTGATTTCGATGTTTTTAAATGCGGTTTAGGAGAATGTAGTGTAGGCTTAGATTTTGCGTCTAGTGCTTCACTTGTTTCTGACGAAGATAACATCGTTGGTGTTCGTGTTTGCTCTGAAGCATGCGTATGTTTACATGAAGCATTGACATGTGCCGTGTGAATAAGTGAGTTTTCTGTTTTAAATGCACACGGAGTGATGCAGCGTCTAGCTTGTTTGCCGTATTTATACTGATACCAGCACATTCTATTGGTTTTTGTTTCGCGTGGACGAAAATTTTGCTGGTTTCTCCAAACTTTGCTAGTGATACTAGTCGCAGTAGCTTGTTGGTTTTGAAAATTGCACGGAGTGAGACATCGCTTGGCGTAGTTTCCGAATTTTACATGATACCAACAAGCGTCCGATCGTGGACTGAAATTACGTTGTTCGTTTTGAAAATTATATTGAGATATTTGTGTTTATAATTCGGCCATTTGCTTGGTTATGTTGTCTATTGCCTGCATTATTATTGTTCAATATAGAATCTGAAGTTCCTGCTGTGTTATGAGTTCTCGTTGCATCGGGAATTTTAACAGGAGTAACACGAGTAGCTGCCACGATATCTGTAGTGACTACTACGTTGTGAGCACTCATTGCGTCGAGAATTTGAACAGGAGCATTAACACTAGTGTCTGTCACGGTTTTTGAAGTGAGGAATTGTGCAGCAATTCTGTCGGCGAGTTCCGCCTGTTCTGACAAGTCCCTTGCGTGTCCTAGTGCCAAGATAGTTCGAATTTGGTATGGTAGTGTTCTCAGCCTTATTTCTGACAAAATCGAATTATCATGGTGTTCAGTGCCAGCGAGATTCTTGAGGCGGCGAAGAAACTGGGAGGGCGTACGATCGCCGATAAAATCTTATCGATCCTAGCTCTTTGTGAGTTGAACTGGTTGATAAGGAACTGCTTTAGATTTTCGTACGCAGTGCTGTCGTCAGGTGTCAGTAGCACAACGTCAATATCACTTATCACTGAGCTATCCAAATTACTAATAACAAGCGCGTGTTTTTGAAACGGGTAGCTAATTCCCCTCCCGCCGAATTGCGTTTCTGCAAACGCAAACCAGGCCTGTGGCCTATCCACCCAAAAGTTTGGAAGTGATATCGCGGTCGGGTTCTACGAGGAAGTAGTGGGAATTTGCGCGTTTTCGTTAGGCATCACGAAATGATTGCTCAATAAAACATTGACTTATATGAATTAAAAAGAACAACTAATGGTTATCAGTACCCTATATGACAAGAAAAGGAAAAAAACGTAATGTTATAACACGAACTCAAAATATACTGCAAATAGAACTGAAAATAGAAATTAAATTATCATTAATTAAAGGCACAAAAATTGTAACGACTAACTACTCTGTGAACCCAAATGTTTTAGTAAAATCACAACACGAGTTCAAAATTCTATAACACGTTAAATAAGACAATTATAACAAAATTAATTGCGTAAAGTAGAGAAAATGCGTGTTCAAATCACGTCGGAGGAAACCACTATATTTATTTTGTAGGGGGAGATGGTATTTTGTTACTTCACAGGTGCTAAACTGTTCCGCAACGAAATTCCCCTTTCAAAATAAATATGTTAAGAGTTCAGGAAAAAGGACAAGTTTTATTTCTAATAAAAATAAGTAACATGTAACAAGTAAAGTAATGAAACTATTTTGGTGCCAACAACAGCAGGGGCACGTCAGAAAATCGTCAGCTGGTTCCTGAAAAGTATAATGTTTTTAACTGTAACTCACGACTCGGAGTTGTAAATCTTGAAGTGTCACTTCACAGACTCAGTCTCTGGACGGAATTCCTAGTTCGGACGTTGAGGGAAACTTCAACTCAGTTATCTGTGAACTTGCTGTCGACGTTTCGGCGCAACGGTCAGAACGAGAGCGTCGTCCCAGCGGTCTTCCAGGTGATCGTTTCGGCGCAGTCGAGAGCGTCTTCCCAGAAATCTTCACTGTGCGAGCGCTTGAGCTATAATGAATTCTAGCCCAGATCAACAAGATTATTTCGCCTTGGTAACCTTCCAATTGGTGGGCGAAATCCATTGTTAGCTTTCTGGAACTATCCTAATAGCATTCACGATTCGTTGAATGTGTCCATTTAGGAACACGCACATGGTTCATGGAGTTTATAGAGTTTATCAACAAATATTCATTTGTCAAACATGTAGCCTTGCATGCGGGACGTTTGGAATAAACAACGTTCGTCTGTGTTGCGATGTAAACACAGAATGGCGTTTGCGGGTTTTGGAGTGATAAAGTTTTGGGTTTTGATATGATAATATGTAGAAGTACGATAATATCTTCTTCAAATATTATCACGAATGTGTAACAAATGTATGCTTCCTTTTCAGATTATATTAACTCATTCAAGAGACACGAAATAGTTAAATCGGGTTTAACCATGGAGTACTAACTATAAATATTTTTACGTCTTCAACTTTTTATTGGTTATAAACTGTATCAATTAATATTTGTATCAAATTTTTGTACTGTACTTTATTCGAAAAAGAATGTTAAATAAAGTAGTACTTTTCAATAATGTGATATCCTTTCATGTAGATACTCTCAAGAGCTTGTATTTAAATTTTACGTAGTTACTATTCAGTATATATACATAGGCGTTTGCATTCTAGCGTTATAGAACCCTTATATTTTCATTATAGGTCATGAGAACCCTTATCAAATTAATTTCGTACTATTGTAATAATTTTCTTCGAATGATTAAAGTTATTGTAATAGTTACAATTTATTTACAAAAATTAAAGATTTATAAATAAGACGTGAAATATAGTTTCCGTATAATATTAAACACAAATTTGTTGGTAATCTAATATTATTATAAAATATAGGAAACAATTTGTATTCGTTTATTATGTGTGTGCTGTAATGTTAAATCTTCCAATACCTTAGAACCATTCATCAGAATTGATGGTCCCCTGTTGCTTGCTTCCGAAGATTTAACTGCTTTTTTGACAGTAAATTTATTATTATTATTGTTAACAATATCTGTAGACGAAATTAACGAACGGATTGTTTTTCAGTCCATATATTCATTCCACTTTATTAATGCTTGAGAATGTTTGAAATAATTCAGTTTACATGGTCGTTCCGTATTTTTAAAATGAAATTTGTTGCTTTGACACCAAATGATTAGTGGTTATATTTTCAAAGCATTTAATCGTCGAAACACTTTTAGAAAAGGGTTGAAGTGTTTGAAGGGATGGGTATCGGGATTATTTGTAGCGGCGGGGAAATGTACGAGATCAGACAAAAAAGTAATGAGACTGGCAACACTACAAGCGATATGGCAACGCTGCGCTGTTTTCCTTGATAGGGCACGTGTATCAGTACCCTCCCATAGCTCAGTGCGAGTTTCAACTCCTTCCGTTAACTACGTGATTTTTGTGACTGCTATTAGTGAAGTTGTGTTTTGTTTGTGCGTCAAGCAAAATGGAACAGCGGAAATTGGAGCAACGTTGTGCCATTACATTTTGTGCTTGGAGAATCGGCAAGTGTGACGTTTGAAAAGTTAAAACATTCCCAGTGGGAAACATTCTTTATCCCGAGCTTAAGTTTTTCTCTGGCAAAAATCATATTTGGAAGGTAGAGAACACGTTGAAGATGAACACCGTTCAGGGAGGCCTTCAACTTCGAAAACTGATGAAAACATCAAACGTGTGAACACTCTTGTGAGATCAGACCGTCGTTTAACATTAAGAATGTTGAGTGAACAATTAAATTTGAACAGATTTACCGTTCATCAAATTTTGAGTGAACATTTGCACATGCGAAAGGTCTGTGCCAAAATGGTGCCGAAAAACCTCACAATTCAGCAGAAGGACAATCGAAAAAACAAGTGTCTTGATCTTCTTGACAGAATCGCTAATGAGCAAGATTTCTTTAGTCGTGTGATCACAGGTGATGAATCATGGATTTTTGAATACGATCCTGAGACCAAGAGGCAAAGTGAGGAGTGGCACACTGCAAACTCTCCTCGACCAAAGAAAGCTCGAATGATCAAATCGAAGATCAAAACAATGCTGATTTGTTTTTTGGACAGAAGGGGAATCGTCCACAAAGAATTTGTTCCTCCAGGACAAACTGTCAACCAAGTTTTTTATAAAGACGTCCTTGAAACGCTTAGAAAAAGGGTCATTCGCGTGAGACCAGACATTGCAGACAAATGGATGCTCCACCATGACAACGCCCCCTCTCCATAACAGAATTTTTGACCTCAAAAGGCATTCCTGTGGTTCCCCAGCCCCCCTATTCACCTGACCTCAGTCCCTGTGACTTTTTCCTTTTTCCTAAACTGAAAAATATCCTCAAAGGTCGTCATTTCGGGACTGTAGAAAACATTCAAAAGAGTGTAACGGACATACTGAAGATCATACCGGTTGAAGACTTCCAGCGCTGCTACCAACAATGGGAACAACGTCTCCATCGGTGTGTAGCTGCCCAAGGGAACTACTTTGAAGGGGATAACATTGATGTTTGAAAAAAATAATAACTTTGGTAAATAAAAAATCAGTCTCATTACTTTTCTGCCTGACCTCGTATTGGTCGTTTAGATGTGTAACGTCGACACCTTCCTGAGGTATTTCAGAAAATATTTAAAACTGACCCCTCACTACAGGAGGTAGCAAGGGTTAGGGTTGGTTTATGGGGATAGGCAATTGTTCACCTAAGTTTCTTGAGCGGACTTAAGTTAGTACTAAAGTAAGTAGAATTAAATCACTAAACTATCTAAAATTGGTAATACAGACTTATTGGAATATAAACTTCAAAAACATATCTTACCGGTCATTTAAATGAAATAATTGCCATTATAATTGAGCGTGTAATACATTGTGTCTCACGCTAGTTACACTTATTTTTTTTTTTAAATACCAAGTTTGAAATCACGAAAGAGATGGAGGTATACTTGTAGTATTTATTTTAAAAAATTCCTGATTTCTTCCTAATTTAGGCAATTTATTCTTATTGCAATTTATGACGGGGTAGTTTCAAACACAATTCTCTCTTTTCTCCCTCTGGACATGCGACGTCAAATATTAATTTTGATAACATAGAATTATAATACAAAGTTGTGCTCTCTCCCCCCTCCCCAGTGTTTGATGTAAAATGTACTATAACTCGCGGACCGTAAAAAATGTTTCGCGGGCCGCATATGTCAGTTGGACAGCGCTGTAGTAGATTATTCAAGAAGTGTCTATGAAACTCTAAAATACTCGCCAGTGAAGTCATATTGGTAATTTATTAATGTAGGGAAATAATCTATGTTAAGAGGGAAAGTTAAAAGTCATTTCTCGATATGTAGCTTGTATCTTAGTGGTTTGAATCTTCGTTTTATTGAAAGCATTTCGTTAAACATTGGGAAAATGCTTAAATATTAAGCAATAAATGAAATGTTTTGATTTCGTGATTTATATGTTGACAATGAAACTCGTTAAAGACCACGGAGCTTAATTTTAAAACCATATATTGGGGGGGGGGGGGGGTAATTTAACGAAGTCGTATACTTAAAGAAAGTATGAAGACAAACCATTTATAGACGTTTCCTACTGTTGAAGGAAATTGTTTTTGTAATATGTCTGCAACTTCATTATTTCTCACATTCCTTTCGATATCCAATGAGAATGTTGGTGGTTTGATAGTATTGGTGTGTAAACTCAATTTTCGTTGATGTAACTGAGAAAAATGTTTTAGAAAACACCAATTTCCCATTTCAACTATTTCATTGCCTTAGGAGTGAATTTTCGTAAAAATCTTTCTTAGCAGACATTTTCGACAATGTTTCGTGTCACGCTCATCCCAACTCTCACCTCTAGGGGTGTCGCGCATCTCATGTGGTCTGAAGGGTACATAATGTCATTGGAAATACCATGGACCATTGATGTTACTAGTTCGTCTCCCCATATCCACCCCCAGCTAAGTCACCGAGCGCCTATCTAATCTCAACTTCAACATAGCGGCATTGGTTGTTTAAATATATCGCCAACCATAAAACCATTGATCCAATTCAATTTTCCATTTCAAAACTAGTTTTCAATTATTTTTATCCATAAATCTAATTCTAATCCCTCGCTTCTGAAGGGATGCTAGTGGTGACCTTCATCCATGAGGCCTGAATTTAGACTTACACGGTATCGGAATTTCGCTATCAACTCTGCGACACCGAAAATGTGAACTCGTCACTGACATCTGTCATGTTGGATAATTCTTTCTTGGAATCTCCTTCCCTTGGGGTGTTGGGGTTTATACGGACTGACTTGTGGACTTAGGCGTCTTCGGGAATGTCACTACTAATTTCAACGATCCCAAAGCTATGATCTCAATTCTAATATCATTTCATTTAGTTAGTAATTTTCATTTATTTCTCATTTCAATCAATTTCTCCTTCCCAAAGCCTCGTAAGGAATTACCGTGGACTTATGCGATATTAAGAGTGTGACTGCATCTTATTAAATTATATATCTAACAACAATATTGGCCGTTTTTTATTATTTTTAACTGTTTCCCCATTTTCACACTTTCCTCAGAAATACTAGGGGTATATTATCTGCAATATTGACTAATTGTGAACTTACAAAGCATCGGGGATGCTCTTACCTATCTTTACGGTACTGAAAAGTAGGCCCCCCAGGGGGCTTACATTTAGTAAGTACGTGTTTGGCGAACACTGGGACCCGGGCTGAGTTTGGCATTGCTTCTACTTACTTGTGCCATGCTCCTCCCTTTCTCTTTCCTGACCTCCCTTGGTCACCTCTTGTTCTTTTCGATCCCGACGCTATTAGAGCTAAAGTATCCATCATTTTCCCCTTCTTCCCTTTCTTCTTCTCCTCTTTCTTCTTTCCCCCGCAGGAAGCTTAGTTTCGAGTGAGTATGGGCTTGGCAAACCCACGGTTCCGAGCTAGGGACTGGTATTGCGCCACCAGTCCTCGGACACCGTAAGCTTTGGACATGCTTCAGCGACCACCATTGGCGCGATGGTGGAAAGTTGCATGTTTTGAAGGGCGGAGATCTTGCCTTCATTGGCCGGGTCGCGAGGAAGGATTAAACCTCTATAAAAAAACCCTCAACCTCAAGGTGTGTTACGCGCCGATGAGGTGAATAGGTGTTGAGGACTAATACTCACTAGCGGACAACCTCTGGTGCAACTGCCGCACCTCAGTTGAGCAGGGCTTAGAGGCGTGATGCGGGGGTTCCACGTCACCGGACATTTATTTCCTCCGAACTCGTGGGTCAAAATGAAAGATACTAGTTTTCCCCTACCTTGTGGAGTGGGCGAGTCTCAAGGTAAGTATTACGCCTCAGGGTCTTCGAAGCGGCCGAGGGTTAACAGCCCTCCTGCTTCAGAAAAAAATAATGATAAGAAACAGAACTTTTCACATGAAAATGTTTTTATTATGACACGTATAGACGGGACACTTGAATAAGTATCCCCGTTCTATATCTACAAAGGATTGCAGGGTTTAGTTGGAACGCTGAAATCAATTAAAAGGTTGCGTAATGGGTCAATGCTGTTGGAAACAAACACCAACAAGCAAGCGTTCGCACTTCTAAAATGTACTTTGTTGGGAGAGTTCCCTGTTAAGTGCGAGCTCCGTGCTGCGCTTAATCGCAGTAAAGGGGTCGTAAGTTGCAGGGACATTATGGAAATGGCAACAGAAGAACTAGTAGAATTCGAGGCTGACCACGTAGTTGAGGTCAGTCAGATCATGAGGATGGTAAATGGTGTTCTGGAGAAGACCAGTTCGTTCATCGTGACATTTGACTGTCCTAAATTACCAAAGTAATTGAAGGCTGGATGTCTGAACCTGCCGGTACGTCCCTTTACACCAAATCCTCTGACTGTCATAACTGTCAGAGGTTTGGACACACAAACATCGTGTAAGGGACGTGACACCTGTGGAAAGTGCGGAAAGAAGGCACACGAACCCAGCGTCTCATGCCCAGGGCCTTCAAAGTGCATTAATTGCACAGGCAGCCACCCGGTATGGAGAAGGGAGTGTGTCGCCTTTCTTGAAGAAAAGAAAGTGCAGGATTAAAACTACGGAGAAAATCCCGTACGGTGAAGCGCGGAAGAAATACAGGGCTTTATACCCTGTATTTTCTACAAGTTATTCCACCGCAGCCAGGACTCCTGTAATAAAGAAAATCGTATTTGTTCAAGCCGATTTCACTGACGTGGCTACGACAACGTCGTACACATGTCATTGCCAAAGCGGCAAGAAAAATGACTCAGCCCTTCCCGAGAAACCTAAAACAACACCAACAGCGCATCCATCTACTACAAAAAAAACCAAGTAGTAATAAACCTACTGCTACAAAGACAGAGATAAAGACACAGCCTGGTACTAGGGCTAAACCCCTGAACCCTGTTCAATTACCAAGCAAAATATCGCTCAGACGTAAGAAGAAGACGCGGAAATACACATTCACGAACCTGACCCCGGAGGTTCGAAACAGTAATGGCTTCCATACTTCAGTGGAACCTTAATGGCTATGGAACTCAACGTAAAGACTTACAACTCTTAGCGCGTCGTAATCCGATCTGTATTTTCCTGCAAAACACACACTTTTCACCTGAACACTCACCCTCTGCGAGGATACAGCGGCTTCAGATATGACGACACCACGGGAGATCGAGTAAGTGGTGGAGTGGCCGTGTTTGTTAGAAACACAATCCTCTTCTCATCTGTTCTCCTACAAACTCAAATTAAGGCTATAGCAGTCAAACTTCATGGCGTGACAGCCACGACCGTGTGTTCTATATATCTTCGTCCGACACGAGATTTCTCGGAAATTTCCCTCAAGAATTTTATTCATCAGCTCCCTCGACCATTCCTCGTCCTTGGAGACTTCAACGACCACAGTGTACTGTGGGGCTCGTCGAGCGATTGCCCCAGGGGCCGACTGGTGAATTGTCTCTTTGAGCGGGAAGATTTATGTCTACTGAACACCGGTAAGATGACCCACTTCCCATTTGGCACGAGGTCATGGACTGCTATAAACCTATTCAGTTTGCTCTCCTGAAATTGCTGATATCTTTCAATGGAAGGTAGAAGATGATCTGCATGGTAGCGACCATCATCCTATCTGGTTGTCCTTGCAGGAACGTGAGACTATTCCCGAAAGCAAGCCACAGAAATGGATTCTCAGTAAGACAAATTGGACACAGTACCGTTCCCGGTCTGTCTTCAGAGAGACGGGTAGTGTCCAAGAGAGAGTCGACCATCTGACCCACCTGATTCATCACGCCGCTGAAGAATCCATTCCGATAACATCCATTTTTTCCGCGAAGACATCATGTCCCCTGGTGGAACGACGCATGTCGCTCCGCCATTCGGGCATGACGAAGAGCATTGCGGGGATTTAAGGCTAGTCCATCTCCGGAAAACCTCGCCGCATATCGGATTGCTAGAGCAAAAGCGCGCAGAACTATCAAAGAATCCAGATCC
>NNCF01130322.1:37687-51722 GCA_002313205.1 Laupala kohalensis | reverse complement strand
CGTCCACTAAAGTATGGGAGTCAATCCGAAAGATATCTGGAAGGTATTCTCGAGTCCCAATATCTGGACTCAATTATCAGGGTCGGGATCTCACCAACAACAGAAATGGAAACAGCAATGCCTGAATATTTTGCTGACCTCTTGTCTACAGAATACTGCGATCTTGATTGAAAGAGAAAAAGGGAAACAGCAGATAGCACATCTTTTACCTTTCGTTCCACCAACTGGGAACCCTACAACACTTCCTTCTGTATGTGGGAACTTGAGTCAGCTCTAGCGACAGCCCCCAACACTGCTCCTGGCCCTGATTCAATTCATTATGAAATGCTGAGACAACTCAGTGTCGAGTAGAAAGAATACCTTCTGGATATCTTTATTCTTTCATGGTCCGAGGGAATATTTCCTATATTCTGGAAGGAAGAAACGCTTATCACTTTATTAAAACCAGGTAAGGACAAAACGAATATTAGTAGTTATCGAAGCATTGCCTTGACGAGTTGTGTCGGTAAAGTTGTGTTCGTGAGAATTATCAACCGACGTCTCGTCTGGTATCTTGAACGGCATGACTTGCTGAGTCGATCTCAGTGTGGTTTCAGGAAATTCCATTCCACCCTGGACAACTTANAGCAATTCAAGATGCTTTCGTCCGAAGACAACATCTCATCGGAATATTCTTTGACATCGAGAAGGCTTACGATACTACTTGGCGTCATGGCATTTTACAACAACTCTATGCCTGGGGATTTAGAGGACGTCTTCCTCTGATGCTCATGTCCTTTTTGGATCAACGTTCCTTCCGCTATATAATTGGAAGAGACACTCGGATCTCCTTCTCCAAGAGAACGGTGTTCCTCAGGACTGAGTCATGAGTGTCACCTTATTAGCAGTGGCCATAAACAGCATAACGTCTGCTGTAAAGATTCCTTTTTTACACTCTCTTTTTGTTGATAACTTTACTATCTTTTGTTCATCACAGAGTGTCACAGGTGCGGAGCGAAAATACAACTCGTCCTCAATAGATTATACCACTGGTCGAAAACGACAGGTTTTCGTTTCTCTGCTGAGAAAACACGCTGGGTTCTTTTCAGTAGGAGACCAAGCTTTCTGGTAAAACCTCACCCCAACCTGAGGAACAACGTTCTCTAATTGTATCCATTTGTAAATTTCTTAGGTCTAATTTTTGACCAGAAACCGAATTGGATTGAACATCTGACAGACCTAAGAGCAAGAACATTAAAGTCTCTGAATTTATTGAAGAGCCTGAATAGCAGGGAATGGGGCGATGATAGCTCCTCCCCGCGCCAGTATTATCGAGCATTCATAAGATCTCGGCTCGATTATGGCTGCGTTGTATATAGCATATCTCGTAGAAGCTATTTAAAGAAGTTGGATAGTGTCCGCCATGCAGGAATTCGACTAGTCAGTGGAGCCTACCGCACTAGTCCCATTCCGAGTTTGTATGTCGAGAGTGGCGAACCATCTCTTTACCTCCGGCTGCAAATCCTTATGCTACGACCCTTTTGCCACTTGCAAACTTTACCCGACAATCTGGTGCACAACGCGGTTTTTCATCCATTCTCTTCTTCCATCCGTTTCTACAACAACAGACTGAGAGCAACCAAACCTTTTGGATATCACTCCAAACAAATTTTGGAAACCTTAAATATACGCACAGGTAATGTCTTACATCAAGGTTTTAGTAAGTCTCTCCCTTGTGTTTTGGACAAGTCAAGNATATACGCACAGGTAATGTCTTACATCAAGGTTTTAGTAAGTCTCTCCCTTGTGTTTTGGACAAGTCAAGGATTATTTTCGATCTTCCGCATCATGACAAGAAGAACACTCCAGCTCCGATGTTGAGGGTATACTTTCAGCTAATCCTCTACAAACACCGGGTCCGTATCCGTGTTTAGCGACGGGTCGAAGCAGGCTGATGGTGTCGGCTGCTCCGTGGTATTTCCCTGTAAGACCTGCGGCTACCGTCTAGGCGACTTGTGCAGTGTNCCAGTGGCTACCGTCTAGGCGACTTGTGCAGTGTTTACACTGCTGAGTGCTACGCCATATTGCGAACTACAAAGTGCTCAGGCGGATCACATTTTCTGATTTGTTCTGATTCGCTGAGTGCTTTCCAAGCAATCCAGAATATGTATCCAGCTGATAAGCTGATCCAGAACATCCAGGATGTACTTTTCTCATTGCAAAGTGATGGAAAGAACATAATGTTTTGCTGGGTTCCCGGACACGTAGGTATCAGAGGAAATGAGGAAGCAGACGATTCCGCGAAGGCGGCTTGTTTCAGGAATCGCGTGGATTTCTCCACGATTCAAAACGAGATCTCCTAAATTCCGTGAAGATAAGGATTCTGAATGAATGGAGCAATGAGTGGTTAGCTGTTGAAAGGAATAAGCTCCGACTTATCAAATCTTCTGTTAAGTCATGGAGCAGTTCCTGTAGGCCAGCCCGGCGCGACGAGGTCTTGCTGACCCGCCTGCGCATAGGACATTGTCCTCTCACTCATAGGTATCTCTTACTACTTGATGATGAACCCGTTTGTGAGGAGTGTAGCTGTTCTCTGACAGTGCGTCACCTACTAACTGATTGCAGAAGATACTCAAGTATACGGAGACAAATTGGTCTGGCTGCAGATTTACCAACAATTCTCGGAAATGAAACGGTTAATGTTAATAAACTATTGAATTTTTTGAGTAGATCGGGGTTTCTCCAACAAGTTCTCGGGAGGGTTTAAAATTTGAATTCTTTTCTTTCATCTTTGTATTTCGATATTTGTTGATTTCAAGAATGTTTTTTAGTGGGTATGGTCGAGATATTTGGCGAGTCCCACACACGGGGAAGTGTCATTACGGGTCTTCTCTATGGTGCGAAACTGCATTATTGCCTACTTGCATGGGCTCTAATGACCTCGATGTTGACGAGCCCTAAAACCCCAACAAAAAAAAATGAAAAGTAGGGTTTCGAATCTAGTATACGATTTTTTCCATTAACTTTTCATGCCACTCTCTTGCTACCCCCTTTCTAATGGTGCCGCGGATGACTCATCTTCAATGTGCTGTTATCAGTTAGTCAGTAATCAATTTATCTAGTTTGGTTGAAATTGGTCCAGGAACTTCAGTTATGGTGGGATATATACATAAGACATTCTAACCCCTCGTTTAGGAATGTCATGTTGGCTCTCCCTAGTGCGTAACTGAATTTTCCCCACATGTACACGTTTTTCGAGCTCCAATAACCTTTGATGTCGACATGAGCCGTAATGCCCCACAAAAAAATCTTTATACATAAAAAATAGTGTTACGTCAAATATCAGTTTTCATCAAATAAATAAACAACACTCCTAACTATTGCCAAAACATCAATTGGACGCATGGTAGTAAATAAACTCTACACTCCATGCATACAAAGAAAATCAATGGACCATCCTATCGATACTATGTTGTGAGGGAAAGCGGGGAAAACCGCAGTCACAATGGGATTGCAAAGTCAAGTTCACTTCATGAGGTGCACGTCCTCATACGCAAAACTCCGGAGAAACTCGTATGTGCACAACTCCAGTGAATTTCATATACCAAGAGAAAATTGATTCTGCCAGATGGTGCAGATAACTTTAATTTTACACTTGGTATTGCCACTAACATTTTCATTTTAATTATTTTTGATTTCCGTTTAATTGACCATGTGGAAGATGCATTGAGCTCTCAAAAATAAAATTACGGCAAATGTGTTTATTTACTTTTAGTATCAAATACAACGTCCCGAAACAAATGAGCGATTCGTTTGTGGTGTTTTATAATACTACATGTTAATTTATCAACAGTTCCTCAGTAAGAATAGTTGTCATTATTTGTTTTTATACAAACTATAATTATTTCTAATTCAATTATTGATGTTTTTTATTTTAGATGATACTTCTTCGTAAAACACGTAAATTCCTCGGACATTATTGTTCTGACGACTATGCTATAATATAAAGAATAATATAAGGAAACGTTCGTAATTTGGCGTACTACCCGAGCGATTTTGTGACATATCTTTAATTTGAACAATCGTTATTTATACATTATGAGAGTTTAAGTTCCTCGGATTAAATATCTTTTTTTATTTTGATGTAAAACCATTCCAAAAAATGACCAAACAAATGATTGATGCTGCAATGATATTTCGATAAATGCTGGAGAGTTCAAAGGGTGGAATGAAGTTGCAGATTAAATTATCATATTGGATAACTGTCAGTCGAAATTAAAATACATATTTCATTTTCAGAACACACTCCATCAAACAATAAAAACTGTGTATCAATTGTTTCAGCATCAAACTCGTTGAAATATGATTACGCTAAAATATTTATAAATAACCATATACTATGTAAATATCCAGTGTTTGGTATGAGGACGCATGTAATTTCTTTCTTGAATTTTCAATAAAAAATTAAAATATTTGGACAACCTCAAATGATGGAAGTTTGGTTATGTAAGGAATACCACTTGAGCGGTCTTCCACAATGTAAATGAAGTCCAGAAATAGACTCCTATTCCCATTGCATTCAAAGGCAATTCTCAAGTTTTGTTTCGATGCATGAACTTGTTCGTGAGTTATTGGAGGAACAAAATTTTTAACACACACACACACATACACAAATACTGTATCAGACATCGTGGCCAAAATTTGAAAGCAGGTTCTAATGGAGACAATTCTTACAGATCCACAGAGATTTCGAAGTTTTATTTTTCGGCCGATTACATACTTTCCTTGTATGTACATTCCATATAATTTGAAAGTAAAAATTACTGGATTCCACTTCATATACACGTAGTCAACGAATTGGAAAAGTAAGAAAATAAAATATAAAAACATAACCAATTTACCTATTTTGGCATGTTCCATTGTACTCACAAGTGGACTTCATCTGCCTAAAACTAATACAAGGACGTAAAGCACTCTCAAATAGCTTGTCTTCCGCTACACACAGCCGATAAGCGCTCATCTCAATAGTCCTTCCGCACAGAGATTACGTCTTCATATTTGCTCTAAACTACAATACATCAGACTTACATATTGAATACAGAGGAATTTCTCTAATAAATACCCGTACAATAAACGGTATGTAACTAACGAATTCTTGTTTTATGGGTACAAAATTACAAATACGACCGAGGGGTTTCCGTTCGCGAACTATCTTACAAGTTACGCATTTAAAGCGGAGCCCTCTATTAGAACATACTTGTATTGATTAACTAAACATATATTAGAATTCTAGGTGCAATGTTGAACAAAATATATTTCTCTTATGAGAGCATATATACCAAAGAACTGTAGGAGGCAAGAAGGATTTTTTTTAAAACGTTTAAAAAAATTAAGATAATGAAACATTCATGACACCGAAATTCTTCTTCACTGCACTCTTCATAAATGTCGAGATCGTTGCACGAAAAATATTGTTTTCAATACTTTATTTATTTATTTACTAATCATTAATAACCTTTCAGCCTTTGAACTGTTAAATTGAGATGAAAATAATTGTTACAGCCTTATCTATATGCAATTGCTGAGTAACGGCCAAAACATCCAGGGTGAGAATGTATCATCACTCTAGAGATATAACATTTAACTATTGAAGGGGAAATATATTGTGATTTGTAATATTTATTATAACGATTGAGCGGCAGACTCAGGGGTTCTCCTAGTTCGGATTGTAATCAGTGTATACCTCGTACTCCTGTGAAACAAACTACAGGTTACTTTACACAATTTTTTACTGTTTCATGTAAAAAAACTGTAATTTTGAATCGATACTATTTTATATTACAGTTTGTGTGGTATATTAAAGGTGTAAGATTTATTATATTTGTGTTTATTTATGGAATTAAATTTATTATTTTAGCATTGCGCATCATTTATGTGGATGGTGATTTATTTCCTCTTATGAAGTAATAACCTTACGTTGGCACAAGGATAGTACATATCTCTCTGACATAAAACAAGATCTGTGTAACTGGGCGATAACCTGGTCAATACGGTTACCCAATAATCGTATAAACCCCAGAACATTACGTTGCAATTTATTTCGTATTTGCGATGCACTTATGAACATTCAAAATAATTTTAAAAATCTGCACAACACAACACTAAATTACAATACAACACAGCATAAATTTCTATTATGCTATCGCACTTCCAGAGCACTTAGAAAAGTACATTATCATAACAGCTATTTTCAATAAACACAAAAATATCACAGAACTCCACGTAAAAATTAGAGGGATAATAGAGCTCATTAAGGGGACAAAAAAAACCCCATCAAGGTACTGTACGTATGTCTGAAAATGTTTCCCGGAGGAGATAAAATGACAGGAATACAGAGTCCAACACAAGACAAAAATGTGTGTAAAGGCCCAAATTTGGGGAATTGAGAAAGTATACAGTTTTTCAAAGTTCAACAACACTGAATGAAATTATATTCAAATTTTTGTGTTATTTAATTATTGAAAATAATTCCACACTACTGTCTTCTAGTAAATAAATCGTTAACAGATTGTAAAAATGAGAAACACATGAAAGTCAAACATATTGGACGAAACAGTTTCGATTTTCGCCTCCGTCAGTCACGTAGATAATCGTGTGAGTCTAAGTATATACAATAAATGCATATATACTCTTAAATTCTAAATAATAATAATAAGAAAAGATTTTTAAAAAGTGTTGACGGTTTTAAAAATTGGTCATGATTCGGCAAAACTGAAAGAAAAAATCATGAGTATGTTACTAATCAAACGAAGATTACAACTAACAAGACCTCCTAATATTAATACTGAAATGAATAGAAAATCTTTACGTTCTATATAACAGTCACAATATATCTAAAAGTCATCATTTGTGGGTGTGTTCATCCTCTTGTAAACTATGGGACCCATTTTAATCCTAGGACAGTCATTATTTCCTTGTCGAGCAAAAAACATGGACATTAATATTTCTAACTGCCGACGATGGGATGGGGGAAGAACTTCAAAAAATTGCTTAAGGTAAGTTACATCAACAGCTATAGCAGTCAATTCATTAGCTACCCCAGCTCATGATTTTTTCTTGCAAGAAAAACATTTTGCAAAAAAAAAAAGGCACGATCACCTCGCATTTCACTCAGGATGACTACTACACCCCATACAATAAGCTACGGTCATCTACTATGCAAGATCAAGTGAAATACCACACGAAAAAAAATAAGTTGGATAGCTCAGGCTAAAGTTAGCTGTGACAACTAACGCGGTGGCTGCCTAGGGGACAGACAGCACAATTACACTGCAGCTGCTCGAAAAGAGACTTCGTCTGATCGAGACCAATTGTTCATCACTGCGGAAGCTAACGCTATTTTGTCTGCGAGGAAGAAATTTACATCAACAGCTATAGCAGTCAATTCATTAGCTACCCCAGCTCATGATTTTTTCTTGCAAGAAAAACATTTTGCACCAAAAAAAATAGGCACGATCACCTCGCATTTCACTCAGGATGACTACTACACCCCATACAATAAGCAACGGTAATCGACTAATCAGATTATTTCTTCCATATTTTCCAATCTGGAGATCATTGCATTAACGTATTTGAGTGTGACTAAATGCGTAGCTCTCCACATTTAATTCGTGGTATTAAACATTCGATGAAATATGCATTCTTACGAATCAAATAAAAATAATACTTCTCAAATAAATGCTCTCCATTATTAGACCATTTCTTAATAGTCGACGAAGACTCACATTCAAAAAGGGCCGACATTGTGAAACCATTTGTAGACCCGAAAATTTTCCAGAATATTTTTGAATTTTTTATTTTGGATTTTTTTTTTCAATTTGAACGTAAGGGCTCGATTCTACAAAACTGCAGATAGCTAGTACTCATAGAAAACTTTTGGTTGAGCATTTAAGCCCTTGGGGGTGAGTATTTGATTCATTTCAGTGAACTGGATTTGTTAACGAAATCCAATATTAGTTCATTTCTCGAAAGACGACGTGATGTTTCGAATGTAAAAAATGCCGACTTTGTAAAACTATATCTTGCGAGTGAATATCTTAAGAATACTACATGATTTTTTTAGAACAAAGCGTCGTAAGACATTCTTCCCAAAGCCATAGTGGGAGGGATTTTAACCTCAAACATTATTGAAGGAGATAAAACTAATCAATTATGTCTTTGAATAGTTGTTAGTGAATGGTATTGACAGCACGGACAATGCAATGTAAAAAAAATTAAGAGTAACTTTTTTTTGTGTGGGGCTTTACGGTTCATGTCGACATAAAAGGTCATTGGGGCCCGAAAAACGTGCACAGGTAGGGAAAATGCAGTTACGCACTAGGGAGAGCCAACATGACTCTTCCCGCGTGTGGGACTCCCCCAATGATTCAACCCTACCCACTAAAAATCCTCCTGATCTACAACACACCAAAACACATCTCACAAAATACATCAAATGGAGAGGGGCCTAAAATGAAGGGGGTACATAACATGAGGGGGGGGACAAAGAATAAGGGGGGAAAAATGAGGGGTAGAAAAAAAATGAGAGGAATGAGGAAAACGAAAGATACCCTAGCCTTAATAGCGTCGAGATCGAAAAGAACAAGAGGTGACCAAGGGAGGTCAAGAAAGGAAAAAGAAGGAGCATGGCACAAGTAAATGGAAGTAATGCCAGACCCAGCTCGGGGCCCCGTGTTCGCCAAACACGTACTTACTAGATGTAAGTCCCCTGGGGGGTTAAGAGTAACGTATGTGATTCTTTTTCAATACAAATTGATGAAGTTTCGATAAGTTGTCATTACGTTAATATATCAAAATGACTGCAAAAATACGCGGATAGTCCTATTGATCTATTGAATTACTGAAGATGTAATAAATATAATAATAATAATGTAAATTTCTTAACCTGCCATAATTTTAATTTTACTTTTATAGATCGATGAATATAATTTAACCGCTATTCAGTGAGCGAAGAGCAAAATAATCATAATGATAATAATAAGAACAAATGTATTTATTATGAGGTGAAGTTCAACCATGTGGTCTGTTCTTCCATCTCACTCATTAACATTGAGTACATACTTTATAATAACTTACATACAATATGATACAATTTATGCATGAGATTATGTATAATGTGTGTATACGTAAACATAAATTATTGGAGGTCTAAATTTATTACTTTATTCTTGGGTAAAGATATATATGGAAGATGAATGGAACAGGAAATGAAAAACAAGGTTATTTTTGTAAGTAGTACAAGTAGGTCACGAGGCTCTGAGAACGATTGCGAGAATCCCTTCCTTGCATAAATAGGCTGATTCGTAATATCGCCTCAGGCTATTTACTGACTACAGAAAGACACATCATCAAAAGAGACAGGCACCATTTGTGTCATTTCCAAGGGTTTTAGTTCTCTTCGTAAGACATGTTTACCATTAAAGAAGCACGGTATGTATTATGTCAAGATATGTATTTCCAATACATTTATTTTTGGTCACACATCCCTTTCGCTAAACTGTTACGCGTATTGATTCAATTCCACAGACATACCTCTCAACAAGAACGAATTTAGGGCGTCTTCAGAAAATTCATGAACTTCATATTTTCTAACAAATACATGAGTATAGGAGCAACGCTACAGAAACGAGCTAGTTTCGATATTGCACTTTAATATTGATTACACCAACTTGATAGGAAGAAATACAACTCTCAATCCAGTAATGTATTCTCATACCTCAGATTTACAAAGAAAAGTCTTCAAAAGTAGTATACAAAAACATTTTATATAGATGCATTGTTTTAGTCAAAATGAAAATAAAGGAAGAGTTCTGTAGTAAAAATAAAATTCACTCTTCATGACGCTTTGAACTAAGTCTATCTGTTCAACAGCTAAGAATCGTGGACTATACGAGTAAAATCGTGTCAAGAAATAAAATCCTATGAAAAAATAAACTATTATGTAGTTTACTGACTTTTTTTTCACATGTACTTCGTAACATTTTGGTTTATTTTTTATTTTTTTCTGTATTGTCTTCCCCTACAACTTAATATCCTGAAAACGAGTTTTCCTTTATCCCCGAGAGAAAATTTAAAAATGCATTTTATTATATAAAAATGTAACTAAACTAACTTCCCTTCCGTAACTTGTCATATCTTATTATCAATCTTATCCTAAACCTGCAAAGTGTCAACGTATGGACAAAAAACAAATCTAGTCCCTTATTTATTTATAATTATTAGTTTTCTTTGCAAAACTTATTTATTATGAACTTGAAGCAGTTTGCATACCTTTACAGCAGCAATATATGTACCATGAAATAATTTTAGTAATGAAATAAACGGATATTTTAATGGAAAACAAAGAGAGTACCTCTTTAATTAGCAATTTCTTCATCACAGGACTCTGAAAAAAGAAGAGATATGATTTTCATTTCCTGCTAATTTCCCCGATTTCATTCCATTGGCGGTGAGAAAATAGAAGCATCGCATTGCATACCAGAGCCTTCAAAACCTGACTTTGTATTTTGCGTTTATGATGCATAAAACGGAAGGTTGTCTTTGACATTATAATTATTAGCAAAATATAAAAAACAACAGATTTTCCAAATCATCCAGTTTAAGTATATTGTACTGTACAATCTTGACTCCGCAACTTCCCCGGTATCCCAACATCTCTCCTTCCCAATATCTTCACCCATGCAAGGTAGAAGAGCAGGTCTCATAAGAAATAATAATAATAATAAAATGATAAATAGCAATAACATTATTAAAAAAATTCACAATCATATTAAATATTGGAAATATTTAATATTTTTCAGTTCTAATAATAGACTAATACTAAAACATTTTGTTCCAATAGTAATGAGGCTACAGTATGATTTTGGAGTTTCTCTTTATTCTGTTCTGACAAATGCAAAATAATAAGTGAATGTCATGAGATGAACGGTCTATTGCCCAGCACGTCGCATTTTTCTCATGTTCTATCGATTTGATCATTTGGTTTTGATAGACAAATTTGATACACACATTAAGATCAATTAAAAGTGTAATATAAAATATTTATAATTATCACTCATGTACATGAAACATTGATTTTATTAATAATGTGTTAAGTATGAATAATGTGTTAAGTTTAAATCTAGATTTTATTGTATGACGCCATATTAAAGCTTACATCTTTACTGAAAATAAATCTTAAGGATGACGTAAAGCGAACTCATTCATTTAAACGTTTTCCATTAATTTCGTTATGTTCCGCTCCAATTGGCTTCATTTTCAAATAATGGAGTTCGCAATCTCGGAACTTAAGCGAATAAATCAATAAGACATTTATTCTACTTTTTTATATCTTTGAACCATTTCTCTTAGTACGGCAGTTTCTGTGTATAAGAATGTCTTCTTTATTTTCCTTGTTCTTCAAATGCTCGTCTGTTGGTCTCGAGTATCATCTTGTATATTTTAATGACTTCAAGTGTCATTTCAAAACATCAATAAAGTAGTGTTTGACACTATAAGTAGTATTTACAGAAACAAATGAATAAGTCTGGGTGACTGAGCTTCTCTCCGAATGAAAATAACATACGTAGTTATTTCAATAAACAAATATTTATTGTCAAAAGACCAGTTACAACAACGTTAAGACCACGTTGAGGGCAAACTATAATAATGTCCTCTCTGGAAGCAAGCAAGGGACCATTCCATCAAATTCTCTCAAGGGCACTAAGGCAGAGGCGGATTTATCATTTCAATGCCCCTTCTGCTACATTTTATACTATCGCAACCCACGTTCCCATTGATAATGGTTACCGCAGTTGTAACCGAAACGTCTGGTAAAAACCGACACAGACTACGACTACTTAGCCCGGAAAACTCTTTCATTATGCATAATTCCGGCCGTGAAATCCATCATTTATTTATCTTTGGTGACTGTTAATACCGTTCGCAATATTAGCTGGCCATTTTATTATTCAGATATTTTATCTTCTTTTAAAATTATTCAGCACTATTAAGTTAATTTATTCGTTGTTACATAACGAAAATCCTTTAAATGACACACTCATGTTTCGCATAACTTTATTTTAATCTTCATCAGTGCTACAACAAAATCTGTGGTTCTTACAATATATTGTTACAGTAATGAAATACACGATTTATGTTATAAATATTTACGACAAATATTCGTGGAGTTCCACCACATATTTTCTCCTTATGAGAATATACGTATGAACCACAATTGTTGTTGTAGCCCAGATAAAGGTAAAAATATAGATGGACGAGCCGTTGGCGTGATTTGAATATAAGTTTTAGTTGCTCGTAATACTTCCGCCATCGAGTTCAAAAGCAAAATTTAATGTTCTATGTTTGTTTTCTCGAATTTATTTTACGGTGAGATTGAGGCCATCAGGCCAGATTTTCCACTGAATCATTGCTCAGGAATAAGAAATGATAGTATTGAAGTGGAACTTATATTAATCTGACACTGATCTGGAGTGGAAGACATTGGTGTACATTGTCCACGGTGTATGGGAAAAACTTGATTGATGCGTGAAGTTATAGTTTCTGGGGTGTAAATGACGTATAAATTGAAATAGAGAAGTGGGAGTTGTAGGTAAGATTTCTTTTTCATCTTTCAGAAAACTTGAGCTACTACGTTTCTGTCTTCAGCACTGACAATGCGTTCAGATAATGCTCGTTCTTATGTAACAAATGCTCCAGCATGGCATTCATTTGTTCTTCAATTCATTCCACTCCCAATCTCCATGTTCTCAAAGGGATCAAATAAATTCAATATATTCCTATATTATTCAATACTTTCGATCCCTTGTTTTTTTCTTTGATATTGTTGTTTCAATTAATTTTAATGACATGTGGTACTCTACTGAGTTACTTTATTCTCACAACATGCATCCTTGAAGTCTTCTGCGAATTTTAAATTGTTTTTTGAAATCCAAATATTTTAATTCCTCTCCTTAAGAATATTTTATCGACAGAATGAAGTAGCCATCATTGCCATAGAAAACCTTTGGTTGTAATATCCCTTTCGGCGTTTCTAAACATTACATTTTTTTCTGATTTTCTTTTCAGGCAACAATTTGTTTTCGCAATTATCCTTTAACACACAGTTTGGAAAAGTCTCTTTTAAACAAGAACCACATTTCATTTCTAAACAAAATATGCGATGGAATCAGAACACTACTGATTACTCAAATGTGCTAAATTAGTTACAAACGATATACGCATTAACAAATTTTAAATTTGGGACTTAAAATTAAAACTATTTAAAGAAATTGGTATTATACTTCATTTCTGGTGTCAACTCAGTATTTTTGTTGACCAATTTGTCTCTAACGATCCACTTATTAAATGCATGCCAAATATGTCTTAAGTAGAAGTGGTAAGTAACATAGGTCTTTCCATGTTTTGAAGATTGGTTTGAAGAGTGTTAATTGGAAACTAGTTTATCAGACGACCCTTTTTGTAGACTTTCAGTTACAAGTATTTCAAATATTAGAGCACAAACTCAACTTTTTGACTTTTACTCAATTCAACCTCGGGAGATAATACAACCCGATACAGATCGTTTATCATGTTCATAATGTCATTATATATGTCTTTTCATTCATTGTTTTGTTTTTAATGTTTATTGTGTAACAGTCACGTAGTCAAGAACCAAGTTTATTATCGCCTGAGGATGACTTGAGCAAAAGTCTAAACGTTGAGTTTGTATGCTACAGATTGAAATATAGAAACTCTGCAAAAAAGCTCACAAGATAAATTAATATTCAATAAAATATTATGAATAATTCTTGCCTTTAGGCAACTAAGGTAATAATTCTTGCGCTTAGAGTAACTAAAAGGTATGAGGTATAATAGCTAGATTATGCAATGGTAATTAGATTGGTCCCGAGCTGAGTCTGGCATTACTTCCACTTACTTGTGCCATGCTCCTTCCTTTCTCTTTTCTGACCTCCCTTGGTCACCTCTTGTTCTTTTCGATCCCAACGCTATTAGGGCT
>NNCF01130322.1:25502-37394 GCA_002313205.1 Laupala kohalensis | reverse complement strand
TATATATATATTGTATTTTAAGTAGTGTTTCTGGGTCGTGTGTTGGTTTTTGTAATTTAGCAAGTATTGCATTATCCTACGTGTTTTGTAATATTTTTTAACCCTCATGAAGATAACTACGCTATCGAATCGTCGGCATAGTAATAAACTTCGTTGCCTAAAAGCAAGATTATTTGTACTTTTAAATAATGGCAAATACGTCCCAATAATTCAATTAAACAGTAGACGTTAATAATATAATGTATTAATTGGATATGTCATTAATCTGAATGGTTTCTGTGAATCTCATTTCATTTTTCTCCCGAGGCCAGGTTCTAATCAGGATACCAGGCGACGATCCGAAACATCGCATGTTGGTCGCTTGTAGTAATCGAGTGTGCTGCATCCCATCCCTCTGGAGGCTACGTTCGCCGTTGCGGAGACGTTTGTGGTAATAGGATTCTCGCTCGCATACCACCACCTCTGCGTCTCCGACTCCTTGTTTCCTTCGGCGTCGATTCGTGAAGGGAAGTCTCGTCCGCTAGGGGGCAGCCGCGAGGACGAAAGGCGGGGCTTTGTCTTATTCTCTACTACTGTTGCTACAGCGATAAAAACCATCTCTGAATCCCATATCTCGAATGGAAATGTGCTATACCCGTGTTTCCTTTCCATCTTTCTACGTTCAGTTAAAAGAATGCAACAAGAAACGTCTCCGATACTAGCGATGACTATTGTAAGTCGAGGTGAAAATCTCTGAAGTTTAGAGTGACCAGAAGATTTAAAAAATGAAGTCATTTCACTGGTATTTTACAAGATTTCACTAGTATTTCCGAAATTATGTGTTTTCATTTCACGTTTTTCAATGTATTTCAGTAATATTTCATTTCATGCATATCATTTCAGTATTGCGAAATTGCGTGACCAGACGATTTCACGAGTAACCCCTTGATTGTAAGGTGTATGATTCAAAGGCATTTCTTAATCAATTGAAGCAAGGTATTGGTTTTGTAAGAGCTCATTTTTTTTGTTTATGCTTCGTTCACCACTTGGCAACTGATAATTTATCAATAAAACTACCCTTAAAGTATACTTTACAAAGAACGTTTTGATCTGTGTTTAGGTCATGTCAGTTGTTCATAATGAACTAACAAAATACTTATACATGACATCTGCAGAACAGAAATATGTAACAAAAAAATAACAACGGGGCTAAAGGCTGCCAAAATTTTCGACAAATATCGGCGTCCATTACACAAAATCCCGCTCCCCCTCCAACATAAAGTTTCAAGAATTTATTAACGGGAGGGCAACACATTGAAGACTCTTACTTTCCTTACAAAATGATTCGCGTTTTGACTCAGCGCACATATTTAGAAGGCTGTAACGCCCTAGAATGCTAAAATTCTTCATGTCACTGCTCCTATAACCACGACCTATCTACTACTCTACTCAAGAAATGTTCCTCATCTGAAGCATATGCAGACGGATTTCCTTAGTGGAAAAATCAATATGAACCTCGGTTGCAAAATTCAATAAAGCTTATAAAATCTTAGTTGCGACCTTAAAAAATACTAATAGACAAAATAAATTCAATCATCAGGTTTGGGGAGTTCTTGAGTAAATAAGTAAATACAAAACCTGTTATGTTTTACGAACGACCTACTCGATTATACTACTGAATGTTGTAAGTATACGACCCTCGCATATCGCAAATAAATCGCACGATAATCGTGCTCACTATCACAGGATACCGAACCATGTCCTTTGCGAGTTTTACACTGGCGCAATATGAAGGATAGGGACGACACTAACTAGGGAAGGTAATACACTTTACACAAGGGAAATGGCTACACTACTGAAGCTGGGATAGCTAATGTATTGACAGTCAACCGAGCAGACAACACATAAGCTAGCAGAGCAAACATCCGTCAGTTGTGACGTGCATTTTCTACCTCTGTACCACAGCATACAGCATTAGTTCTCTTAGCTTAAGTAGCTAATACCAAATCAAACAATCAAATCAATATATGTTAAATATACACGCAGATAGAAAATATGACTAAAAATGTAGCAAATCTACAAGTTAATAAGAGGGAACTCAGGAGTAGAGGATGACGCCAACACGCAAACATGTAATGTTGATTCGTCGTAGTCGACGTCGACTCATCAGCGTGCTTTCTTCTAGGAACAGCTTTCTTGGCGATATTTATTCTTATTACAACTCCATCGTCTACCCTTGTATAATCACAGGCATATAGCACACATTCTTTCCTCGGGCATTCATTTTTCAACATTCTTCAAGTATCCGACTACACCAGTATTCGGTCCAGGGTACTTTTCTTCCCAAGGCGAGAACGCTACCACTGGGCTGCGGCAGCCAGGCACCTTGTTTATTCTTCTGCGCTGTCTTAGATTTGGCACAACGGTAATGGTACCATCAATAGTCAGTAGAAGACTTGTGCCGGTTCTGAGCCCAAAAGTGGAGGGGAATGGCGATGGGGGGTGTCAGGTGTCGTTCACGGGTATGCCGGTTCTGAGTCAGTTTCTTCCCATAAGAATAACACATGTGCCGGTTCTAAGCCAAAAAGGGGGTGAGGGAAGGGGGGTGACGTTGTTCACAGGTGTGCAGGTTATAACACGTGTGTCGGTTCTAAATCAAGAAAAGGGGGGGAAAGGGTAGTGGGATGTCAGGTGATGTGCGCGTGCGTGTTGGTTCGAAGCCTTGAACACAGGTGTACCGGTGTAAGCACAAGAGGGGTGGGGATGCGAGAAGTGACATGTCCAAGATGATTCAATCTTACATCACACGATTGAGCAATCATGCATCATAAGATGACGCAATCCAGGATGATGTAATCGAGTATTGCGCAATCATGCATCATAGGATGATGTAATCGAGTATTGCGCGATCATGCATCATAGGATAATACAATCTTAATCCAGGATATGTACCAAAAAAGGGGGTGGGGGATGTTCAGAAATTTTTGACATGTTATTCTGTCAGGTAAGTGAGTCAATCTGTTCAGGCATATTTTGGCTTTTTTTGACGTATTCGTCATGCGGAGTGAATCATCTCTGGAGCACACACTCATGCGGAGTGACTCATCTCGAGTGTTGCCGATCTCAGAAAATTTCCTTTGATGCCATAGGTCAATTCAAATTTCTTGCCACTAAGGTTTTAAAAAGGAGGAAATTATTGGACATCTCATAATCTCGTACATTAATTATACGTTCCTTTGCTGATTATATTCGAATCACAGTCGTGCATCACTTATTTTGGGTGCGTCCGGAAATTTCATTGCTTCCTCTCGATACGTTATGAACAATCGATACCTGATCAAGTTATGACATCATCGATTCAACTAATCGAGCACGCAACCGCGTACGAACACAAAAGGTATACAAGCACATGGCCCGTGCTTTTCTACTCATCATTAAGACCTCATGACACATTACTGCACATCATGAGGGCATCATTAGTTCACATCAATTTCATCGTGGAGCGGCATACTAGCAGATACATCGCAAGATCAAGCCTTCGCATCCATGCTGAAGAAGGCACTTTTGACCACGTTTCACATCGTTCTTCAAACGCACTTTCCTATCTTTCGAACTCTTCACTTCTCAAATCATCACTTTTATCGTGCGTCGGCTGCCAGACGGAATTTTCTACAGCTCAAGCCTTCAATATAACGCAACAGAAGGCACTGTGTCCACGAGTATATTAGTTTTCAAACCTTGCATTTTCGGACCATCACTGATCTAACTTCACTTTGCTACCCATCACATCACGCCTCTTCTTCACTACTCATCGTGGCTCGGCGACCAGTCGTAATTTCGCAAGTTCAATCCGTCGTTCTAATCTACAAAGAGGCATTACGACCACGAGATTCTACCATACGTCAATCGTTGGATTTTGGTTACAAGACACCGGTCCACCTCTACTACAAACAACCAGCTGACTTCCAGGACCATCTGATCACGCTCTCTCTGAAACCAGTATTGTATCATTATTCCTCATTACTTGCATAGAACATGTCATTAAACTATTTGTTCTTGTTAGCAATCTATATTTCTCTTCGTCCTTATTCTTCGTTAATTTCTATTTTCAACTATTTTTCCCTGTGCAAGTTAGCTTCAATTTTCTGTACACATGTTTTTCTTGTTAGCAATCAATATTTTGGCCCTATCCTTTCTCCATATTTTACATCTAATTACTATCATTTCTAGTGCAGGCAAATTCATAATTGTCTGTATAGGGGGTTCTAACACGCATGTGTGTCGACACGTGATCAAGTATTACGCAATCTTACTTCATAAGGTGACGCAATACAGGATGATGCAATCCAGATTGACGCAACGAGAATTGAGCAATGTTGATCAATCCAAGATGCAACCCGCACACCAACACGATCCACGACGGTCGATGTACTGCACCGTTTTCCTCGAGAGCAGTGGTTTTGTATTAGATGTGATGACGCGTGTCATAGATGGAAAAGGGGGAGTATAAAAAAGGAGATAGAGTAGAGTGCCTCACGACATTGTAGCGTCATGGATACCAACATGACAATACACAGTATAGTGTTACAGACATCACCAAAACTACGAGTTTAAAAGACGTGAGTTAGTTTATAGTTGTTTTATTTGAAACCAAATTTAAAAATCCATGTATAAAGAATGAATGGAGTGGACAGCACGAGAGGAACAATCAAGCACGACATTCCTCAACGATCAGTTTTGTCATGTTCTTTTAAAAATATGTCAATAGCTTCTGTGAAAGAATTTAAAGTCTAGCATTTGCAGATGCTGTTGTCGTGAAGCGCACGTATGCACTTTCTATCGAGGACAAGTACACGTTGCAGGCAGAATGAGTTCAGTAGAACAGTTGTGACGCGGGGATCAGAAAGTATAAATACATAAGAGGAGACTCGTTCGCTCACTTTGGCTCATTTTCAGCCCATCAATCTCGCGATCAGCTCACGTCTCGTGCACGTTGGTTCGATAACCGACGAGGCCACGACCGAGGGTGCGACTACGCCACCTGTCATGACGGACTCCTCTACTGTCTGCGGACTCGTCCTAGAGTACTAGTGAGTATTAAACAACTTACACCTACATGGCGTTTATCTGTCGGGACTGACCAACCTTTCATTTCCCCAACCCCTACCTTACCTTTCCCCATTTCCTTCCACTCCAACCATCCCAATGTCGCCTTCTGTCAGCCGAGAAACCGCTCGCTAGAGCTGACCAAGCAAAGAATCCGCGACACTGTACATTATTATCAAAATAACAATTTAGATCGACTTTGGTTGGAAATGGAGGGAGACGTAAATACACTGCGATAGTGGTTTACTTAAAACTTTATAATAATGAGTACGAAAGAATATATCTTAATTTTTATCTGTCTCAAAACTCGTTGTTGTTTGCATATATTTGCTAGTATTTTGTAATTTTTAATATTACTCTTCGCTTTCCAGAAGACAATTTTGTTTTGTTTTGACATATAACATTTTATTATATTTACTACTTAATTTGTCAGGTTTTCCCTTAAAAAATTTGTCTATTGTAACCTATTGTCTCATTCAGGTAATATAATGTAGAAACAAACGTATTTCAAAATAGTTTAAACTTAAGCCATGCAACAGCTTAGTTTTGTAGTTAGTAATGTATTTTATGTTATATCATATGTAACATACTATAACAAATAAAACACTAAAGACTTGAATTTTCTATAACAGAGGGAAAACAATGGTTCAACCCCCATAAGAACGAGTGAGATAATAAAATTTCTTACATTTCGTCCAAAAATATAGTATGTTGCTACGCAGGACTTTTACTCATTTGGTGGTATAACTTTATCACAAAGGAACGTAAATTGCATGATTTTGTTTCAAAATTTCCAAACTTTCTAGAACCTACACTATCTTGCATTACAAGTCTCTACCAAAATGAAATCTTGGATCCGGCATTGTATGTTACTCACCACTTTCCATGTGGGATAATTAAACCATGCAAGTTTTTTATTTTCTAAACACTTTTTAATATAATACGTGACAGATTTATTGACTTCAATCTGTTTTATATCACCTATTAGTGATTTTCAGTACATTTTTCACGCTGACGATGTTATACATTTTTCTCCAGTTTAGCGACTTAAGAATTCTCTATTTATTTAATGATTTAACATAAAGAGAATAGTTCTTAAAGAATGAAGACGATTATAAGTGGTTTGGATAAGGTATACTGAGACTAACTCCGTCCCCTGAGGTATGCGGAAGGATTATTTGCGGAATTTGTGTTTGAGGGTAGTCATCCAATGCCGCGTATATTCAACAATTTTTCATGTTAGAACCTAACAGTGTATTCAACTGTCGAGGTACTTCCAGAACAAAGGAATTTATATTACTGTTTCTTATTGATTTCCTTTAAACCAAATTTAAATTAGTGTATTCAACTGGATGCAGGAGTCGTATTATTTCCTCTTAAAATGAACGCTTTAGGAAATACCATTTCATAAATTGAAAACAATAATGATTACATTACCTAAATCATACGTTTCAAAAGTTGTTTTAAAAAATATTAAATTATACAAATGTGAGATTTGATTATACTAGGAAATGAGAAATATTTATCGCCTTTTTAATTTATATCCACTTTCTCCTAAACGTAATGTGTGATCTGTTGCATACAAAGGAAACCTGTTCAAGTAATAAATGTAGGAGTGAATAAACTTAAAAGAAGGATATAAGTCAGTTAAAACCCTCTTCCTATTACAACCAAATAATTGAAGAGAGAGAAAATGTTTTATGATCATACACATATGCTGCAATAATTTTTGATCAGTCAAATATTAGAGTAAGCAAATTGTGAAACATTTTTACTAAAATGATATCATCATTCCATATTGACAATGTATGTTTTTGTTACATTGTTTTCAACTTGGTAACAATTTGTTTATATAATCAGAAACTTACATTCACCTGATGATGACAGGAATCTCTGCTGAAACTTTGTGAGATAATAAATAATTGTCTACAGAAAAAGGTCGTTTTTATATCAATATAATCAGCTTCCATATTGTTTCATAATGTAAAATGTCATTCCAATACATAAAATAAATTACGTCAAGCCGTATTCTTGACATTCGCGTTCATTTCGTAGGCTTCCAACGAAACTTCATTATTGCCTTATCTTTGAGTATTCATTCTGCGTAATTGCGGGTCCGCGTGGAGAAAATTGAAACCTCCCGTGCCAACAGTTTGAAAGGAGATTTAAAATAACCGTTCACCGGAGCGCCACGACGCGATGCTTTCTACCCCTCTCGTCACCCGCCTCCTACGTTTCTTGTCCCATCACTCCGTCGTTCGTCGTACTGCTTTGCTTGCCCGACGCCAGCCCAGCATTGAAAGGATCGACTACGGAGGCGAAGCCCGAGCTCCCAGGGCGCCCACCGCGCCGCACCGCGCCGGAGTTCCCCGCCCACGGCGAAAGCCTTCATAAATCCCTTCGCTGCGCCAGAGTTACTCTTCTCGCCCTTTCCGCCTCCCACACGCCGCTCTGTCTTGCCTAAATGAGGCACTGCCTTGCTCGGAATAAATACCTGGTTCCAGACGAAATCTCGTAATTTTATGTTACTGTCGGAGTTCCACGTAGCCACGTTGCAAGCAATTTAGCGTTATAAGTGTATTTGTACTTTATCATTCTATTTCAAATCGAAATTCATCTCATACGATTATTGGTTAAGAAAAATCCTTAATCTATCTGCAATATTTCAACCCGTTTTGAATTTACAGCAACGTGAAGTTTAAAATACGCTCCAAGACGGGTCTACACAAAACTTTTGAATTGTTCTGAAAGCTCTCCTACTTGACATTGTGATCTCGGAGAAATGTCATATTACAAAATATTTCGTGATCCTTTCAATGATATATTACATAACACACGTTTATTTATCATGTATATTATTATTCAAATACATAATTATTTATCATGTATAAAATGAAAAATATGATTTTTAATTTCTGAAAAGAAAAAAAACCGCTAGTTTAAATTTTTTCAAAGTCATATAATAGTCACCTCCTAATTAAATTTTATTAAAATTTGTGATGTAGATGAGAAAAATATGAGTATTAAACCAAGGTGGATTGACATGAAATTGCTCACATTTTTGGTGTCGATTCAGAATAGTTGTTCTCGGCACAGAACAGGAATATTTATTTGCTCTTGCTCTAGATGTGAAACTCGAAATTGTGTATACAATCAAGTTTCGTATAAAATTACTATTACGAATTTTCTAAAACCATGCAATCTCCAGATCGGCTAATTGTACAATCTTTTATCAGACTTTAAAGTAACCATATATAAAAATAGGAAAAGAATAAACCATTAGTTATTCATAATGGTACACTGGGATTTTGTATCACTTGATAAAACACAGAGTAAACACAATCCGTCGCACGATTTTATAAAAACTGCAACCACAATATTTTTAGCAAATATAAAATAATAAAAGAAACACATTAAAAATAACTATTTTAATAACACAGTGAAAAATTGTTAATGTCGTAGGCTTAATAGTTTCGTTAATATAATTTTTCAAAAATGACGCTTGAAATAGCTTTTTTACCTTCCAAACGCAATACAAAACACTCAGAGAACAGTAAAAGTTTTTGAACAGAAATTTGGCACACATATACAAACCCTCTGACAATGCAATATAATGATGTCTATTTCCAATAAAAACTTTTTAAAATGTTTTTTTCTTTATAGCGATTTTATTCCGAGATAACTCGCGGCGAATTATTTCCGGGAAACATCCCTAAAATGCAATCCGTCTCTCTCATAGCTTGTTGCGCGAATCATAAATAAAATACATACTTCGGCAAGTACTTGCTTACCAACCCGTCACTGTCCAATGAAATTAATTGGTATCCACTTTTATGAACATTTCGCGCAACAAACGTTTTGAAAAGAAATAATTCAACGTAAAATATTAAATCATTTGCAGCGATAAAAATAGTAAGTACGTTTATTGTTATTAGAATCCACTAATGTGAAATATGTAGGGAGGTTTGGGCATTTGACATTGTATTACTTTAATAAAAACTTTATCGTATCTTATTCGTTTTAGTACATCGCTTAAATAAAAGCTTGTTTTTAAATAGGATTTTTATTTATTATTTCATTGTGCTGTCGTGTGCAACGGTCGCTACAGAAGCGATTCATATGCGTGCCCTTCGTCTGCTTCGGCGCAGTGTATGAGATTGACCGAAAGCTATATCCATGCGAAAAGGGAAAGAAGTGATGAAGCCACAGAGTGACGGTGGGTTCGACACCACAAGTGAAGTTGACTTAAAGGAAGATCCTGCATTGAAATAAAAGAGAAATACGGCCAGTTTACACGGGAGAACCTGCCTGGCAGGTAACCTGCCCGGCAAACTGTGAGGCAGGTTACCTACCTCGTGTAAACGCAACCTGCATCGAAAATAAGACAAGTTGCCTGTAATTTAACCAGGCAAGTTCGTTGCCTCGTAGAGTTCATGTGAGGCAGGTAACCTCTCTCACCCTCCTCTCAAAGCAGCATGTGCGGATAGATGCATAATTGTTCGCGTGAGTTTCTCCACTAATTTGTTATTAATTTTTTTAATTTCAATATTCCATGTTTCTAATGTTTTTATCTGCCAATGAACTGCAGTGCTCATGTTTAGAACATGAATTTTGTGTGTAAATTGTTTTTTCATGGTATAGTATCATTTTGGATAGAATTTTAATGCAATTTTTCATGTAAGTGTCTAAAATATTTCCAAAGATTTCATTTAATGAGTTATTAATTGGGACGACGGGCCATGAGCAATGCAGTCTCCCCCTAGTCCACGATTTTTTAAATTTTGTTAACTCATCCAGAAACAGCTCACATGATACGTGTGATGGTTCATCCATAAATAAATGTCAAACCATACCCCTCATTTCACTCGCACACATAACCGACGAGCACACTTGTCATAATTTACAGGCAGCATACAAGCAGATTACTTGCCCCGTATAAACAGATTTCGAAGGCAGGCAACCTGCCTTGCAGCTTGCCGGGCAGGTTATCTGCTAGGCAGCTTGCCGTGTAAACGGACCTATACTGTCCGAAAGTGCTTCGGCCAGAGGTTTGAATAAGAGGCCTGGGTCAACTAATTGGAGTTGACAAAGTTGTCGTGAACCCGACTAACCGGTTAAAATTCTTACCATAGCTCCACACCTCTCATAGGTAAGATACTTGCTCCACATAGGTAAGATACAGATAGCAAGCTGAAATATTCCCCATTCTGTTTCCAATTGTGAGTAATGGTGATCAAACGTTACTAACTACCTTATCTCTGAATTTATTAAAAGTTAAATTATTTCATTAGGAACTGGTTTTGGTTTATGTAGGTCAATAATAGTTGTTAGCTATAGCTGGTTGTGGATATTTTATTGCTAGTTATCGGTAAAGCCTTGTAACTTCCTCTCTTTGCCATATGTAAACTCCACCCGGTAGGTACTTTTTTCCATAAAAATTTTTATTACATATGTGTCGCGTACATCAATCGGTGAACAAATTTTGAAGTTGTTTTGCTTCTCTGTTTGGCTACGGATGTACTCATATCCTACTATTTCATTTAATTGGTGGAAAATTTCAATTAAGTCAAAATTTGTATAACTCTATTATCAATATGATAGATACATTTGTGCACAGCGCCACAGACCTTTCAAAACAAGTCACTGAAAGTTGCGAGCAAAATGAGAATTGTAGGATTTGAAGTGCAATAAAACATTAAAGGATAAAAATTTAATTACTCGATAGATACTTTCTTCTCCTTATTTCAAACTGTGTCATTATACGGATTTTTAAATAGGTTTACATCTTATACATTAAGCATCTAAAAATAATTATAGCTTAGAAAACAACTCTTGAATATCACTTTAACTACACTTCTGTTCAGCATTCTAATATCTAACCTTTTTAGAAATTTGACCATTGTGTTTTCGTATGCTACAAAACCGCTCAAAAGAAGTAAACTATTATTCAATGGAAAAGGCAACATATTGAACCACTGTATATTGAGCTTGTTTTCTTCAGTCATTGTGAGGTGGCACCTCTTTGTCACGCTTCTTGAGGTTCACGTGTCTTTCCTCCCACGGGGAAGTGATACTATGTTTCTCCAGAATTTTGTCATGTTTTTTTTAGGTACACAAACCACGTTAAGTATATGTCAACTACTTCACAAGTATGCGCCAAGACTGGAGTTTTGTTCGAATTTCTTCATACAAGTAAATACCTTTTCTTTTTGTATTCAGGTTAAGGTGAAATGCAAATATCAAGTGTTTTATTATATTCTAGTTCAATTGTGTCGTNTGGAAAGTTGCGTGTTTTGAAGGGCGGAGATCTTGCCTTCATTGGCCGGGTCGCGAGGAAGGATTAAACCTCTATAAAAAAACCCTCAACCTCAAGGTGTGTTACGCGCCGATGAGGTGAATGGGTGTTGAGGTCAAACACTCTCTAGCGTTTCAACCTCTGGGGCAACTGCCGCACCTCAGTTGAGCAAGGCTTAGTGGCGTGATGCGGGGGCTCCACGTCACCGGACATTTATTTCCTCCGCACTCGTGGGTCAAAATGAAAGAATCTTGTTTTCCCCTGCCTTGCGAAGTGGGCGAGTCGCAAGGTAAGTACTCCGCCCCAGGGTCATCGTAGCGGCCGAGGGCTAAGAGCCCTCCTGCTTCAGATAAAAATAAAGAAAAGAAACAGAACTTTTCACATGAAAATGTTTTTATTATCATGACACGTATAGACGGGACACTTGAGAAAGTATCCCCGTTCTATATCTACAAAGGTTTGCAGGGTTTGGTTGGAACTTTGAAATCGATTAAAAGGTTGCGAAATGGGTC
>NNCF01130322.1:0-15129 GCA_002313205.1 Laupala kohalensis | reverse complement strand
CCGTTCTATATTTATAAAGGTTTACAAGGTCTCGTTGGTTCACTGAAGACCATTAAAAGGTTAAGAAACGGTACAATGCTGCTTGAAACCAAAACAAGCAAGCAAGCAAGCGTTAAAACTTCTTGATTGTACCAAGATTGGCGAGTTTTCAGTAAAGTGCGAACTCCATGCTGCACTTAATCGCAGAGGGGGTCGTAAGTTGCAGGGACATTATGGAAATGGCAACAGACAATCTTGTTGCAGAATGGAAGGCTGACCATGTATNGGACATTATGGAAATGGCAACAGACGAACTTGTTGCAGAATGGAAGGCTGACCATGTAGTTGAGGTCAGTCAGATCATGAGGAAGGTATATAGTGTTCTGGAGAAGACTAGTTCCTTCATCGTGACTTTTGACTGTCCTAAACTACCAAAGGATCTGAGGGATGGATATCTAAACCTGCAGGTCCGTTCCTTTATTCCGAATCCTGTGCGTTGTTTCAAGTGTCAGTTGTTTGGACGACAACATCGTGTAAGGGTCGTGATACCTGTGGAAAGTGCGGAAAGGAGGCACACGAACACGGCGACTAATGCCCAGGGCCTGCAAAGTGCATTAATTCTGCAGCCACCCGGTATGGAGCAGGGAGTGTGTCACCTTTCTCTAAGAANGGAGAAGATCCCGTACGGTGAAGCGTGGAAGAAATACAGGGCATTACACCCTGTATTTTCTACTAGTTACTCCACCGCAGCCAAGACTCCAAAACAGATAAAAACCGTATCTGTTCAGGCCGATTTCACTGACGTGTCTACGACAACGTCGTGCACATGTCAGTGCAAATGCGGCAAGAAAAATGACCCATCCCTTCCCGAAAAAACTAAAACAACACCAACTACAAAAATAACAAGTAGTACTAAACCTGGAACAGAGACAAACAAAGACAAAGCCTGGTTCTAGGGCTAAACCTTTGAACCCCGTAAACATTTTGAAATCAAGTACAACACCAAGCAAAAAATCGCACAGACGTAAAAAGAACGTCTCTGTGCTTTCTTCCTCGGAGTCAGAACGTGTATTGTCCGATGGTGACGCGGAAATACACGTTCACGAACCTGACCTCGGAGGCTCCAAACAATAATGGCTTCCATACATCAGTGAAACCTTAATGGCTATAGAACTCAACGTGCAGAGTTACAACTCTTAGCGCGTCGTAATCCGATATGTATCTGCCTACAAGAGACACACCTTTCACCAGAACACTCACACCCTCTGCGAGGATACAGCTGCTTCAGATATGACGACACCACGGGAGATCGAGCCAGAGGTGGAGTTGCCGTTTTTGTTAGAAACACTATCCTCTGCTCGTCTGTTCTCCTACAAACACACATCCAGGCTATAGTAGTCAAAATACATGGTGAACCTTCTATGACCGTGTGTTCTATATATCTTCCTCCGACACGAGATTTTTCGGAGACCTCCCTCAGAGATTTAATTCATCAGCTCCCTCGACCATTCCTCCTCCTTGGAGATTTCAACGCCCACAGTGTACTGTGAGGCTCGTCGAGCGATTGCCCCTGGGGCCGACTGGTAAATTGTCTCTTTGAGCGGGAAGATTTATGTCTACTGAACACCGGGGAGATGACCCACTTCCCATTTGGCACGAGGTCATGGACTGCTATAAACCTATCAGTTTGCTCTCCTGAAGTTGCTGATATCTTTCAATGGAAGGTAGAAGATGATCTGCATGGTGGCGACCATCATCCTATCTGGTTGTCCTTGCAGGAACGTGAGACTCTTCCCGAAAGAAAGCCACAGAAATGGATTCTCAGAAAGGCAAATTGGATACTGTACCGTTCGCTGTCTGTCTTCAGAGAAACGGGTAGTGTCCAAGAGAGGGTGGACCATCTGACCCAGGTGATTCATTACGCCGATGAAGAATCCANTCATGTCCCCTGGTGGAACGACGCATGTCGCTCCGCCATTCGGGCATGACGAAGAGCATTGCGGGGATTTAAGGCTAGTCCATCTCCGGAAAACCTCGCCGCATATCGGTTTGCTAGAGCAAAAGCGCGCAGAACTATCAAAGATTCCAGATCCGTCTCCTGGAAAGAGTTTCTAAGCACCATTAAGAGAACAACATCGTCCACTGAAGTATGGGAGTCAATCCGAAAGATATCTTGAAGGTATTTTCGAGTCCCAATATCTGGAGTCAATTATCAGGGTCGGATATGAATACGAAGCTTTGATGGAAATAATTGGTTTGGAAAGTGCGTTGAAGGAGCCGGTGAGAATAACTGAATATTCCGAAACCTGCATAGATCATGTATTTGTTAGACAAGACTATTTTCAGTGGATGCGTCTGTACAGCATTTGGGCATAACCGATCATTCTCTGGTGCAAGTAGTGATCCGTGTTGTGGGCAAGGACTGTGCGAGGGGAGTGACAGGTTCGCCTCCTCCCCCTCCAGCTGTACGCTATCGCATGGACTCCATTCCGCTTGAACAACTGTTGGAAAGCGCCGACTGGTCAGCTGTTTACAATAATACTGATGCGTCGTCTGCTTTTGATACATTCTTTCAAATACTAGAAANTGCTTTTGATACTTTCTTTCAAATAGTAGAAATGGCTCTTACTCAATGTAAAGTTAAAATTAATGAAAATAGGGAAAGATGCAAAAAAATTGAAACCTTGGATTAATGACTTATTTGCATGAAAATTAAGATAAGAAATCACATATATAAACTAGTTAAAAAGCATCCTATGAGCGAAAACCTCAGAAATTATTACAAACATTTTAGAAATAAATTGCATGAAAACATAAAATTACTTAAAGGGAGATATTACGGGAGAGAATTTGAAAAGTTCAAAGGGGATTCAAAATTTACTTGGAACTTATTGAACAAACTAACAGAACAAATGTAAGATGAAACCAGTCAAATGAATATTGAAATGAACAATGAAATTTTTGATGACCTTTATAAAGTAGCAAATGCATACAATAAATTCTAGTTAGATTTAGTCAATAAATTGGATCTAAACTGTAAAGTGAAGAGTGATTTTTTTTTTCAATTTACGAATTAAAAATAATTTTACTGTTAAAACCGAGTCAATATCGTTTTTATAGGACTTGTTGTCTTACAGGAACTTATTCAAGTAATAAAATCACTGAAAAATAATACTGTTGCAGGTATTGATTGAGTTAGTACTTACTTAGTGAATAAAATTGCAACGAAAATAATTGTTTTGTTATATATAATTAATCTTAGTTTTACTACTGGAGTATTTCCTAAAAAAATTAAAAATGCTATAGTCATATGTATCTTTAAAAGTGGATCCAAAAACCAATGCAACAATTTCAGACCAATTTCTCTTTTGTCATGTTTTTTCCAAAATTATTGAAAAATTAATTAAACTTGGGCTGATAAATTTTTTACAAAATACAATTTCCTTAGTCAAAATCAATTTAGATTTAGGGCTGGCCTAAAAACTGAAAGTGCATTAATACATTTTATGACTGATGTAAATTACGGATTAAATGAAGGAAAATGTGTAAGTGACTTGTTTTTGGACATTACGAAGACATTCGACACTGTGAACCATGATATTCTGCTCGATAAAATGTATGTGGTCTTAGAGGAAATGCACACAAATGGTTTGAGAGTTATCTTGCCGGAAGAAAATGTGTCAGGATAGGAACAGTGTGCAGTGAAATGGGTGAAATAGAAAGTGATGTACCCCGAGGTTCAGTTTTAGGACAGATCTTATTCATAATTTATATAAATGATCTCTGTGAGGCTTAACTATATGGAAAATAAACATCCTTCGCTGATGATACGGTCTTGTGCTATATAGAAAATGATTGGGAATCTGTGATTTCAGCCTTGACAAATAACTTAAAATCTCTTCAGTGGTGGTTAACTACAAATATTATGCTGTTGAGAGCAGAAAAGAACAAATTTATTGTTTTCAGTTTTTAAAATATTCCGAATAATTATGACCAAGTTCAGTACACACGTGTCAATTGTCTTGGACAAAATGGTCTATGTATAAGTAAATACACTTCAGTAGGAATAACCAATGAGATAAAGTATTTGAGTGTCATTTTAGATAGTGAGGTTTCATGGAAAATACATTGATGAAATTGAAAAATAAACAATAGTATATTCAGGTATTTTTATTTTTTAAGAACACTAACCGATAGGGATAATTTGTGTTTACTGTATTATGCCTTGATACAGAGTAGGATTGAATATGGTATAGTAGTTTGGGGAAATACTTATAGCAATGTTATATCCAATTTTTCTTTTACAGAAATTTGTGGTGAGGATAATTTTAAATAAAAGAAAATTTGAAAATTCACATCCTCTTTTCTTAACTTTAAATATTCTACCTCTTCAATACATTTATGTTTTTAAGGTTTTGAAGCTATTTTATTATAAAAGTGGAAATTTCCCTCAACAAAACAGTGTTTACAGAAAAAAAACTAACAAATGTTAATGTTTTTTTTGTTCCAAAACCTCCCCTTGCTTTTTTACCAGAACCTATAATTTCATTGCTCCAAGAATACTTGATAAAATCAGGCAATTTATTGAACAGAGTTTTCAAACTAGGCTGAAAAATGGTTATTGGAAAGAGAGGACATAAATTTATTACTTTCAATACAGGAATAGGACCCTTTATTTATTTATTTTTCAGAATCAGTACAAGGTATTTGTTTGTTTCTTTACTTATTATTGCGTATATTTATTTACTTATCTTTATTATATATAGTAGAACATAGGTACATTATTGGAATCCGATTCTTTTTAATTTTATATCTCTTTGATCGCTGAAAATGACAATTTAATTGTACTCAATTTTTATTTCTTGATCAGACCTGACTTTTGTTGAACTTGATATACTTGTTTAAAATCACAAATATTGATATAAATCAGAAAACTTTACGTTACTTCACTGGACAAAACCCTCAGGGGACTTACATCTAGAAAGTACGTGTTTGGCGACCACGGGGCCTCGAGCTGAGTCTGGCATTATTTCCACTAACTTGTGCTAGGCTTCCTTTCTCTTTGGTGATCTTCCTTGGTCACCTCTTGTTCTTTTCGATCCCGACGCCATTGGGGCGAGGGTATCTTTCATTTTCCTCTTTCTTCTTCTCTCTCTCTCTCTCTCTCTTTTAAAAATGTTTTAAGTAAAGACTTGAGATATGCTGGGATTTGAATTTTGAGTTGTAATTCAGGAGGGTTTTTAGTGGGTATAATTGAGTTATTCGGCGAGTCCCACACGCGGGGAGAGTCATGTTGTAACTTCTCTAAATGTAATTCTTGAAACATCTAAATATTATCTCGGAATATTTGCATCATTATCAAGACAAAATTATAAACATCTAGGAATTTTGTAAAATCGAGTTAAGCATATTAATAAATAAATAAACTTTATTGTCAAAAGTTGCAAACTGCGTATGACCACTTCAATTCTGATCAACAACCCTAAGGTAGAGGCGGATTTAACATTAACATACTCCTAACGATAAAAAATAGTTCGACACGTGTTATAGTATTGACAAATACCAACAAATATTAATTACATAAAACACAGAAGTCAGTTCACAAGTAAGTATTATTGTCAATCAATAAATCAACCAGAAAGTATTGTTAATAATTCTTAACTATTAAATAACACAAAATTTGCTAATAATTATTTCAACTGATACCGTCTCTAGGCAAGAACCTAGCGAGTCTTTATTTAAAAAATCCGCCTCTACCCGAAGGAAAATCGTAGAAAAATCCGGGTCAGGATGAGGTACAGAATTAATGTACACAACCGTGCCACGGTTGGGTAGATATACAACTAAATTTATATAAATAATAAATCATAATACTTGCAGAAAAAAGTTTTGAAATGGTTGTCAGATATTTTTAAAGTATTACAATAATAGCATGATAAAGTACAAGATGGTTTTAATTTGTAGTAAAATCAATAAATTCCTTTACAGTGTAGAAGCACTGGTGCAGAATATAGCTTTTAAGACAGCGGGGATTTGAAAATATTCAATTTAATAATATCTTTCATATTTTTGGGAGGGAGTTATATAGAACAATTCCCGAGTGATACGGCCCTTTTTTCGAAAACTCGGTTGACTCTCAGACGATGAATACTACGAGTATTCCTATTGCGAGAATTGTGTTCCTGAACAAAACTGTTTAGTATGTAACAAGGGTAGTGCTCTAGTAATTCGGTCTTAACAAACACGACAGTTTCATAAATATAAATGCAGGGAAGTGTTAAGTTATTTAATTCATTGAATAAATGTTTACAAGAGATTCGGGGGTGAGATTTACAAATTATCCGAACAGTCCTCTTTTGAATTCTGAAAGCGTGGACACTGTACCAGGAATAACCCCAGAAGATGACTCTGTATCGTAAATGGGAGTAAATATACGCAACGGGAAATGTGTGGACTAACTACGTTAACTAAGATTCGTAATGCATAACACAGTTTACTTATTTGAAATTACGATTGTTAACGTGACAATTCCATTTGAGATGAATGTTTATGATGACCTAAAAACTTTGTATTAGTTACAGTTTTTAATTGTGCTCCGTTTAACGAAAGAGAAACCTGGAGTAAAGATTTTGTGATACTATTGTGAAATGACATGGACACTTTTGTCAGTGTATAAAATGCATGGATTTGCATGGAACCAAGCTGAGAGGGTAGATAAAACGTTTTGAGCGTTGGCGTGTTTAGATAGTAGATTAGTTTCATCGGCAAAAAGAACCATTTTGCAATCTGATGTAAAAGACGACATGTTCACATACAATAAAAATAGTATGGGACCGAGAATTGAACCTTGGGGAACTCCGCGAGTTAGGGGTTGTGTTTCTGAAAGGCAATGCTGAAGTACTTTATTTTTAGTATATGATACTTAGACCTGTTGATATTTATCTTTTAAATACGAAGTCAGCCACTGTTGTGCAAATCCACGAATGTCAAAAGATTGTAATTTTCAAAGGACAATTTCGTGATCAATGATGTCGAATGCCTTAGATAAATCAAGAAAAACACCCTGAGGATTTTCTCCATGACAAGTGGTAACATTTAAGAAAGAAAACAGGGCGCTGGTGTTGGAAAAGGGTTTCCGAAATCCGTGTTGATCGCCAGAAAGAATGTTACTTTTTGATAGAAAATCTAGAAGACGCTTAAAGAACAATTTTCAAGGGTTTTTGAGAAAGCGGGTAGTAGAATAAAATTGATCGATAATGACCAACATTGAATAGTTTCCTTTCTTGTATAAATGTTTCACTTTAACACTCTTAAATATGTTTGAAAACACTCCTTCCGATAAAGAACTAATAAATACATTTATGAGTGGATTTAACATAACGTGGGACGAAAATTTAGTAATAAATTCGGGTATATCATCTATGCCTGTTGAAAATTTGTATTTTAATGAACTGATGATTTTCATGATTTCACTGGCATTAGTTTCGGAAGTGAGATGTCAAGTGAATTTGATACGATTTTGCCATCGTTTAGTAGTGAAATGTTAATTGTTAATTAAGTGTTGTTGACGTATAATTTTCTAACAATATTCCGCATTGTTTTTTCCGGTTAGATTTTTGTATCTGCCTGTCATTTTCCATAACTTTAGCTGCATAGACCACTTTTCGGAGAAGAGTCTTATATTTAAGGAAATAATGGAATTCTGGTGGTTGCATATAGAGTTTTGAAAGATAATACAAACGGCGTTTGTTTATGGAAGAAATTCTTATCCCTTGGGTGATCCAGGTATTGTATTTCTTTGTGTTAATTAACTTGCATTTTATTGGAAGCTACAGTTGTAATGTTTTAGGAATGTTGAAATAAATACATTGAAATTGTCGTGTGTGTTTTGTCAATTGTAAACATCTTTCCATGCACTTCGTCACAAGAATTTTTCTTTCGTCACTTCTCTAAATGTAAGTTTTTGAATTTTTTCTGAATTAGAAGTTTATTAGTTTCTGAACACCATTATTTGTCAAGGTGACATTGGGACATTTGGCACTAATTAGTTTTTCGTGTCGTTATGCTCAGGGCATGGCTTCCTACAATTACCAGACTGGATTATACGGCTTGGTTAAATTCGTTAACTATTTCAGAGAATGGATGGCTTACGCATTCATATTCTTCGTGTCAAATGAATCTGAATCAAGTAATTATTTATTTATTGTGGTCACGCTATATTTTTTAGCTTGTATGATATTGACGACTAAATATATGAACGTGTTTGCTAAGATACTTCTTTTTGGCCGGCCGGTGTTGTCAAGCGTTAGACTCCGACCTGGTAATTGTACGAGGCAATGCTCAGGGTCAACTTAAACATCTCTCTAAAACACTTCTAATTTGATATTATAAGGAGTAAATAACCCACTAATTTATAAAGTAAGCTAGCATTAAAGTCCAAATAATAATAATTATTATTATTATAATATTTCAATACAAAATGTTCGACGGAACCTGTATATTTCAACGGAAAATGAAATAAGATATAAAGAAATGCCTTATGGACATCTTTAAGACACGAGACAATCGCTGAGGACAGGTTTAAATGGTGTCACTTTTGGAGAGCTGTAAATACCTATACAATGCCAGCGATTACTTATTCATTCGGAGTAATCAAGTGGAGCGATACAGATCTGCCAGATACAGCTCGATCAACCAGAGTTGCATTTACAAAAGTTCACGGCATCCAAAATCTGCTAAAGAGAGATTTAACCTATCAAGAAAAAAGGGTGAAATATCTTGTCAGTCTTGATGTACAACAACTGTGAAAAAAGACTAGTAAAACTTAGCGAATATTTCTTTACCAAGGTAATTGAAAATTATTCGCACAGAACAGTGGTGTATACAGATTGAAATTATACACCACTTAACCTCGCATCACTAAATGAGAAACCCAATTATTAGAGAGTGGGAGAAGTAAAGTCATCCATAAAAAACATTTCTACCAACTAAATAAGCCAGAAGTAGATAGCGAAGCTTCAAATTCTTGGTTCACAAATGGCAGTGTCTTTGTTCAGACAGAGGGGGCGATGCTAGCAATACAGGATCAAGTGATTCCGACATAAAACTACAGGAAATACACAATAGGCGAGGAAATTCCATCGGATAAGTGCACAAAATGTATCTCCACTAGTAAAATTATTGATCTCATAATAGCCCCGGTTGCTCACTCTTAGCCCCGTAAGATTTGTAATATTGAGTACGACTTAATATTGACCTTGCCTTTCAACAAGCAAGGCGTAATTCTAATAAAGGAAAGGAGCAAAGAAACCTTACTATTGACATTTCAATCAATTAAGTCACATGTTAAAGAAACATCAGGAGAAGATGACCAAATACTTATGTCTGACCGCAGAGATACGTGAGAAGTGAAATAAAAAAAATTCACCGTTAAGTCACCGTTGAAACATATGTTCTCTGCTACTGTAGTCATACCCAAGAAACTCCATGAAGGGATTAGGCTGTTGAAACTGCACCCCAGTTCACACACAGAGATGCAAAAGGAGATATGTGGTGCGGTGCTAGGCACATGCTCTATAACTCGGAAATTTTTAGACAGTTTCATAAGTCATAATGCCTTGGTAATACACTCGTATTGCGTTTTATTTAACCAGTGAAAACTGAGGTTTATTTAAATAATAATAATAATGTAATGCAAAACAAAAAAATCTTCCACCTCAGCAAAACAAGACGATGTAACCCACAGCAAACATATCCGGGAAAATAATTGTTGGAGTCTTTGGTCTTATACGACGNCGATGTAACCCACAGCAAACATATCCGGGAAAATAATTGTTGGAGTCTTTGGTCTTATACGACGTAATAAATATTTTTTTCTTTCCTCATTATTATTATTCACTCATGTAGACACTTTAACCTTGTGAAATGTCCTTATTAAATTACCTATCGAAAATAAACGTCTATATATTGTAACGAAAAATGTTATTTTTTCTCATAGATCCAGGCTGCGCACTGTAGCGCGTCATTCACGATGACGTTACACGCGCGGATGAAGTCTCGAGACACGAAAAAACAGTAGTTCACGAAGTATAAAAGGGTGTTTTCGCTGGGCTGAGAAACTTTTTGGATAGAATGGTTGGATGAGGAAAAATTCTCTTTTGGTGACGGAGTTTTTTGATGGGACGGTTTGCAGAGAAAGGCTCTTTCTTTCGGTAACGGATGAGAGTGACAGCTACTTTTGGTGATGGATGCGTCTCCCAATGTGTTTGGTGGTAATTTGACGCTTCCAAACCTTTATCGCACTCGCCGCTGATGCTGAACCTGAGCGTGGAACTCGCACCGTCAGCCTTGCACCACTTTCGTTGACACTAACTCTGATGTTGTGCCGAAGATTGTTATACCTGTGTATTTTTGTGAAGCAAGGCTATTTGTATTTCGTCATGAAGATTTTTGATGTGTTGCTGTCACTTTTCGTTTCATGAAAGGTAGTTTTCTTGGCACTGGAGCATTTGTTCATTGAAAACTCATTCTATTTTATTGCTAGAAAAAGTTTCAGGAAATTTAATGTCGATAATTGTTGCGTTTGGTTTACTTCAGCCAAATATCTTTTTGTCTATTTAATTTGCACTAAAGAGGTGTTTTTGAAAAACAGAGAAGGGAACTTGTTCATCCAAGAAATAATACTATCTTTTCTAATTTTTTTCCATGAAGTTTTTCCTCTTAGAAATATTCAACTAGTACTATGAACTGAGCTATTAAAATTATCTTTGGACTTCAACACATCCATGTATTAACGGGGATACATGGACGGTAACCGTCTACATCCATACGTCCATACTAATATATAAGTGCGTAACGCGAAGGCGTGCCTGTCTGTTTGTTGCTTAATCACTATTAAACCACTGAACATATCGTGATGAAATTTGGCGAGGAGATAGTTCAGAAGTCCAGGATGAACAGAGGCTACATTTTCAAAATGAGTGAATAGAAAGATAGGAAATGATTTTGACCATAAATGTCGATATCGGGAAATAAGAGAGGTACATTCTCCTACGCCGCCTAAACGGTTAGAGATAGGTGATACCTATGAATGGCAATATTGTTCGGCTCAAGTATTTCTACAAAAAAGTCTGCAATAGCATATTGCACCCACAGTATTGAAAAAACGTTATTAAAAATAAGTTTTTTAAATACGTAAATTTAAGATAATAATATAAAAAGGAAAAAATCAATCATCATCAAATTTAATTAATTATTTGCTTTGTGCTTTTAACAAATATAAAAACCGCATGTAAATCGTAAAGTTTAAACGAATAGTTTAGATTTTACAAGAATGTTAATGAAATGGTGCAGCCGCGTCATGCATCGGAACCGAAAATTCGATCGGCACGGCTCTCGCCAGATGGTGTAGTGTATGCTGTAAACTTTTGAATTAAATTAGTACCCTTATGAATTTGAAAAATTGCGAACATGTTTTCAAAAACCAGCAAGTAAAAGTATTTTCCTGAATAAAAGAAGATAAGTCTAAGAAAACTCCCGAGCAACGCCGAGTAATCAGTAATATTATATATAAAGAGAGATATACGTAGATAGATGTATATATGTATGTATGTATTCTAGAATAGGCCAACTGACGCAAGCAACGGTCGCGACAGCGGTGGATGCGTCTCCCGCCCGGTTTTCGTCAACAGTACCTCTCACCACGCCAGCACCCCCACCCCTCGGCCACGGTGTGACGAGGCGGAATGCGGGCGACCTTTGGCCCGGGCAATGGGTGGCAGGTGCCGTCGGTAGGGGAGGAAAGTCGAACAAGGGTAAGTCTTCAAACCGCTAGGAAGAAATGCATGAGGTAATGAACATTTGCTTTTGGGATGTGGAAGGGCTTGCTAAGAAATTGCCTCGAGGAAGCTTTCGCAGTTTCCTGGAAAAATTCTCGGTGATTCGTCTCCCTGAAATGTGAAACAAAGTAGGAGACGACGTGTCAATGAACGGATACAAAGCTTTTAGACAAATGTTTATGAGAAAAGGTTCAAGAGGTCGACACCCTGGTGGTATTGTAACTCTTTGTAAAATTGAAGATAACTTTAGGTTCCGCGAAATTACAGTAAATTTACAAAATGCAGTTTGCTTGAAATTATATTGTAAGAATTTTGAATTGATAATTGTAATACTGTATAGACATCCACAAGGATCGACGTACTACAACAATACACTTTACGATGATTTAGAAAATATACTGGACCAACTTAAAACTAGGCATCCATTCGCAGGACTGTTAATATTAGGGGATTTCAATGCAAGATTCGGAGAAGAAACATCTGTCCCTCAAATAATTGATTATTATGATGATGTCATTGATGCAAATGTAAAAGGTAGGCAAAGAATCTCATAAATTTATGCTGTACGCATCATTTAGATATCCTTGACGGATTCATGGCCAAAACCTTATGGGTAACTGCACATATCTTAGTACAAATGGAAGTAGTGTGATCGATTATGCCTTAGTGTGCGAGAAAACATTGCACTGGCTAGACGATTTCTGGATTGAAAGTAGGGTAGAATCACATCATATGCCAATATGCAATGAATTAAAATCAAATATCCCGGAAAAAGAAGTTCCAAATTATTTCACACAAAAAAAACCTATGCGTTTTAAATGGACTGAAAGTAAGAAAGATGAACTCATCGAGAAATTTTACAGGAGCTTCGAAGGTTTCTACTCAGTTATTCGCTCCCTAGCCATAGGAAATTATAATGCAGCAGCTGAAGCACTACAGAACGGTCTTTATAAACCAGGTAGAAATATGAGAGTATTGGAAACAAGCAGGACTAGACACAGGGAGACAGGATAGTACAACGCTAATTGCGAAAAAACTAAAATTGAAGTTGAAAACGCACTAAAATTCTTTGTTTGGCATGGGGGAAAGTCTTGCGTCAAAATACAACAATACAAAAAGTTACGGAAACAGTATAAAATGACCGTATTAGAGACCAAATTCGCATGGCAATTGGCGCAATCAATTAGAATATAAAATATAATTAATACAATCTGGACAACTATACGGAAATTAACTCGGAAATATTGCACTATTAATCATATAGACGGTTCAAGTTTGGAAACTCACTTCTACGAGCTCCTCAATAAACAAAATGTAGTAGTTACTACAACAATTGAAATGGAACTACAAGTAGCTGAATTAGATAAGAATATAGAAATAGATGAAGTAATGTTCGCGATACAGTAACTAAAAAACAACAAGGCAGCGGGATACGACAGCCTCCCACTCGAATTTTTTAAAGTATTAAACCACAAAATTGCTCCGGTACTTTGTGACATCTTTAACTACATGTATACATTGGACGTATTCCCTGTAATCTGGAACACATCAATTATTTTTCCCATATGTAAAAACAAAGGCAATGTAAATGACACCACGAACTAGAGAGGAATTTCACTCATCAGTATTGTAGTAAAAGTTTTTTTGATAAATACTGGGTAGTAGATTGAAAAGATGGGTCGAGAATGAAGAAAAACTATCGATTTTACAAGCAGGATTCAGAACAAATAATAGTATAATAGACAATATTTTTATTCTTACCTCTCATGCGGAACGGGAAACAGGAAAGAGGAAAACTATATGGCGCTTATGTTGATTTCGAAAAAGCTTTTGATACGATAAATAGGAATAAACTTTGGACTACATTAAGAGAAAAGGACGTATCGACTAAATTTATCACTATGTTAAAATCCATATGTAGTACTGACAGTGCGTGTGTACGTCTTTATGATGGTACCGTCACAAATATTTTCTCAGTAAATCAAGCAGGGTTGTGTGGCTTTCTCCACTTTTCATATTATTCATAGACAAACTCATTGATAAGCTATGTAATATTAATTCGGATGCTCCTACAATAAGAGAAAACTATAGACCAATACCAGGATTATTGTTCGCTGACGATCTAGTTATCCTTTCAAAAAATCAAATAGGATTACAAAATAGTCTAAACACGCTTGAAATATTCTGTGCCGAAATGCAGCTTAAAGTAAACAAGAAGACAAAAACTATGATTTTCAAAAATGACTGGGTGATCGGATTAAATGAAAAGTGATCTTATCGGGGAGAAACGTTGGTAATTGTGAAAAAATACACATATTTAGGTGTAACTATAACTGGGAATGAATCGTGGGCCAGATACAAATAAAAAGCAAAACGCAAAGATTTGCTCGTATTAAGTTCTATCATGCGAAGTAAAGCTACGGTACCGGTAATAGCGCCAAATCTTGCAGATAGAATATTCAATTCAATCTTGGAACCCGGAATACTGTACGGGCCAGAAATATGGGAGAAAGGAGAAAATACCTTTATCAATTCTCTTCGAAATACATATCTCAAAAATATAATTGGTCTTGCAAAAGGCACTGCTAACAGTGGTATTCTCTTGGAATTTGGCCAGGTACCGGTTGAACTTACAATGAAATTCAGAACAATAAAATACTGGCTATCGATTAGAGCGGGAACTAAAAATGTTATTGTTAGGGGATAATAATGGTAAATGGTGTAAGCAAATTAGGGAAATTATCTGTAATTTAGGGTTGGCAGGCGCCACCTGAGAGTAGTGATAGCAAGGTAAATCAAAATAAATTATATGAAGCGTACAGACTAGAAATAGAAATGAGCAGGTTAGAAAAAAGGTCACTCTAGTTCAAACAAATGTAGCATCCCCCAAGGGACAGCTATGTCTTACCCACACAATGCTTGTCAGTCAGTCATCTAGTCATCTAAGTATAAATGTAGTAAGTACGTTTTTGGCAAAAAGGAGGCCCCGAGCTGAGTCTGGCATTACTTCCACTTGTGTGAGGCTCCTTTCTTTCTCTTTCCTGACCTTCCTTGGTCACCTCTTGTTCTTTTCGATCCCGACGCTACTAGGTTGCGAGGGCTAGGGTATCTTTCATTTTCCTCGTTGTAATATTTTGATGTAATATATGTTTTGAGATATGTTTTTATATGTTGTAATTCAGGAGCGTTTTAGTGGATATGGTTGAGTCATTCGACGAGTCTCACACGCGGGGAGAGTCATGTTGGCTCTCCTTAGTGCCTCCTGCATTTTCCCTACCTGTACAGAATTTTTTTTACCCCCCAGGGGCCTACA
>NNCF01130321.1:12167-23934 GCA_002313205.1 Laupala kohalensis | reverse complement strand
AAGTGAAGGAAGTGATTGTGAACTGTGATTACTTTAAGAAACCTGATAAGAACTCATCATGACAAAAACTCAACTTCAAGAAAACTGATAATATGGTATGTACATTATTGCGAATTTATTTTTCTGCGAATGTAATTGTGATTATAATTGCTTTGCGTCATTTTATTAGAATAAGTTAGTAAATTATGCACCACGTGGTGACACGGAAGTTGTAACATTTTTGGTACTATAGTTCAATATTATTATTGTGTGTTATAATAATATCAATAATAAATAATAATCTACTTATAAGTCATATTATCATTATTTTTATTTATACTACTTTGATCACACTATGGCAGGAGTCAATAAAATAATGAAATACATAGACAACTAATTCTGTTAAATTAAGTATAGTTTTTGTTAGTATGAATTTGTTGGAAATACATGTCACATTTTGTTTTGAAAATAGTATGTCAGTATGAGTATATATGTTCATCGAATACGATGTGTGACATTGTGTCTCAATAACAGTGTGTTAGTATTATTTTTTTCATAATTTTTCGTATTCTTGACAAATTTCGTGAAAGATGCGGACGACAATTAGGTTAAAACGAGATTAGGCCTGTTATCGGGAAGGTCTCGGAGCCGCATCCGAAGTCCTCTTATAACTTGTAATAAATGTACTTCATACATCTGCGTTAAATATTAGTGATTTTCGATTTGTTAATTAGTAACGTGAATACTGAGTGAAAATTTTTTTTACAGAATTTGTTTACGAAAACGATTAGTATGATCTAATTTATAAATAAACTACTTGTCAAAAAGTCGTATAGCCATGTGGGGAGGGGGGAATAATTTACTCTCCAGAGGCATGCAATGGTTAATCCTATTATTTCGGATCATGAGCTCCAAGGTAGAGGCTATATCTATAAGGGAAGTTATTTAACGAATAGACAGTGATATCATATAGTTGAGGTTTTTCTTTCATTATTATTAATATTATTAAAATTCACTATTGAACCTTGTTGAGTCTATGAGCCACAATTATTATAATAATATAATGAAAGATGTCTTAACTAATTAAAATCTAAAGAAGATGAAGTGATGAGTAATTGGTGAATGAAATTTATTGTCTAAAATTGTGTTACACAGACTCAACAGGTTAATAGATAATTTAATAAGATAGTAATATCAATTTATTTTCCGAAAATAAAAAGTAATATTAAAATCGCTCAAAATTCAAAATAATGGGTAGAAAACGATCGATATATTCGAGAATTGGTCTTCAATAAAAGATACCTTTTACAACGCCAACTTTTCGGCAATTTATTTCTTCCTTCATCAGGACTGTATGATATGGAACCACACCATCATTAATTACTACCAGCCCTAACCTCTAAATACAACCCACCACACCTCTACAACCTTTCTCGTGTTGGTCAAAAACAAAATAAAAAATTGATCAAGATCAGCATCATAGTAATAGGTAGAAAAAGAATAATAGATACTAGACCTTATTTTCAAGACAAGAGCTCATTTTCTCTCATAAATGGAGGGAAGTGATAACTACATTACAAAAACCCTGTATCCTGTGGCGCGTGAGAGATAACATCGTATATATTAATACGCATATGTCCCAGATAAGTTGCGTTCCATATTTGAGTATCCGGATGACGCAAATCACACAGATGTAGTATCGTACTTCACAGCATTAAAAGATTTTTTGATTACTCCTATTTGTTTCATCCTTCACCATTTTCTTTCCAAGATCAGACATATCAAGATTGCAACCGGAAAATAAGCTACTTGAATCGTTTATTTCAATAGGGTCTTACTTGACTACTAAAGTCCTAAAAAATGACAGCTCTGACTCGTCTTATAGGTAATAAACAATTTTCTCAGAGAATTGTACCTGAGTGACATAATGTATGTTTACTTTATGTTGTATGTTATTATGTACTATTCCTAACTCTTCTCATGTACCTTTCACATTCTTAATGCTAAGAATGACACAGAGTAAAACATTCCTACAACTAGCGTATAGGGGTGTGCGGAGTGAAATTGCTTCACAAGTTTCGATATTCAACGAGATTTCTCCTCCAAAAATAAATAGTCGGGTTATGTAGGAAACAGTTCAAGGTTTATTTTCAGTTGAAGTATACACAAATAATAGAAATTAAAGTACCAGTGCGTCAACAACAGGCGCATGAAATAAAGTCAACAGTTTTCTATATGGTGAAGTATTCAATGTTTACAACTCACGACTCAAATAACTTTTTGTGGTTGATAAGAGCTTCCGTCGTCTACCGAGAGGTGGCACAGCGTTTCTTTGTCGACGGGAGCACTCACAATTTGGCCGCGTGGTGGCGTGTAGCGGCACTGCAGTACTAGCTTCTGCTATCGTCCGTGTTGTGGTGTAGCGTTGCGTCTGGATATAGCTTCGCCGTAGGTCGGTTGATTGCGTAGAGCTGGATCTTTTAATATTGAGGTTAGAATCGGTCACGATGCTTCATCAAGAGAATCCGTCGTACTGATTTCCAGCTATCGCTGTTGTTATAATCTAACCTCGGTTTCGCATTCTTATTTTAAACATCCTCGACGCGCTAATGACGTAACATAGCTTGGATGTTCATCTATCCAAGGTTTCTGGAAATCTCTTAACAAACATACGACGTGTGCTCGATCCATATGCGTCTCATGGAATCTCCCAATGTTTATAAACGACTTCGTATGTAGAAACTCTTTGGCGGACGGTGTCTGTTATTCTAACCATGGATATAGAGATTCCGGGTCGTTTGTCTTGACAACGGCGTAAACATTATGGCGTGTAATGCCGTGCCGTTACAACATGCATCTAAAAATATTAATGCGTGGGGAATTTCATCGTATATGTGGAAGGAACGTTTACAAGGTATAGAAGTATCTGCTAATATAAAAAAAATTAAAGCTTTAATGACATTGATGTTGGCGAGACCTAAAACCACATAAAAAAAATTCTAAATAAATGTAAACGCTCATATTGTCGTATAGAATTTTAGTTACGTTTAATTTTAGTTTAGCTAGTTATTGTAAATGTTAATTCTCCTACCTCTCATCTGTTTGATTGCTGAGAATGAAGCCATTTCAGGAGACACGATTCGTGCGCGTAACCCATGGTACCTTTGCACCCGCAGGGGGAGATGAGTGTCTCCTTTTCCGAGTCATCAATGCAGATGCGACACAGATGCAAAAAGCGTCCGCGAAATCTATGTCTACCATCCTCCACGTACATTTGGAATAGCCCAACATCGAATTTGATTCTGCTCACAGAAATACGATGACAGATTTTTTAAAACTTTACGTACAATGTAGTTTTCATAAATTACTTACAAAATAAAGAAAAGTTTAAATACCAATATAATATCGGCAGCACATAAGATGTCTAGTAGGATAAAGTCTAGGTAAGAATAGCCAAGCAACGTAAATAACAATTCTTTATTAGTTTTATCAGTGTCCTAAAGCACGAAATTTGGTTGTTTTACCTGCATTCAAGCAGGGGATGGTAGACGGAAGTTTTCTCTGATTCAGTAAAAAATGGAGCTAAAGAGACACGATGCGAAAGCACCAGAGAGAGCCTGGCGGAAAGCTACGATACTTCGAACTTCAATCACCGTCTCATGTTTTTCCTTGTAGTATTTGCAAATGTAGTTTAGTGCTAATGAAGCTTATCCACGTGGAGCGATAGAAGGAAGGTTATTGATAGTAGATTTGCTGCTTACCTGCGTTTACCAATAACTTGACCCACTTACAGGTGTTAGTAGAAATTAGCAGGACAAAGGCAGGAGGGTTCGACTTTCAATAGTAAGTTATATGAACATTAATGTGAAAAGATACAATGTTTTTTGGCTCCACTGGTAATTGAACCCGGGAAGACTTGAAGAGCAAGGTCTGTGAAACCGAAGAAACTAGAGGAACATGTAGAGGGCCTCACCTACGGAGCTGCGAGTGAGACGCGTAGGACCCTATCTACCCTACAACGTAGGTCTTCCATCGGGTCTTACACGTAGTGACTCTACAACTCCCCCGTATAATATCACTCGCGCGACTCGAAGGCTACGATGACCTCCAACCAACACGTGTAGTAGAAAGCAGACCTCCGCCGTCACCGACAGCGCGCTGCAGCTCATGTGTAAGTTGTCACTGAATAAACTGGACATCTAACCACGAAGCATTCTCTCTTACTCATATTTACTCCCACTCACGTCCCGCTCGATATAATTTCGTACAACAATTAGTGTCAGGTATAAGATGTAATGAGTTGGCCACCACAACACCAGAAAAAAAAGGACTCATGAATATTTTTAGCCATTTCCTGTGAATGGAGAAGAACTATATAAATGCCATGGTGTGAAATAGGGAATGAAGAGGTTAGGAGGCTAATACAACACTTGTATTGAACGTTTACTCAAATTTAAAAAAATTACTCCATAAAACGTAAGGTTTATAATGATTTTATCAAATCAATAAAATAACTTTTACTTGTTCTATTTTTTAATCAAATAGACGTAATTTTTACTGTTAAAACATCAATGACGTCTAACTCAAAATGATATAAAATAAGTGTTCCTATAAATTCTGATACGTCTCCGAAAAAGAATATTTGCTACACTGATATGGGTGTGTTGAGTCAAATATCATTGGACATAGAAAGACTCGATGTTTCGTAAAAAAATCCCCTTAAAATGTATCTTCAAGACCTCCAAATTTTTCTTCTGGTTTTTATTTTGACATACCTGTGCAACTAGTGGAGCATGTGCTTAGTAATCAAAGGGGGATGGGGGTAAAATAATCATTTTTGTTAGCAAATTATGATTGTATAATTCATATAGTGTTTATAAAATTTAATGTAATTATTTAAAAAATAATGCATATAATTTTTTAAATAAAAAATTCACAAAATCACAAAATATATACCAAACAATATTTCAAACAGTGTCCGAAATTTATAAATGTTTGAAACGACAAATACGTATTAGAGGATGAGCATATCGTGACCAAATCAGAATTTTATAAAAAAACAAATCAAAATATTCATGAAAATATATTTTTAATCCAAGCATAATGAACAAACAACAAATATATATGGTCTTCAATTCTATTTCTTGATCCGAGTACCAAGAAATAAAGGTTCTAGTAGTAAGATAAAATGCAGCTTACAATGAACATAGAGACTGTACAACAATGGAAGGAAAAAAGCTATCCCATAATTGCATGGAAATCCGCTTTCTGTCCGTAGATGGCAAAGAGTCTGTAAAAAAGACAAATTTTTAACGATTCAAGACCGTTTAAATAACTGTGATGCTGGTAAATGTTTTGTGAAGAAAGACGTCGCATACTGAATCACCCCCAAAGCGTTTGAGTGACCCGTGTGGTAGTGCCTAGTACACTCGCATTCTACCTCTTGTGACGCTGGTTCAAACCCAGTCTGAACCAAGAGGCAAAGTGTAGGTGGACGAAGAGGTTTTCTTGCTCGTGTTCCTGCCATTCATTCCACCACAACACTCATCATTTCACCTCATGAGGTCGTGTGAAAACAATGTGGTCGTGTGCAAAGACAAGGGGCCAGACGCAGTTTGAATTCCTCAGCTCCGGAAACAATTCTGACAAGTTATCGTCATCATTAACGCCTTAATAACATGTGAGGCTAGTATGATTGTAGTGTTGCTTATAAAACTACTGAAGAGTTTAACTTGCGTGAAACACGTCCAGTGTTCGCAGTTGCTTCAGCCAGCACTTGCAATTAGCAGAAATCATGAATCAATTGTGTAAATTTTGTTTGACAATAATAATTTAAAGCGCAAAATCTCAAGTAACATTTTTACAACATTTAAGTTTCATCAGTTTTATACCTCTTAGACCCCACCCCCTACATCCGCCACTGAGTGCACGTCACGCTTCAATCAGTCTTACGTCTTGATTCCTGTGCTACCTCTCCTAAATTGGAATAAATTTAAAAAATATATATAATTCACTTTATTGTCTACACCTTTATATGCGCCATTCTTCCTTTGCGAGCAAGTATGTGTAATTTATATATCTCTAGTGTAGGGATGGTCAAAATTGCCCGTCGCGGGCAAACGAAGGGCAATTGCTATCAGCCAACTCGCAGAGGAAATGATCGTGGTGATGTTCTACCAGCGCTTCTTATCGCTTTCTCATAGAAATAGCAGCTATGCAGATTGTTTTGTGTTCGGTTATGTCAGAGAAGCGGAGAAGTGTCCCCAGCAAGTTCGCCTCGCTATCACAATTAACAAAGGTAATTTGCCATATAACAATTGAATTATTGTACACGATAATTAACAGTTATTGAAGATATTGAGAATAGATAATCGAAAATATTGTAGTTGATGAAGCATTGTGAATAAATTGTTGTTAATTCCCATCATCCTTTCTTACATTCCCCACATAGATTTGTTTCCATTTTAATTATTATTTTTTGTTGATTTATTTTTTGGGGAACGATTATCAGTCATAATTATTTGTATTATTACAAACGATACTACCATAGAAATTAAAACTACGCGTACATAACAGGAACAAAAAAATTACTGACACAGCACACTCCGTCTCGAACGCGTGTGTCAACCTATGAGTAGCTGCCCACGCTGACGGAAGCCAATAAAAGCTTCTTACTGCTCCACAACGTACCACCTCTGCGCTCACGCTGGCCACCTCTACTCCAGTGCCTTTAAGTTCCAACTTCCAGTACGCAATTCTTTGATTTGGGAAGAAAATTTGATATTATAGTAATAAAAAGTTCAGAATACCATGATACCAGAATAAATCGATCAATGTAATCTACAATTTAACAAACAAACTCATTTTAAAATTTAAAACACAATGTGTTAATTTAAATGGTATTTAAGGTAAAATGCAGTAATTATTTTTAAAATTTTTCGGTTTTCAATTATATTTGCTAAATGTGCATTAAATTCATCACACTTTCTTCAATGTTCTTATTATAGAATAATATACAGAACACACTTGAAACTGATACACGATGAATTTATTAACGAATAATTATTAAACATAAAATACATAATATGTCCATCATAACTTATACACTGCTCAAGGGGTTTTTCACCTTCCCATTAAATTAAATTAAACATTGTGCATTAGTAAAACTCAATTTGATTACATGTGACTTTACCTTAGAAAATATTACGTTTATTCACAGTTCACAACACAAACACTTCATGAATAATAATATTTGAATTACTATGTCTCGTCTTGATGAAATAAATGTGTTAACGAAATTTGTCCATAAGTATTATTAATTTTAACTTTTGCTGTCGGCTAAAATCTTCGTAACACAATGTCAGTAGGCCATATTAAAATATGTCTATTAAAAATACTGATCAAGTCAGCGGTTGAACGCAATGTATTCTATTTTGCAATAACTACATTTAAAAACCTAAATCTCTCTATATTTTAAAATAATATGATATTAATAAGTCTCGATTTATTAAGAAAACAAAAACAAAATGCATTCTTTCACAGACAAAATTATATGAAATAAATACAGATTTATTTAACACAGTGCTTCCCAACTTTTATGTCATGTCACATTCGAGAATCTATGAGAAATGGAATAAAGAAACTGGAAACTTTTATGTTTTTTGGGATAAACTCTAGATCTGTTTCTTGCTCATTTTTTCATTCTGATGTGACTTTTTGCTGTGACCTGCATAACAGAATGAAGTATCATGTAGATACTAACATAATCAAATGAAAATCCACAAAAACTTGGTTGATTTTGAATTTCATATTGCTCCTTCAACCCATAAGGCCATTTCAAACTGCACGTTGCGTGCGTGCCTTGATGTTTAAAAAAATCACTTTCAAAAAATGACACGTCTTAAAAGATCGCTTGCCATAAAATGAAATGTCAGTTGAAACCGATTCCCTCAATCCTATCCATCTGTGGATCTTTGATTGTAACTGTTTACATTTATTTTCCTTACAGTGAACTTTAAACCCTTCGCGGTGAAAGTAATACGTTTGGATATTTTTTTTAAGTTTTGTGTAAATTTTGTGCTTCGTGTAAAATGGTTTGTATTAAAATAACACCTTCCTCACAATTATTATTAACTCTGTTATTTATTTATTTATTTCCGAAATGAAACTCCTTTTTTATAAAAAAAACACCAAACGTGTAGTTCTTAACACCATCAAGTGGTTAAACTTCACTGTAAGGAAAATATAAATGGAAACAGTTGTAATCAATAAGCAAATATTGTCTCCTTGGTTACAATATCTGTGTAGGATTGAGGAAATCGGATTTTTTAACCAGTTGCATTAGTTCCAATGTCACCGTCTGACGGCGCTAATGACGGTATCGTCCTTCCACACTGACGACGTTTTTCGTAAGTTTCTTCTCCTGTATAGTCTACTGGTCATGACCTTCAATTATGACAAAGCGTGTCACCTCCGTCTCCGCGAGAAAGTCTGATATGACATATTGTGGAGAGATAGAAGAATTGGGAGACTGTCACTAGCCGTGTGAACTGGCTCGTGGTTCGAGAATACGAGTTTAGCTGTACTCCACGTGCAGAGTGCTATGGTCTATATACTCTACTATTTAAAATAATATTTGAATGCGATATTTCATTGGAAGAAGTTAATTCACCTCTTAAAAATCATACAATTAAACATGAAATTTTAAATATCCAGCAACGGTAGCAGAGATATAATCAAAGATTTTGGACGATGACCCTTAACACAAAAAATAATTCAAATGAATATGAATCAACTGTATGTGCAGAAAGCTTTAAGTGACGATGGTATTAATAAATTGAAGAAAACATTTTATTACCTTCAGTGATAGGGTTATGTAGCTATTTAATTTGATCAGCTGTTTTTGCCATTCTTTACTTATTTCAAAATTCCTATAAATAAAAATTACTTTCGACATTAAATTTCATTTTTATTTCACATGTTTCTTATAATTGTAAAACTATTTTGTGGGATTCACTTTCATTATTTAGTTGTATGTACGGTAACACTTCATTCTCACCTAGAATACGAACAAAAATGTGCTTCTCTTTCCTATTGTTTGTATAAAATTATAAAAATGATTAACAATATTATCTAACTGACGTGGAAATAGCATAAAGTAATAATAATATTAATAATAATAATAATTATTATTAATATAATTCATAATGATGTTAACAACACAGAGGTTGTGCAAAATATTTGATCGTCCAAAGAGCCATTGACAGTAAGTCATTCATCCACTAGTGATTACGGAAAAAGCATTCATTTGAAGATAGCTGAGAAGCAATGCATCAGAGAAAAGCTTATTGAATAATCTTAGTATAGTGAGTGACATAAGTAAAAGGTTTTTTCTGTTGACTTCATCTATCATGATATGGATTCCTTTTTTTATTGCTAAAACTGGAAAATGACTCAAAGTTACGTACTTAAAGAATATTAGAGATAAATTAAGTTTATTTTTCTGTGATTATAGAACAGTTGAATTTCTCATAAATATATCTACTACAAAAGCATGTTAAAAGCAACGAAGTATTAAAAATTTTACCGCATCAAATAAAAATGATTTCACACAACACACTTAACTTAATACTTATTGTTAAAACTTGAAGAAAAAAATAATATGGTATAAATATCTGTTTTTCCGCACGAAATCTAAATAAGACTCAGTTTAAATTTTAAAATTTTCTATAAACTTTCTGAATAATTCTTTAAATTCATTTTAAATACCCAAAGGTAATAAAGCATGAGACATTTTTCTTTTTGTTTTAGGTGACCCACTTTGCATTAGCTGGATGTGAAATGTAAATCTTGTTACATACTTTTCTCTAACACAAGTGCATATTTTAGGAAGTACCGAATACGGAAACACACGTTTTAAACAAAATTAAATGTTTTTTATTTAGGCTCATTCCTATACCTGCATTAATCACCAGTAACGTAAAAAAATAAAGGTATTTAAATAATTGAGAAACGAGGAAATAAAAAGACAACAATTCATTTAGTTTTGTTTTTCTTTGCAATAAACTATGAGAAGATATTCTCGTTTCCAAAACTTAGTCATCAGTTCTGTCACTTCCTCTTGAAGCAGGAGACCGCGTTGAAGTAGCATCGCCAATATGTCTTCCCTCCTTTGCTTTGGCCTCGACGCTGGAGTGCCATCTTTAACATTACCACACAAAACAATTAATTCAGACGAGACATTTATAGCCAAAAAGGACAGGTATTTTACAACCAAAACTGGTATTTTTGACAAAATTTCGCGACCAATATTTTTTGGTTCTTTATGCTACGTGTATGACAAAAGAAATGGACTATAACAATTAAGTCGTGCTTAAAGTCAATAATTCAACTCGTTAGTCTTTTATTTGAGATTCGAGAGTAAAATAAATATTCATAATATTGTTTAAGTCATTTAGCGATTTCTCAACCTTATAAAGATCGTCAAAGGGTTACGTAGAAGTAATTTCGTTTTATGCAGACGTTCGTATATTTTCGGCTCTCGAGTGCATTTTCTGTTCTGCTGTGTATTCGATCATTATCATATCTTTCATTTAAGCACTCTACCTCTGCTTCATCCATGTTAAATAATATTCAAGCTTCTTGAAATAGTAAACAATTATACGTGTATATAATAATTGCACTGTGCATACAGAGGAATTAAGAAAAAGTTGAAGCAATTTGTGAAAAACATTTAAAACAGTACTTTGACCTTCATGTGAAGGACCCTTCGTATTAAAGTTAAATAAAATCTGACTGCATATGCATCGGTCAGAAGTAAATTCAAGCGTAAATACGAAAATTTAATACAATTTCTTTTTCCATTTTGTCAGGTTCTTTTCCAATCTTTTCACGATTACAATACTTTTTATATATTACGTATATGAAAAAGAAAAATATATTTACTCTCCGGAAGTAATAAAAGAACCATCTCATCACGGTGGTAAAAAAGAACGAGTGGTGCAACTCAAAGTAATGCCATTTTGAGGAACAAGATGTTTTATTATAAGTGCTGTAGAAATATAATTAATATACTATTGAATACATATTAAGTCAAAATTGCTTGATGTTCGTTTACTTGTCTCAAATTATGATGAATAAAAAGATTTAAGTGGTTTAAAAATTAATTAAGCTCTTGAGATCCATCATTGAGTGACACCACTTGTATCTTTACAGGTTATAGGTTTATGGAGATGTTGTATAACTTCATATCACTTCTGCCTCAAATCAGTAACACGTTCCCTCTAAGTTACCCAACATGTACTTCGAAGGTAAAACAGGTTTGGGAAGATAAATGTAATTTATTTATGTTCTCAATAGTTTTTTTAAGAAGATCTCTATAAACAAGAAGAAATCCATTCAATTTACTCTCCTCGAAAATGTGAAATACGTATAAAATGAGTTTATAAATAATTTAATTATATAAATGAAAATGGTAGACGGGACCGGGATTCGAACCCGGGACCTTAAGCTCTACGCGCTCATGCGCCTACCAACTGCGCCATCCCGTTCGCCTTTCGGGCCCTACGTAACATGATTAATCTGTTACCTGGCAGTGAGGTTCACCGTAATCTAAGAGATTTCTATGTTTGTGAACCAGAAATGGAAAATAATACCCAAATCAAGTACTTCCTAAGGGAGTCGCCTCAGATGAGGAATCTAGTCTCTACGAGACCACCTCAGAGGTCTTTGGGTTTCACAAGTTGAATGAGAATGGTAGACGGGCCCGAGAGGCGAACGGGATGGCGCA
>NNCF01130321.1:0-10963 GCA_002313205.1 Laupala kohalensis | reverse complement strand
TATATATATATATATATATATATATATATATATATATATATATATATAATATCTAACGTACCCAAAAGTAAATGAATGCAATGTAATGTGGAAATAAATAAATATGATATTATTTGGGTACAAGTTAGGATATCAATAATTAAATAATAAAGTTCGAACTTCAGATGTGAATGAACAACGTATATTCTAATAATTAAACAATTGACATTTATAATTGTTACAACATTCAAATAATCCCCACATAAAATTACAGAACAAATGTTATAATCCCATTGTGTACAAATTGTTTTAANTACATCAATTACTACCCTGAGATTTAATACAATAAAAGATTCTGTTCAAAAACTAAGCACGTAATGAGCTCTTATGATTTCTTGGTCTTGAATTTCGATTCAAAGTTCATTGATTTGCTTTACTTTTTTTTATCTTCTTTCTTCTCGGATTGTCTTCCAAAATGAATTACATTTAACCCACAAAATAATTATTTCGATGCCAATTTCTCCTTAAGATACTCTTTAGCACCGAATTACAACAGTTATGTTACANTTAGCACCGAATTACAACAGTTAAGTTACGTTCCCTATCTCGCGAACACACTTGAACAATGCTTGCCTCACAGAGACAGATACTCACAAAGTCAAATATTTCTTCAGAAATCGTCAGGTGATTGCACCAACCAAAATACTTCTCGTTCTGGACAAGCTGCCCTCAGCTGTGTTGCCGTTGACCTTGATATGGCGGCGTACTGCTTGGCTCCTCGCCACGTGGTCAGGTCATCTCTGCTTTCCCCTCGAATATTGGCGTCAACTCGTTCGTATTCGAACTAATGCTTTCGTAAATAGGTTGTAGCTTCACTTGGAGCTTCCTTCAAACGATCCTATGATTCTTACTTTCGACTTACTGCGGCCGTCTTTCCTCTAATTATGAGTACTATAAAAACTGTATCGTGAAATGATATACGCCGGAAAATAATCTTCGTTCTCACATTAATTGTACAATAGTATTAATCAATTTTGATTAAATAATGCCTGTGCGGTTCCACTTCTCCCTTTACTATTCAACACCACGTGTGTTTTAAATATCACTTTTCACGCTGCTACTTCCCTTACTTCAAAAACCCACGTTTTCCACTACATAAAATGAACCGTAAAAACTACTTCTTCCGACCTTTCACGAACAATTCCGAACCACCTCTTACGATCTCTCTCGAACAATTGAGGTAGAATACACGTTTCGTCTCCTCACCTCAACATCAGCCCCCACTCTTTTTCACGCCTCGTTTAATTCGCCAATCAGATTACCTTCTTGTTATTCGCTTCACGGGCTCACTCAGGTGCTTACATGACTTAAAGTTCTACGCGTATCTTACTCAAAAATATTTTGTCGCTTCGCCTCGCTCTCAGAATACACCCTTCTCGGCGCCACATTTAAATCAACGTTCTTTGTATTTTTGTTCTAACTCGCTGTTACATCTCCCGAAAAAATTCTATTAATTATCAAATAATTCACTAACGAATCTGGGTCGTTAGAATATATATATACATATATATAGTAAAAATTGTTGAATTCTTAATTATTAATAAATACAGTCATAAGAATTGTGAAACGTCCGTTCAAAAGCAGAAAAAACCGAGATCGATGCCTAAGCACTGTGTGAGGGGAAGACGAGGACGGTTGATGTTGCATTGTCTGAGAAAAGTAGTAAAAATTGAGGCAAAATGAAAGAATGTCGGCGACTAAATGTAGTTTTTTTGGTCAAGATCTGGGTAGCAACGGAAAAATACAAAATATATTTTGAAATGGAGAAGTTTGACGTAAAAAATAAATTTAAACAACTGCAGTAGAACACATGACGTGGGAGCAATGAAATGAAAGGGAGCTTATCAAAATTAAAGGGACCGAAGAGGCAGTGACCTGGGAGCAGGGGTCTGAGACAGTACGACCTTTAGCACGGAACCACTGTAAATAAGATAATAAACGCCACGACCCTGTGAACGTTTGGCGTGCGTCGCAGTAGCGGTTGGGAAGAGACGCGTGGATGACAATGCTGTTGTTTTGAAGGGTCGAAAGCGCCCAAACTTAGGTTCTTTTATTCTGAAAAGCGTTTAAGTAACGAGACGGTTCGAAGAGACGCAAACGTTGTAGTAACGAAAATTTTCTAAAATAGAAACGTTCAGAGTGGCCAGGAACTCGCTCTCGTCATCTAAAATTACTCAATTATGCGAGCTCCATGTAAGGTGGAAATTTAACAGTATTGGCGAATCATAGTCACATGACTTTCAAAATTATAATCACATGAGTAAACTTCTGAGGAACACTGTGGGGAAGTTGGTGATAAAAGAGGAGGCGGAGACAGTCAAATAGCTCATTCTTTTCTCAAGTATTATTCTCAATTTCATTCGCTTTAGCTCTTGACCTTTCTCAAGCTCATTCACATTATCTCATTAGCGCATTGTCGATCACTTCAGACTTGACCAGATTACTTTCAATTTGTCTTTCGAGAATCATCTTTTTCTCGATGCAGCAGCCAGTCGTTCGAAGCAACATGCGATGCTCATGTTCGTAATTTTCTTGTGCTCAATTAGTCGTTCGGAGCATCATGTTCTATATAGCGTTCATGATGTTTACTTAGGGAATCATCCGAGAACTATTCGAATTGAGCTACGAACTAAAATTATTAAGGCCCACGCTCAGAACTTTTGGCATTGTGTAAAGATTGAGGACATAAAGAGGATGAGCGAATATGACCGAATTATATAAATTAATTAATAATTGTACATGTTATTCCTAACTGAAAGTAATTAAAACCAAGCTCTTGGATTTTAAGGGATTTTTATGTCATTTTGGGGACACCGTCCTAATTTCCTCTACCTAGCTACCAAATTCCATATATAGTGCATACTTTGTCTGTTTGTCAATTAACTGTTTTCTGTTGTCAGGTTTAGAATATATTCCTTCTCATATTCGGTAATGAAGCATGCCCGTCAGGAGCATAAAGTGGGCAATCCAACCACGCATGCTCAGAGGTTTCTCGCTCTAATTCAGTCACACATGTCATCGTTAGACTTCCCAAAACGTTTGAAATATTCCTGACAATAAATGTTGAGTAAATAGGGAAAAAGGTTGTTATAGTTGCTTATGCTACCTAAATGCTTACAGGTATGTGACAAATACGAATGTCTACGAGTATATTGTTTACCTCAAAGAATTTTACAAAAATGTCCACGACAACATATCTCTATCTACAAAAATGAACTTGAATTACAGATAAAATATTATTAAAAAGAGAAGAGGTTAAATACCTCAATATCAGTCAGTAATTTTGGAAGAAAAAATCAGTCATTATCACATTCAATAGATCATTATGTACAGTTAACAAAAATTAAAAACATCTTTGATTCTTATTACTTCGACGAATAGTTCAGGGTTTACAGAAATTTTATTGAAACGGTGCAGCCGNCTTATTACTTCGACGAATAGTTCAGAGTTTACAACAATTTTATTGAAACGGTGCAGCCGCGTCATGCCTCGGAAGCGAATATTCGACCGTTGCGGCTCCCGCGAGATATTGTGTATAGTTCAAACTGTTGCGTCGTGTATTAATTTGTATTGTGTATACAGTCATGTTTTGTATAAAATTTGTATTATCATGAATTTGAAAAATTACGAAGCTGAACATGATTTTTTTTAAACAAGTAAGTAAACGTATTATAGTTTTACAATATAGGTTGATATATTTTCCTTAGTACAAGAAGATTAGTGTAAGAAGAATCCGAAAAAAATATATATTCAGATCAGGATAAAGTGTTTAAGGATCATTTTTATTTTCTCTCAAACACCGGAATGCTTCTGGATTGAAGAGATGCTTCCTGAGGCAGCAATACGTCGCCGAACACCCGCTAGAGTGAGCAGCTTCATGAGTTTTTGCATTTCCACCCGTCCAATCCAACTTGCATCAATTCTAAAATGGCAATCTATACTTCTTATTTATATACGTTAAAAGAATCTAAATTGAAATGTGATAAATACTGGAGTTAACAAATATAAATGCTCCTTCACATTTCCTAAATAATCACACAAATATCATTACTCATCTCTCTTTTTTTATTTGTATATTTTGTCTAAATTATATATATATATATAAAATTTAGAATCCTATGTATAGACATATATATGCCTCCTATAGTTCGTTCTGTATCTTAATTTATATTTCGAAGGAAGATTGTCATCAAATTTATTGGGTTTTTGCATTGTGTGTTTCATAAATATTAAACGCGTTTATAATTGTAAAATTTCGATAAAATTTTATAAGCCTTATAATATTACTGCCGCGCTGCGGCCATTGCGTGTTGCCTGTTGCGAAATTCTCGGCGACTGGGTTCGTTCTACCCGAGATGCTGAGATGAATTCCGGACGTTCGCTGCAGTCGGGAATGAGCTCTCTCCATTTTTCAGTTTTGTCTTTCTAATTAATTTATTTTTTCGAGATTTTTGTAATTCAATAGTTGTATTTTGATCGTAACTTTATTTTAGTGTAAAATTCTTTGTTCTGTGTGAGTGTTAAGTGAAAAAACATTTAAAACATTTCCTAAGGTTTTCAAACCTAACAGACCGAATATAATTTCATATAGTTTTCATTCAAGTACTTCATTCAAAGGTGTAATAAAGTTTACGTAAGTACAAACGGAATCATAAATTTAACTTCTTGGTACATTAAAATTAATTATTTTCGTGTATTTAGATTTTCTGGTGCGTACACCATTACATCATTATCAACTTATAAGTAACGTACTCTATTGATGCACTGCTCAAGTTTCGTCGCCGTAAATAGAATTATTCCAAAATGTTACCATTTGTTTTCTTGATCCTTTTTGTAGTAATTCTTTACACTCTAACATAATATTGCCTTAGATATTGTCGAATTAATTTACATGCAGTTGTCCTAAATTATTATTACTGTCATCTTGTTGTCGGTTTGTTTATTTACTTATTTAAACTCCTTATTGTTGCACGCACGTTTTCGTCGTCATAATTTCATAGAATTATTAAACCATTTTAGAATGCGTTTTTCTTCATTTTTTCGTTTTTTTTGTGAGGCTTTACGGCTCATGTTCACATCAAAGATCAATGGAGTCCAAAAAACTTGTACAGGTAGGGAAGAAGCAGTTACGCACTAGGGAGAACCAGCATGAATCTGCCCGCGTGTGGGACTCTTCGAATGTTTCAACCCTACCCACTAAAAACCCTCATGATCTACAACTCACCAAAACATATCTCACAACATACATCGAAACATTAAATGGAGGGGGGGCAAAAATGAGGGGGGCACATAACATGCAGGGTGACAAAAAATATGGCGGGACAATATATGAGGGATAAGACAAAAAATGAGAGAAATGACGAAAATGAAAGATACCCTAGCAATTATGGCGTCGGGATCGAAAAGAGCAAGAGGTGACCAAGGGAGGTCAGGAAAGAGATAGGAAGGAGCACGGCACAAGAAAGTGGTAGTAATGCCAGACTCAGCTCGGGGACCCGTTTTCGCCAAACACGTACTTACTAGATGTTAGTCCCGTGGGGTAAGTCTTTTGTATTTATTTACATTTTAATATAATATAGAATAGATATTGTCGAATTAAATAACCTAGAGTGTTCGCCCTAAATAATTATTTCAATCACTTTTGTCGTCGGTTTGTTAGTATATTTATTTTATTTACATAACTCGTTTGTAATTTCCGTTGTAATAAATATATTATTATACTAATATCCTTCATTCAGTGTTAGTTGTCAGTTTTCTTGTATTCGCATTTGCTTTTGTCGTTAAGTTGCTAAGTAACTAACAATGGACACTGTCGCATTCCTCAACTCATACAAAAACTGATAATCAGAAGACGTACAATGACTTGGTACATTATATTGACATACGGATCAGTGCGCTGGAAGAGGTCAATAAAAACACGATCGTCGATTGGACTACAGTTAGGAATTCTCGTCGTCCTTCCAACTGCTGTCACCCAGTTAGACCAGCGACACATGCATCAGCCCAACTCATAACTCAGAATAGTTTTAGTGTGTTATATGACATATCCCTGTTTACTCCCTTACCTACGCGTTAAATCCCCTCCCGTTCAATACCCAAACCTGTTCACATACCACGCACAGCCGCCCAAAACCACGTAAAGTAATGTTATCCAGAGGTTAAGCCAACACTTCCAAGTAGAAAACAATGACCTCCGATTTGCGTGGATTGCTTCCTAGCTCAGTCAACGGTTTCTTTAATCCAAACGCTGAAGTTATTCGAGAATTGGACACTCATACTACTACCAAGGACTTTACCCAGCACGATTTACATCTCAAACCGTCTGGGAAACCACTTCGGTTCTCTTTTAGCTTCACATCTGACTTCACATCATCGACCTGCCCCTTTGCCCACTCCTACACCTCCTTCTGCTCTTTCCGCAACTTCTCCACCTCCCTCTGCTCCTACCTCATCACCATCTTCTCCTATCTCCACACCCATTTCTTCTCCTGTCCCCGTTCTTTCATCTACTGCTTCCTCATCTCCCACGTCCTCATCTATTCTTCCTGCCGCCCCTAAACACAGTTAAACTTGCGCACAGGGGTACGATGAGGTACTCGAAGATGACAATCGCGNGATGACAATCGCATTCGGGTGCAGTGTGCGGGCTTGATCCGGAACTAGAAGCTGTACCAAATTCAAATTCCTCTCCACAATCTAACGTCAAATCCATTTCTCGTAAATCACAAATTCTTTGCAAAAATAAATTAGTTATATTTCATCATAATTTCTAATCCCTTTAAAACAAATTGACAGACTTTGAAATTCTGGTACACGAATATCCATTCGATTTGCTATGCCTCACAGAACATTGGTTTTCAACTAACAACATCAACGATACTGCTATTTCTAATTATTATTTAGCAAGTTTTTAGTGTCAGCAAAATTTTAAAGGTAAAAATCTCCACTAAGTATCTACGTTCGTAAAGATATTTTATCTGCTTCACTGCCAGACTACGAGAATTTCTGCGTAGATAGTGTGTTCGAATTTTCTGCAGTTAATCTGACCGACACTGGTATTGTTTTTTTGTTTATTTATAGTCCTCCTCAATCTGATCTTGACATTTCTTTTTTTTTTTGGAACTTCGAAATTGTTTTAAAATATATCACACATAAATCTGCTAAATCTATCGTTATATGTGGTGATATCAACATCGATTTCCTAAATACATCCGACTCCACACATTCACCAATTACTCGATTCAAGAATCTTATAGATTACTTCAACCTTATTACTACGATAAACGACCCCACTCGCCTCTCTGGATCATCTCAAACATTGCTAGATCAAATTATTGTCAACAATGGAATCTCGTATCTCTCTGAAGTGTTTATCGCCGGATACAGCGATCACCTTGCTCAAATATTGACTGTAAATAATAATCAAAAACCACTTAAAATCCCTTACAAGTTTTCGAGAGAATATAATGACACAAATCAATCCATATTTTTAAATTATTTGCGAGTAGAAACATGGAAAGTTGTTTACAATTGCCAAAAACTGACGACAAATTCAATGTATTTATCTCAATATTCCTAAAACATTATAACTATAGCTTTCCCATAAAACGCAAGTTAATTAACACCAAGAAATACAATAGATGGATTATCCAAGGGATTAGGATTTCTTCAAAAACTAACGCCGTTTATATTATCTTTCTAAAATCTATAACCAACCACCTTAATTCCATGATTATTTTCGTAAATATAAGACTATTCTTCGAAAAGTAGTCTATGCAGCTAAAGATATGGAAAATCACAGGCAGGTACTAAAATCGGACAACCGGATAAAAACCATGTGGAATATTGTTAAAAGTTACACGTCAATTTCGAAAATCGCAAAGAAATTATTTCTCTATTAAACGATGGAAAAATTGTATCAAATCCTCAGGACATCGCAAATTTGTCTAACTCTTACTTCTCAAAAGAAGGTAAAATAACGAATTCAATATATCCAAATCAATGTCCTCCAATTATATTCACCCACGTACCCAATTCTATGTTCACTTCCGAAAGTAACGCCAGTGAAGTCATGAGAATCATAAGCTCATTAAAAAACAAATTTTCATCAGATTTAAATGATATACACGAGTTTATTGTTAAATTTTCGTCTCACGCTATATTAAATCCGCTCATAAATATTTTTAATAGTTCTTTATCGGAAGGGGTGTTTCCTAATATACTTAAGAGAGCTAAACCTTTAGACAAGAATTTAATTTTGGAAATTAACGACCAATATCTCTACTCCCCACTCTCTCAAAAATCCAAGAACAATTGTTCTATGAGCGTCTTCTAGAGTTTTTATCGAAAAAAAAAAAATTCTCTCTGACGATCAACACGGGTTTAGGAAATCCTTTTTCATCACAAGCGCCATATTTTCTTTCTTAAATGATGTTACCACATCTCTCGACCGTGGAGAAAATTCTCATGGTGTTTTGTTGACTTATCCAAAGCATTCGATGGCTTCGATCACGGAATTCTTCTTTCCAAATTGAATTCTTTAGGCATTCGCGGACATCCACATCAATGGCTAATTTCTTATTTAAAAGATAGATATCAACATGTCGAAATATCCAACACTAAAAATAAAATTCTTCAGCGTTGTCGTTCAGAAACAAAGCCACTTACTTGCGGTGTACCCCACGGTTCTTTTGCGGATGACAGTAATTTACTACGTAAACACGCCAACGCTCAAAAAGGTTTGTCTAAACTTTCGGCTTGGTTCCATGCAAATCGCCTCATTGTAAACACTGACAAAACAGTGTCTATGTCATTTCACAATAGTATCACAAAATATTTACCCCAGTTTTCTCCTTCTTTAAACGGAACACAGTGAAAATATGTTACGAAAAAAAATATTTAGGTCTCCATATTCAAGAAAATCTCAAATGGGATTGTCACATTGACAATCTTAATTCCCAATGAAGTAATTTGTGTTACGCATTGGACATGTTAGACATCATCAATAACTGTATCCCATTAGCCAAAAAGACTCCTAAAAAGTATTGTTAAATATAAAAATAAAACACTGTAAATCATTTTGGTTTGATTTTTTCTTTGCAATACATAACGGGTACAAATCCGTGTTTACAAAACTGAGTGATGTAACGCTACATTGTCTACTTAATCGCCATGGAACTGTGCTAACACGTGTTTAGAAAGATGCTCCTTCAAATGTTCTATCAAATGTTGTATCAAACGTCTCGTTCGGTCTTCGTTCTGGAAAACATGAAAATACATAAGAGAGTTATTATTTAAAAACTATAAACACTACCATCTCTAGTGAAGTTTTATACACACATCGTTGTGCAATAAGGTGCAAGTGTTTGTTTTACTTGTTCATTATCAAATTTATTGGTGCAGTTATTCTCAGAAATTTTGTATCATATTTAATAATATGTTAATGTATTTTACTGGTGGGTATTACCACTTTTTTTTGTTTTCGTAGGTTATACATTAACAAAAATTCCGAATGTAAGTTGTCGGGGGTATTACGGCCTACTATCACCTTGAACGGTTAATATAAAAAAAAACTGGCTGGTGTCGCAATGTTCTATTTCAGGAACACGATGTAAGTGATAACATGTTGGATACCTCGCAGTTTAAGCGCCCCAATGGACGTTGTCGAAGAGAGAAATTGCTTCGCATGCAAGGATTTTGCTTATTGAGGTTCGGTGGGACATACACCAGTACATCTTGTGATGCACTGGATTTTTAAATGGGAGTCGTGTCAATAGATATTTATGTGCTGAAAACAATGTTAGAAGTGGCAATATGTCGGAATGCGAATATTTACAAACGATGAAGAATTATGTGATAAACGCTGGAAAAGAAAGTAAACAAACGAAATACTTGTATAGCGGCAAGGGAGTATACAGGTTTTTTCTAATGAACGGTAAATATTTGAGTTTTAGAAGAATGGGCGATTTGCTGGGAATAACGGGAAGTGGTTTTGCATCTAGCCAGCAAAAGATGAGTTCTTCATATGATATACTGACATGAAGTAATATTTAATATGTTTTGGGCTTGCGTATGATTAGTGTACAGGAATGGTAACAAAAGATAAAATTGTTTTGAACTATTCGTTATATGGAGCACAAAAGGCAGTGTTTGAAGAAGATGAAAGCTAAAGACAATTTTACAGAATTAAGTGTAGTGTCGTATTTTGTATTGTGTTGTATTCTGATTGTAAAAATCTGTACATGAAATGTTGTAATTGCTCCTTGAAACGGACCAAATAATATTAATAGTATTAACAGAGATAGTTTAATTTAATACAGACTGAAATTCAGTAAAATGAATCAATCCACTTTTCCCTGTATAAGTTACTATGGCTGTTTTTACGGTAATCAAACAACATAATTTATTTTAATAGAAACTAAAAATTTCTAATGACCTTGACATAAACGAGCCCTAAACCCACCCAAAAAACAATGTTTTATAAACTGTGGATAAAATGATGATAAAATATAAAGGACGAAACGCATTGTACGAGGGTTGTACACAGAAACTGTAGATATTGTTTTCCTGTTGCTATCGTCTATTTTAACTTTTCCGTTTTGTTTGGGGAATGTTCCTTTGGGACCAAAAAGGGGTATTGCTGGTGGACTCTTTGCAGCAGGTTACAACAATTGAAGGCATGGTTAGGCAGATAATGCTTCGCCGCCAATGACGACCTGAAAGATTCCGTTAAGACGTATCTTGACGTATCACTGGTGGCTACCTTCTTTGAAGAAGGCATCGAGAAGCATGTGTCACGATGTGGCAAATGCCTCAGTCATTTTGGAGATTATGTTGAAAAAAAAGTAAGACCATGCTATACTATTTGTTTTTAAATTATGTTATATAAAGTTGTCTCTTTTTTATAGGCAATCGGTTGTTGAGA
>NNCF01130320.1:202888-213085 GCA_002313205.1 Laupala kohalensis | reverse complement strand
GTTAATAGTGGTTAGCAACGAGACCATCTGGCCAAAATGTATCATTATTGATCTTAGAACGCTCAATTCCCATGGAGAAGTTATTTGCATTTTTCGTAAAAATTACACATTCTTAACGAAAACTGGAAATTTTCCTTTCTTCAAATATTTTTTTAATATTATGAACTTCGGAAGACAATATAGATGTGTTCACATGATCTTAATATGGAGGGATATTCGATTCTTTTTAAGAAGAAAGTAATTTACTGATAGAATTCATTTGAAACATGGCAATAACAAAAATTTTATTCTTTGAAACATGAAAACATTTCATCATAGTGTATTTGCAACTGAGATTCTGTTATTTCATCCCACACAAACTCAATATTTAATAAGCAATTGAATTAAAACAATTTCGGAATATCGAATCAAAAGAAAAATTTCAAGTACCTAACAGGGCATTCTCATAATATAGAAATTATACGCAACACATTTTCACAACATCCCAAGAGTTCTGATAAGATATGACATAGTGGAGATCGATTTTAATACTGATAAACCAATAGGTATCCTTTCCAGTACCAAGATCTACTGATAACACAAAAAAATTACTCCTACCCCTCCACAGTAGTTATTTTGCTACATACGTACGGCCAGTAAACAAAGTAAATTATATAAAATCATTCATTATCGTCATCTACTTTAAGGTATTGGAAATGTAATAAAAAATGTAAATCAATTAATAGCAAGCTATTTCAAAACATTTTACATGCAGTTTATTGCATAATTCAAGAAATTCGTCAAACCAGTCACGAGTCAAATTCGAATTATCTCACCGCATGGCGTAAATACAGGTATGATGGCGACTCGGCGATTTGTGGACACTTGATAATCCCAGTGAAATGCGAACAGCGTGGGTGGTTACTTCATACAAAGGGTCTGACAATGTATCTAATATATTTCAACCCTGGCACTATGCGAACACATTTGAGAATAAAAACTATAATCTGATCGAAAGTGAAATTTTTAACTGGAAGTTTTTCGTAACAACTGAATGCTTTATGGCTGTACTTTGACTTTGTCAGTCGCATAAATCATTTTTAAATTGACTGAATCTTCAGTCTGTAAAGGTGAAAACTGTACTTCACTCTGTGAATGAGCAAAATAACGTGTGTCGTGAGGTAGGTAAGGTAAACGTGAGTACGGTACTTGACAAAACCGATAACAATTGTTTCTATTTCGGAAAATGTACGCAAATCTCCACGGTTAACGTGTAGTATATTCGCGGGCAGTAACGGTCCATGCTGTCCGCATATCGTCGGGAATACTACATGTCTGCATATCGCCAAGTCGGCACCTCGGCGGACACAATCAAATACATTATCCGTCAAGGAAGTGGTGGAGTACCGCAGAATGCGATGAAGATACAACACTCATGCATTCATTTCCTCCTGCGTACATCCCTGCGATTCCTGGATTCGATTCCCGACTCGTCGCCATTTTCACCTGACCGAAAGTTGTCATATATCTTCTCCACGTGGATATATCCATAACGAACCGTAATGCATAGGTACGTGTAAAACTGGTATTTAAGCGCACACATCGTCACTTATCTCCCGTATGGGGAAGTGTCTCAGGTGTTCTGGAGTTAGGTTTGGGTGGAAGTGGTGTTCAAGTGAAGGCGACAGGGTGGTGTAGTGGTTAGCGCCCTTGAGATCAAATCAGGGGTCACAGGTTCGATTCCCGGCTTGTCGTCATTTTCATCAGACCGAAAGTTGTCATACCATACTTATGTATTGCGGTACCGGGTCTGTTTCACAAGGGTCAATTGTGATTAGTGTGCCATTCCTAAAACCATAAACAAAGATGACCGGGAATACTACTAACTTAGATCAAAGATTGAAAGGCGAAAACTCCAAACTATTCCAAAAAGAAGAATCGATGTGTCTGATCTCTCTCTTGTATCCGAATAGGAGTACGTAAAAACCAAATGAAGGGTAAACAAAAATCGATTGAGGGGAACGACTCCGCGGCGCGTTTGTCACTTCCCTTCCTCTTAACTCTTTCTCGCGCAGTGCTTGGATTTCTTCCCATTGACACTACCTTCTAGGTATTATAGAGGTGAGGAAAGAAAATGGTGCCTTCTTGACTTCGTATTGGTGCATAAAATATTTTTTCTACTGCAGTATCATCCCAGATTTCTATAACAATAGTCATGAGAAAATTGTTTCAGTTAAATAATCTTCGAAAAAAAACACTACATTCCATTTTTAAAATCTGTAAATTTACTTCGGAATTTTTTTGGAGGATTTCAAGGCGGCCCTCGACACTTTGCGGTACAATTATTTTACCGTATTATTTCCAAAATCGTATAAAATCGTCTCAATATTCAAAATTTAATTTACCTCCATTATATTTTTCAATATGTTGGAACATTGTATTTAACGTAAGAATTTGTTATGAAAGTACATACAAATTCCAAACACTATTTGTATTAGTGTACCCAGCGATCTTTAAAGGACATTAATGCAATTAATATAAAACGTCTCCGGTCGGAATGATAACACACACTTGAGATGCTCATGCCACCGCCTTGCTCTACTTCCGCCAAGCCGGTCGGCATTCCATTGCGGTGAGCTGACAGCAGTCAGTGTGTGGTGGTAATAGGAATGGGTGGGGAACAGTGGGAAGAGGAGGAACAAAAACCCATTCCCACGTGTTGACTCACAACCACCAACAAAATATTGTACGTACCCTTTTTCTCAGACTGTTCGTTACTTTTCAAATTCTCTTTTGATACAAAATATTTCCAAGTTTTGTTTGGGAACAAGTAAGTGTGAGCACGACAAAGAAAATTCAACGAATTTTTTTTTAATTCATAGAAAAGTTCCTAATCGCAATATGATTTCTTTACCAAATCACCCTCATTCTTCTTATTTCCATTCCCAATATTTTAAAGCCATATTCTAAATATATTTCGCGTTTTTTTCAGCTATGGAAACTAATTGAAAAAATTGCTTCAGGTTCCTTGAGTAATATAATATTTTTACATCTTCTTTTCCTCCTAAACCTATGAAATGCCAATCTAATAACATGATATACTTTAATTTATATCGCCCGTTAACTGTAATTTATTTACTGCTATTGTACTTTAGTTTATAAATGTATCTTTAAACACTTTTTACTTTTAATTTGACACAGTAACTTTAAACCACTGTTAATTTTATTTATTTCACATTTTATTTTATGTTACTATTTTACTCTATTTTATAAACGAAGCAATATTTCCATACACCATTTTTACGAACAGACCCGAAGGAAGTCCCCTACACCCAAAATTAGTCCCCGTAAACAAAAAAAGTAAGACAAACAAAAAAAGCCTAAAAGGAGCAAGAAAATTGGCACATTCTGTTCACCCTTCCCCAAATACTTTTAGTAAAAGATCTAATGATATGCAACCGTGGTAGTTAAGGGAAAGACGACTCAAACAAATTCAATCAATAAGTTTCATATAAGTGTTATAATATTAACGATCCATTTCATAAATCTATACTAATAAAAACGAATTCTATGGAATGTCTGTGGCATGGAAATCGGAAAAAGTATTCCAAGAAATTATTCGAAATGTCAAAAGACGCTTCTTAAGAGTATTGCCAGTAAAATGCTAAGTATTTTTAATATTGATGAATTACAAGAGCAGAAAACAATTTAAGTTGGCTGCTAATCAGTGGATGTGCTCGCATTTCTGTTGACTATGAAATTTAAAAATTTACCCCCTGAGTTCAATTGCATTACATGAGGCGGACAATCCACTGAACGTGCAATATACTTGACCGAATCGTAGAAGCAAAATTATATAAAGGTTGTGACGAACCTTTTTTTTCAAGTACATAACCTAAAAGTATAATGAAAACAAAAGAATTCAGAGGTCTACGGCTGCAAAAGAAGCATGCTTATGGAAGGTCTCTTTTGTTATGGATTCCTATAACGCACAATATTTTGTTGTTGTTGTATAATAATCTAAAGTGATGAGGTTAGCGACAATGTAGAAATAGTGGATGAACAAAACTATAGTTAGAACATGTAATGAGAGTAATGTGTTTCTTCATTTCACTTTCAAAGTTTCTGAATTATTTGTTTGCAGTAATGTTAAATCATTGTTTGTGTTTTTCTACTAAGTAATTGTAATTAATATAAATAAAATTGTTATAAATCTCCTTAGTCTCAAATATTACGAATTTGTTTCTTGGTCCATGCTCTGCTGCAAGAAAGTCACATCTTAATGTTGCACGCTTTGTTCAATATACTGAAAGGTCTTTTAGAGTATGGTAACAAGCTTTTGTATTTAAGAAGTCAGTTAGTGTACACATTGGAACATAAAAGTTTTGAAATCCTGCAACAAAGTATAATTCACAGTTTCACACAAACTTTTAACTTGAAGTATCTTGGAAGTTTGTTTAAGTAAGTTAGGGAATTCTTGCACTGATCTCTTTAATTACTTCCCACAATCACCACTGTGACTGATACCACTCACATCAGAAAGACCTGGGTATTGAAAACCAAACTGAAGAACTGTTGACAAAGTCATACATAAATTTACGTTGATGTCTCCCGATCTAGTGATTACAGTTCAATAATTATATAAACTTGTTTATACAATTGAAACAAAAATATTTTCAGGTACAAATTGTGTTTAATTCACAGAAAAATTAAGTTTCTTTAATATAATAATATTTCAAGAGGACTGCATCAAACGCTATCAAGTTAATTCAAATAAACTCTTTATGAGAAGTTTGTCTTAAGTTATCTTATCAAAAGGGTCAAGAAATAGTTTAATGTCATAAAGTTATTTCCTCGTAAACAACGATAGACGAGAAAGAAGATACAAATGAGTTCAAACAAGTCTTAATTTTTACTCGTAATAATTTAATCGCTTCTAATTGATTCGGTCCAGGAGGACATCCGGAGATTTTAGGACTTCGTGTGTGGTCCACGCAAAAGCTTGCCACCCGTTATTCCATTAATTGCTGGTTTTCCGGTCATTGACTCAACATTCATTATTGGATAACCGTCGGCGAATGCAGGATTAACATGGGAGGAACCAACAATCAACATCATTTAATTTCTGGCAAATTTCATTAACCAGAGCCTTGTGACCAGGCTACTCGGATGACTGTAAGTTGTAGTTTGAGCGTTATCAGAAAACTTGCGTATGAATTGAACCAAACTTTATGTGACGGTACGAATGAATGATTTAACAACTGAAAAAAAATTCATCTCTACGGTGGGAGAAAATGCCATGACGTCGATATTAAAATTTTTGTCATTTGTGTAATGCATTAAAATTTACTTATAGAGCAATGGTTGTGGTCTGTACCGTAAAATANTATTAAAATTTTTGTCATTTGTGTAATGCATTAAAATTTACTTATAGAGCAATGGTTGTGGTCTGTACCGTAAAATAAACATAGGTATTGGATACAATTATTCGAATATTATTGTTTTATTGCGTCATAGTAGATAAATAGTATAATAAAGTCATTATTACAAAAAAAAAAGAAAAAAAGACAAGATTGAGAAATTAGTATACGCATCTGGCAGGTCGTCTTTATGGTGTCTATTCTTCTGTTTCTTCTTATGTTTTAGAGAAATTACAAGCCACGAAATTGGTATCATATCGCTCATTTAAAATATAATTTTTAATCCTACAAATTAGCACTTGAGAACATTCTGAGACAGAAATTGTGGGAAACTTTTTAGTATTTTATGTGTAAATGAATCTCTTATGAATTTACAACGGTCATCAATATCGGTAAAGGTCTAGGATCCTTCAATATGAATCCTCCAGACAGATGTCATCTGTAAGGCGCTGTAAGTAATGACATTCTTACAAAGAGAAAACTGAGTCATGGAGTTCAAGAACTAACACTCAAGATATTGGAATGGATAAAAAAAGCACTTTGGTATGTGACCCAGAAACGGAACATATTGTCAAAGCTCCAAGTGGCATGATTAAAGTAAAATAAATGTTTTAAATTAAGGTCCCAATTACCAAATAAATTTAGCAAGTAAATATTTAAACATTGGAATTCATTTTTTCTCTTATTAATGAATCCCGAGTAGATACTTTGTGAAATTTTTGTAGTATTGTAAAAAAATCTGTGTATCACACCATAAAACCCAGTTTAAATTCTCATCCCTTAAAGCTAAAATATTTTCAAGAACAGGACAAAATAGTTCGCACCTGAAATAATAAACAACTATCTCATACATATTTTAATAAATCAATGAATCGTTAATTTCATAATTTGAGTTACTATACAAATAATATATATTCGTTATTAATAAGTTTATCATCAATTCTATGAATATTATTTATGACATTACGGATGAAATAAGAGTCCCTTATTCATATCTTATTTAAAAAGAAGTTAACCAACAAAATATGATATTTGTTTTCATTAGTGATAAGCTTAGATTAATTCCAAAATAACTGACGTTTCATGCTTCGATATTTCAATTAACCATTTCTATTTTCGTATACGAAAAAATTATTTGAATGCGAACTTTCCGAATCACGGAGTTGATATTTCAATTGTGTAAAAAGTAACATTTGAAACATAAAAACCAAATTTCATCCATTTGAAATGACAAAATAAATGAAAAGTTGTTAAAATTAACTTACATCTAACACAACCTTCAGATTAATTGAACTTAGAATGTTATTTATTTTTTTGTTTTTAATTTTAAAAAACTTCGCTTTGGTGTCATTTAAAAGTAATAGTTTCAATTTTTATAGAAACCCAAATATATCACGAAGATTACACGTCAATGTGTGAGGCCGGTATTACACGGTCATATTTCTATGATGAAAGATTCTCTCAACGAGAACCTATGTCATTGATAATAATAATAATAATAATAATAACAATAATAAATTTATTGTCAAAAAACAGTACAAACTGCGTATGCTATGATATATGATCATAGTTGAGCTACGTTCAAAGCTTGTGCTTTACACGGTCATATGTTCGATCATAAATTTTTCACAATAGTTAGATCTCGATTGTCTATTCTATTTTAACAAGTTCATTCAACTTCTATATGTCTTAATTATAGACAACAATCAACTAATTAACTTACAGAATTACGTTTTTTCTAATCTTCATTTAATAAAGTTGTTACGAGATCTTTTTCATTATACAATGTTGATTACAGAATCACCTACGTACGTTTCGAGGTTAGTTTGACCTCCTCATCAAAGCTATTTCAAGAAAACACAAAAGCAGATACTAAAACAGGTTCAAAACAAAAATACATATAAAACAATTTTAATTCAATTTTACAACACTTCTTTCAGACAACATATTCAAAATAACTACAATGTTTCAACATTCTATAACATTTACACATCTTATCTACATTATTTACAGAAAATAAAATTCATTACAACATAACTTGTTATNGCTATTTCAAGAAAACACAAAAGCAGATACTAAAACAGGTTCAAAACAAAAATATATATATAGCAATTTTAATTCAATTTTACAACACTTCTTTCAGACTTAACATATTCAAAATAACTACAATGTTTCAACATTCTATAGCATTTACACATCTTATCTACATTATTTACAGAAAATAAAATTCAATACAACATAACTTGTTATTGATACAGAGATGCATTACATTTCACTTTTATAAAAACACTTTAATTATTTACGATTAAAAAACATGTTAGAAGATTGAAACATTCAACCTTCTCTGTAAAGTGTTTCTCTAGAACTGTTACATGAATTTTCACTTTGAGAAACATTAGCATAAAATATCTGTACTAACAACTTAACAAAATTAACACTCAACTTTATTTTTTTAGTAAAAAGAAAAAAATGTCATAATATTTTGTGAATATGTTACTTTCTAACTGTGTATTCATATTATTGTTTGTTTTTATATAAAAGCTTTCTACAATTAGTCTTTTGAAAAGATTTTCTTCCTTATCTAGAATTCTTGTACTTCCAAAATTCATAATATGCGTATTCATTTTACAATGGTTATGCCACTTTTATTTTATTTCTGGTTTTTTAGATTTATTTCATGTTCTTTCACTCTTGTAGCTAAAGGTCTTTTTCTTTGACCAATATATTTCATCATACAGTCTTTACATGGTATTGAATAAATTATATTGCTTTGTTACTATTTTGTCTTTTTGACTTTTAACAAATTCAACTTTATTGATTACTGTATACTATAGTTATTTTAAATTCGTCCACTATTTTTTCTCAATTCACTGTTTATATTATGAATAAATGGTAAAACCATAATTCTTTTACTATTCAGTTTATCATCATTTTCTGTTTTGTTTCTATTAAATTCATTATTTACTTTCATCTTATAAAAATGCTCTATGGTTTTATTTATTAAGTTTATTGGATAGTCATTCATTAATAAGATCCTTTTCACTTCTATTATATTCTCTTTTTTAAATCTTCATGAGATTTGAATCTCTTCAAATCCGCGGTTAAAAACTACCTCCTGTACCAGTGCTTCTACAATGTAAAGAAATTTATTGATTTTAATAAAAGTTAAGTCCGTCTTGTACTTTATCATGTCATTGCTGTAGTACTTTTTAAATAACTTATAAAAATTTCAAAAACTATTTTCTTGCATGATTGTGTTGTCTTATGGCTCATATTAATTTAGTTTTATGTGTACTCAACTTTGGCACGGTTGTGTACATAAATTCTGTAGCCCCATCCTGGCCCGGGTTTTTCTCCGTTTTTCCTTCTGGTAGAGGCGGATTTATCATACAGGTTCTCTAGGCTTTGTCTAGGGGCGTGTTTATTGTAACAATAAATCGTGAATTTAGTGTTATTTCAATTCTTATGATTTTTAAACACTATACTCAGAATAATCTATAGTTCGATAATAACTTGTACATGTAAATTTACAAACATATTTGCGTTAAATTACAAACATATTGACATTATATATGTATTATAACTCGCAGCTAACTTTTTATCTTATCGAGGAACTTATGCTGAAATTTTTGAATCCGCCTCTGCCTTAGGGCCCTTGATCGGAATTGATGGGATGGTCTCTTGCTTGCTTCCGGAGAGTAAATTAGTTTATTGTCCTTCACGTGGTCATACGCAGTTTGTACTGCTTTTTTGACAATAAATTTATTAATTTATACATAGGTTTTCAACTTTATTTAATAGATTAACCATAATATTTCTTTTCATAAAATAGGGGTGTTTGGATTTAAAATTCATTATCCTTCCAGATGATGATGGTTTTTTAAACCAATTAGTTATCAAATTACCATTATTGTTTATTACAGTAGTATCTAGGAAGTTTAAAAAAATTTTGGATTCTGTTTCAGTAGTGAAATTCAACTTATTTGATCATATATCTTTGGTCATAGACATTTCACCGCGTAGTATCGGTCTAATGCAAGGCACAAATTAGTTTTTGACGAGTACTTGGAGAGGAAGAGGTAGCAGCATCAGTTTGTCCTGTCTGGGTCGAAATCCTTAAGGGAGTAGACGCGGGGCCGTGTGACTGGCTGGAGAGACACGTGTTTTTTGTACACACGTACGCAAGTGGCAATCAATTGACTCCGACCTCGCGCCTCATGAGCGGTTGAGCAAGTACGCAGTGCATTCGGAGGAAAGGGCTCTGACCCGCGCGACCCCGACTCCATGCATCGACGCGAATATCCAACCCTCTTCAGCACGCTCGCTCTTCATCCCTCCTTCACATTTCCCTATATTGTTGAAGATCCTTCTTTGAATGTCTCATATAGTAGATCACTCAAAAATATTACTGCAATAAAACCCCAATAAAATGAATAATTTCACTAAAGCATCAGCCGGTTTCGCGAGAAAATAATGTAACACAATTGATGTTAAAATAAATAAATTTATTGTAAAAAAGAAAATTACAAACTTCATATGACCACGTGAAGGACAATAAACTAATTTACTCTCCTGAAGCAAGCAAGGGTCCATCCCATCAATTCCGATCAAGGCAGAGGCGAATTTAACATTTCAGCACACTTCTAAGATAAGAACAAAAATTGTTCGGTATACGTATATTAAAAGAATACCAATAGATTTGCATTTGATGAAACAAAAAAAGCTTTTTTAAAAATAAAATAGCATTATTATCAAACTATAGGATAGGTGTAAATATATATATATATATATATATATA
>NNCF01130320.1:192172-202770 GCA_002313205.1 Laupala kohalensis | reverse complement strand
AAGCTTCCTTTGTACTTATGTACTCATACCAGTCGTTCCCATACATTCCTTTCTTCTTTAGTGTTCTGTACCGTTATCCTCGTTCATCATCCGTCAATTCACATTCATGTAACACGTGATTTATATCATCTACGCCTCGTTTGCAAATTTACTGGTTGTCCTCCATTAAATTTATTTTTACCCACTTTTGAAACAACCTTATCCCGTTAGTATTTCATATGCTAGATGTGATGGTTTGAACCATTTTCTGTTCCTGTTCACTTGTTCTATAAATCTAAATGTATTTCGTCCTGTCTTTGTCTGGGTCCATCGTATTGTCCAACATTTTTCAAGTTCACGTCCTATGAGGCGTTTCCATCCTTTATCCTTCTCAGAAATGGTTGTTCCATCAATACAGATTTCTTCTCCGTCACACCTTATATCTCAGTACTTGCTGATACACTTCCAAATCAATCGGGAGGACACCCAACAATACCTGCAGAACCACAGTGGAAACACTTTTGTATAACCCACTCCAGTGCAGGAGACAGTCGTTTATTGACTAAGTTTTCGCTCGTTACGTATGAGCTTAACCCGTTCATATAATGCTACTGCGCAATAGCGAAATAACTGTTGGAAGATACCTTTATATAGACGCCAAATGTGGTTCCTCTCCTGCGTAAGTTTCTTAAATCCAATACACACCAAACTGTATATTATCGTGTTAACTTGCTTGCGATGTACGCGAAGTGACTTGTGAAGGTTAATTTCTCGTCTAATATCACTTCTAGGTACTTCATTTTATCTGTAAACGCAAGTTATTACCTCTGATTATTGGAACCGCAGTGATTTCCCACGCTTTTTCGTGCCCGAAAACTATGCCCTCTCTTTTCGTTTGTGATATCCGTAACTGCACTTTGTCACACTTCTGTAGGAACATACAGAGCACATTGTGCCCATTTCTTTCAAGCTCTTCTCTTCTATTCCGTCACAAGAAGTGCTATATGGTCTGCGTAAGTTATCATAGGAATATCTCTTTGGTCAATCTCTTCCAGTAATATGTGTAGCACAATATTCCAAAAAGAGGTCCAGTGTGACTGCCCTGAGGACATCCCTGGTGTAAAAGATGCAATATTGTCTCCCCACCTTTTTCTAGCATCACAAGTCTTTCATCCAAGTATGAACTCATAATTTAACCAGTTCTGATGTTATTCTTTTCTTTCTCAACTGTTGAAGAATTCCATCCCAATACACACAATCGACGGTTAATTCAAAGTCTATGAATATTACTAGCATGTATTTTGTTGCAACGTTAACAGTCAGGTGAAAATAGCGACGGACCGGGATTCGAACCCGGGACCCTCTGCTCTGGCCGTAGGTATGCTATCCACGGAGTAGGTACTCGCAAGTTGTGAGTTTGAATATGCATCCGACGCGTAGGTACGGGAAAACCGGGTTTAAGAGCTACCAGCATTGGAGCCACCAGTGGTCACTCATCCCCTGAAGGGGGATGTGACCTAGGTTCACCGGATCAGGCCAGGTGGAAGTTGCGGACTTGGGAGTCGAGGCTGGTGGCGCAGTGGATAGCTCACCTGCGGCCGGAGCGAGAAGTCCCGGGTTCGAGTCCCGGTCCGTCGCTATTTTCACCTGGCTGTTGACGTTGCAAACACTCCTCAACAAGTAGGTACTCGGAAGTTGTGAGTTTAAATGTATTTTGTTGTTCGTTTCCACACCTGACGTAGAAACTCCACAATAGCACGCTCCGAACTGTTCCCTTCGGTAAAAACATATTGATGGTCGTTCATTTTGCCCTTGAGTTCCTCTTTTAACCTATTTGCAATTATCTTGTCCAGAATTTTTCCAAGGACCGGTAGCAGCGTTATAGGCCTATATGATCGGTTCTGTGGCACGTCCCTGTTTCCCGACTTTAGAAAGAGACGTATTAAGCCCATTTTCCAACATCGAGGAAAATAACCATATTGGAAACAGCTTTTCATAATAGTTATTATTTTTTTCTTATACCTTTCCTTCATATGTCTTACCATCTTACCATGTCTGTTGTTATATTACAATATCCTGGACTTTTGTGCAGTTTACTTTGTTTCAGCACGATGAGTACCTCATCATCCATTAGGGTTACAGTTGTCTCATCAGTCGCATAATAATGCTTTTCAGGAAGTCAAGTTTGCTCATCACCCTTGGGTATGTCTACAATTAGTGGACACCCTATATCCTCCCACCCCCGTGTAAATTCATTCTCCTTTCTAATTGTACGTCAAACTGTTTTACTTATCTTATCGCGTCCAATCACGTACGGGATTCCCCAGTGGTTGGTAGTTGCACAGTCTTCCAAGAAACGCTGCCAGTTTTCATGTTTCTTCTGTCGTAAGTATTAAAATAACACTAAATTCGAATCTTATTATTTCAATAGACGCCGCTTCTAGACAAGAGACTAGAGAGAGCCTTTATAAAAAATCCGCCTCAACCCGAAGGAAAACCGGGGGAAAACCCCTGGCCAGAATGGTGCTACAGAGTTAATGTACACAACCGTGCCAAGGTTCAGAACATATAAAACTAAACTTACATGAATACTAAAACAAACAAGTATGTACACCACCAGAACATTACTAAATACTCTCAGGTTCAATTCTAGTGTTCGGATAAACGTCTCCCCGTCTCCGAGATATCTGCCATTTCACCCCGACTCCGGAATATCAGCAACGGTGTACTATTAGTGCACTTAATAAATGTATAGCAGACGATTCCGTATTAATATTTTTCATGTATATTGACAGGTGTTCTGATGATACTTAGGCTAATAAAAATAAATTAAAATGTACACCCGGGAAAGATCACTATGCTCGAAGATACCATAAGATGGAAATCCTTCATAGCTAGAAAGAGGTATGAATTGTCCGTTGTACGTAATGTACCTGATGTCCGTTGTAAAAAAAAATGTCCGAGAATGGTATACTTATTAGTAGACGGGGACACGGGATCGATGAGTCTCAGTTCTCATCGTATTAGTGGTCTCAAAATGAGTCACCAAAATAATACAAAGAAGTAATTTGAACTTAAATAGACGCTAATTTTATTGCGTTATAATATAATAGAGTTCATCAAATACAATATTTCACCAATAATAATTTTAAAAAATTTGTCTGTCGTTCTTCATTGACGCATAAGACCCTCTCGGCCGCATGGTGCCCATCTTCAATGCTGGGGTCTGTCGAAAACATTGGCTAAATTATTTTATTGTTAGTGACGACAAAATCTTTTATTGTTTGTGAAACTATCAATCTAACCCAAATCTGTCTCTAGATACTATTTTTTCATATCATTTGATACGATTTCTTGGATTATCACGACTGTAGCTTACGTATTGATTCTACATTATTTTCTCCTTTATTTTTTTAAATTCAGTTTCGCATCAAAAACATTTTCAATCCTGAGTGGCACTAATCATATGTTACACTCTAACAAAGTGTAATAATTTTTCCGTGTATTTATCATAGTTAATGGGCTCATAATGTCAACATGTCAAGTTTCATTTAGTCTTTAATGCATTTTTAAAGTATATTTAGACCTTAATGCAATTCGAACAAGGAAATACAGTAATTATAAACTATACGTATCAAAAAGTCATACATTGTAACACCCTAGGAATATAATAAATTTAAATTATTCAGTATTTAAATTTACATTTATTGCCTTCGCGTTCATATACTGTAAAATACAAACATTTTGTACCTATTTTTTCTTATAATTACACTTGATGATCTCTCGAAACGTTGTGAAAATACAAAAATATTAGAAGAAAATAAACGTTAAAAACCTTTGTTTGGAAGAGATCAAAGTATTACATAAAATATATTTTAATATACTGGCTATTACTAATATCATGCTACGAGCAGAACTACACGTTTCCTGGAAATTGAACAGAATCTTAACACAATGGACATAAAATTTTTTAAAATTTCACAAATAAAACAAAAATTAATGCATTGTTCAAAAAATAACTAAAACTACATAAACATTAAAAGAAAAATAGGTACTGAGAATAAATTTATTTTACTCTACAGTTGTATTAAAACACTTCAGATCTGGATTTTTTGTAGCTCATTTGCTCGAGGTCCTAATATAACATTCTAAATTCATGTTGGTTTCCATATTTTTTCTAATTATGTACTGTTAAATTTTCACTTTTGTTTATTTCAAAAATTAAACTCTACGAAGGTAACCAAAAAATACACACAGTTTTCAGTATTGTAAGTTAATATGCAAGTAATTACAAATTATTCTAAAATCAAAAGAAAAGGAACATACACATTACACAGAAATAAACAAAGCTCATAGTCAGACATCTTAATTATTTGGTTTCCATTTCACTTTTAGGTTAAGTACTTGAAAACAATCCTTCTCAGAACCTGTATATAATTTTGCTTTAACGACTCGGTCACGTAGATTGTACGTTCAGTGGATTGTCCGCCTCATGAAACGCTATTGAACTCTGGCAGACACACAAGGAAGCTTCATAGTCAACAGTTATGCGAATGAAGGTTCACATCTACTGATTAGCAATAAATATCAATTTTTTTCTGCTCTCATACCACATCAATATTAACCATACTTTGAATTTTTCTTGCAGTAACCATTAAGAAATGTCTCTTGACAGTTCAAATAATTTCAGCGATTATTATTTCCGATTTCCTCGCAACAGACATTCCAAATAATTCACTTTTATTAGCAGAGACTCGTTCGACGAGGGTCTACCGAGACCCATACCCCCATTTTTAAGGCGTTCGACCTCTGAAGTTATTTCTTTACATAACAGCTTCTATACCAAATAACTTAACAACCTATTGGTAGGTACCGCACTTCTAATTTGGAGATCATTGAATTCGCGTATTTTATTACGAGAAATGCATAGTTTACCCCATTTACTTCGTTGTATTATTGAAGTAATAAAATATTAAGCATTTAAGCTTTAAAGGGGGGGTTTTCTATTTATTTCAGTATCTATTAACCAAATTCAATATCAGTCCATCTTTAAATAGTCAACGCGATGTTTCAAAGACAAAAAGGCTGACGTTGCAAAACAATTTCTTGTCCAGAAAATTTTCAAAAATACCTGGTTTTTTATTTTAAAAAAAGATATGAGGATATGGTTGTAAAGAATCTATTGAAAAAAACAGCAATTTAATGTGATAAATAGAACTGAATTAAATGAGTTTTTATAATTGTTAATTTTGTATATTTTGAGGATTGGGTTTGCAGTTTTCACGTGATGGAACTGAAAGCAGGTTTTTGGAGTGAGGAAATATTCGTGTTTTGTATGGCACTTATCGATCGATGTTAAACTAAATGTATGTTTGGTGGATCGCATTATATAAAGCGTGACTATTTCATTAAATAATCCATTTGTTGAATGTAAATAATTCGTTCAATTTAAGTAGCGGTCCCATGATAATTGGAAGCTACAGTAACTACTTTGGCTGTTTTTTAATTGTGAGAAATAATAATATTAGGAGGTTGATATGTTTATTACAACGTGAATTCTAAAAGAACACTTATTGCAGGAAAATGTCATTTTTTATATTTTTCATCTCGAAAATAGATTGTATCATGGAAAATAAATATTCATATGTATGAAAGAAACACGTTTTTATTGATTTTTCTAATTTTGAAATGTAACTAAACAAAAAATAATATGTAATTTAGATGATCATAGTTGCCGCGATATACTTCCAGTTTCTGTCTTCACAAATCTGGACCAATGTTGCCTTGCTACCAACTTAGACAGTTGCAGGCAGAACAGACTGCACTTGACGGTTTCTGGTGATGACACGTTTTACTGCTACTAACCTAGATCCCTAATTTAAAAAGTGACATCGCAACCATTACTCTTATTTTGGAAATGTGAGATTGATTATTTTACATACAAGAGCAGATAGTGCATTTGAACATCCTCAAGTTCGTTGTGTTTTCACCCGAAAATAGTTATCCCATGGAATAGTTTTTCAATAGACATTTGACCTATCCCTCAGATGTCTCACTCATGGAATTGGAGAAGGTAAGTTGTCTACAATTGTAGCTAAATATCGAAAGATACATGAGTACGGAAGGAAGAGTCCACGAGCAACATGTGGCTGATCCAATGGAAGCGAGAAGGGGGCGAGAGAGTCAACGTTTGAAATATTTAAAGACCATTATTACACATTTTATAGACTGTTTTAATACTTTAAGGAGACATGACCTGAATGCCCCCACGACGCACAGCGACGCATTTCCAAAGAAGGTGGACAAAAATGAGGTTGATGGTCTACTTTATTTTAACATGAAGTATACGGTATAGTCTTTTGATTTTTTCTCGAAGTCTCATATCACGAGCTGCCACACCTTTCTGAGTGTCAGTTTTAATATCACAACTCGTGACGCTCGGCGAGCCAATAGGTACGCGCTATGGAGCCGGGAGAGTTAAGTTAGTTTCATTGGGAAACTGTAAATTAAAACCAGATATATTTTTAACCCACAACTTCCGAGTACCTACCCGCGGAAGAGTGTTTGCATCGTCAACGGCCAGGTGAAAACCCGGAACCTCCTGCTCTGACCGCAGATGAAAATTCTGGTGATGAACCACACCTGCGGCTATAGCAAGAGATCCCGAGTTCGAATCCCGAAACCTCTTCATCTGGCCGATCACGAGTTAAAACCAAATGTTTGCCTTAATGTCAGCTCCAACTAGACAATGTTGATTATTCCAGCGAATGCTATTGAGTGCACTCTGCGCCGCGCGACCGTCATTTCCGTGAAAAGGGCCACTATGCAACGGCGCATGTCATCAATTCACCGGGGCAAATTCGCGCCCCACCTCTGAAAAATATCCTAGATTTACCATTTTCCATTATAGTTAAAAAATTGGTATGACAATAATATAATATTTATTAACTGTAAACGGGCAGATCTTACCCGGTGACAGAATGTAAGGAAATACAATAAAATATACAAAAATTTATAATACATAGCTGAAAGTAAAAATTGTTAATTAAATGATTAAACTAGTATAAAAATATTAAATATAAAAATATGTGACCATGAAACAACTAAGAAATTAATGTATTTTTAATAATTAGGAATAATGATAAATAGTCTTTAACCTTTTTATCGTATGAATTAAACTTATCTTGAAACGTATGAAGCATTCACTACGATTTAATTTTTTCCTCAATTAATATAGACGTGTAAACGTACGCTTCCGCGGCCGGAGTCAGTATAAACTTGTTTATCCAGCTGAAGTCGCTTAAGCTGCTATTAGGCAGAGTACGACAGCGACTTAGATCAGTACGACTCTGACATTGTCCTGAAGATGGCCGAAACGTTGGAAATTATGTCTACAGAGACGCGGTTTGTTCCAGACAAACAAGTTTCTAATACAAATGTATCTATCATATAATCTGGAAAACGTTAACGGTGCTTCTTTATAAATTGTATGTGTTGCAGGATGCAAAGTCCTCCTCCAGAGACCTAGAGAGAGAGTTGCAGTTGAATCTTGTGGAACCAGAAGAGGGTGGACTTAGCACGGGTGAGAGCACGGTTGCCGGCGATGCGATAACACTCGTCGACATCCACACGGTGAGTACATATTCATTATTATATCATAGAAATGAAATTGAGACAATTTAAGCTATGTTTAAACTAATTTATAGAGAAAATTACAACGGGAAAAGGAGGAACGAGGTCGGTGGACGTTCGAGTATATAGGATGTCCAAGAACACATCGTGAAAATATTGGAGGGATGATGGGGTACATCAATAGGAGCAAAACATCATTTAAGATACGCATGTCCGAAAATGACTCCACGATAAAAAAACACCAAGATAGAGTAAGAACACTTGACAAAAAAGTTGAACTTTCAACATCTATTGCATTTCTTTGTTATTGAACTTAGAACACCTATATCACTTTCTTAATTGCCCTAATAAAGGGATTCGTATTTTTACTATCTTTGTCTCATTATATCTCCTTCGGGAGTCATTTCCGGACATGTGTACATACCTTAATGATTTTTTGTTTCCATTAATGTGCTCTATCAATCCTGCACTTTTTTACGTGGAGTTCCGGAACATTTTGTATAAAAAGATGACATCTTTGCACAGACCAATAAGAAATTATTAAAGCCAATAACTGAACATAGAAATCATTACAGGACAAAGACATTTCAAAAGTTACTAGTACAGATTTAATATTCAGTAAACAGACGTGTGTACTTTAGGGTGGGTCGAAAAAATTACTTTAACCTGGCTGGGTGATAAAATTGAAGTTTTTAAGCTTCCAAACCATCCAGCAAAACGAAATAATTTTTTATCTCAACCCAGAGGAAGCGAGGGAGCTTCAAAAATGCCAATTTTTGCTATATTTTTTTATTCTGATGCATACAACATTGATATCAATCGGTCTCATACTTTAACCCACAGGGTCCAGATAGAAATAGAATATTATTATAAATAAAATAATTACAATGCATTTAAATTATTATGTATGATAAATTGAAACTTTTTTATCACTTTGATGACTTTGGGAAACAGGACTGGAAGGTATTATGAACGACCTGAAAACTATTGAAAGGCAATTGCTGACATAATTCGTTATTTCGCATGACAGTCAAAGTCAGTGTTATTGTTATAAATCTTTGTTGGTTTTGATTGTCATTGGACAACTACCGTATGTCATTGGTTGCCAGTTAATTCCATTTCCAACAAAAAGCTTCAATAGTTATGCTATACAATTTTGGATTTCCATTGTTTTAATTTGAACATTATAAATAGTTCGTCGCATTTTTTAATGTTCATATGAATTATGCTCATTGTGTTAATGAAGCATCTTTATTAACAAAGTAATGTTGGAATGGTAACTTTAATTCAATCTGTACAAACAAATCTTTTAAAATGTGATAAATGATTACGTGTTGCCTTCCACCTGACCCGTTTGCATTACCTTACATATAGTTCGCGTTCGACACTAGCAATGTTGGTTGAGAGGTAATTGTACAGTCGTCATTTTCAATCGGTGACGGAAACTTCACGGTCACCATTTAGAACCATTATTAAGAAGTGAATCCACTGATGTCTATACAACACTACACGAAGAAGGTTGCGGAAAAGAAATAACCGATAGTAGTAGTACTAGTCTACGGACTAACAATCAAAATAGCTAATAATTTCTTTTAAAATGCTTCTTATGTTAAAACTCTGTTGTGTAAGTTGAATAAGAAAAGTGCTTTCCATCAGTCGAATCACTTACGGAATCTTTAAAAAGTCTGAAATACACGGTCCCCATCAATACGTACACCTCTGCACATATTTATCCAAGAAGTCACAAGAAGTTCCCATGATGACAATAAACTTCAATTTATGGCTAAAATTCTTTGTTAACCCTACAATATTATTTTATTACAACAACGNTTATTTCATTACAACAACGACATTTTTATATAAAATTTACAGTAGTTTTTGTCATTTTTAAGTGTCTAACACAGTGGAAAAAGATTGATACAGGAGATGAAGTAAAATAGAATATGAGGAAGTGGGGTCTAATGACCTTGATGTTGGCGAGCCCTTAAGCCCCATAGAATATGAGGAAGATATTTAAACAATATTTATGTATATAATGTAATCCTTGTAGGAAATAATGCTGATAATAAATTTTGCTAGAATCTTACAATGACGATGTAACAGGTCGCGGGGATCAATGACCAAATAAATAGGATAAATATGTCTAAACTTAAAGCTGTGGAAACAACTTTCACTACACTGCTCTCCTATGGGGAACGTAGCATTGTAACTTAGTATTCAGTGAATAAGTGCCCGACGTCAGTGACACATCAATGTAGTCTTGGGAAGAACCGCGTCTGGTGCGAGGAAGTCTTATCGGCAGACAGTGACGGTGATGGAGGCGGTAGCGGCTAAGCCTAGCGCAGCGACGAGACTCGGCTAAGTCCAGTCCGGGGTTATCGGCTGGCTCAAAGCATGTCGGCACGTCTCCAGAGTGGTTTTTCTCTGCTCTTCATCCTAACGCTCGGCATTCGAGTCCCCCTCCAAGGCGACATTTCTCAAACGACCCGTGTCATGAGACCCGTTCCATGAACGAATGTGCGTAAATTAGCCTTGACAGATTCGAGAATGACCCGGTGAGGAGAAATGGCATGGAAAGGAATTATTTAATGCAACGCTGTACAACTTATCTTAGCCCGCGGGCCATTTTCTAAATATTTTCGATCGATCGGGCCGACACGAGGTGGGGTTTGGCACATGTTACCCGACGAATAAAACTAATGGGATATATTTATTTATTTACAACGCGGCATTTTGATTCTCACCAGAAATTTATATTATTTCAAGCTGGAAAATTAAACAGTATATATTTATATTTTACAAAGTTTTTTTAAATATTCAGAATCATAATATTTTTTATATTGTTATGTTTGACGGGGTAATTCCAAACATAATTTACCATTTTCACTCGCCGGACACGACACGTCAAATATTCATTCTCGCAGCATAGATTTATACCACAAGATTGTGCCCTAACGAAACATTTTATGTGAAAGGAACTATAACTT
>NNCF01130320.1:86712-191937 GCA_002313205.1 Laupala kohalensis | reverse complement strand
TAATTTTCCCTCTTGCGGGAAGTAAAATTTATACAGAGGAGCGATGGTTAACACTTTTCGTATGATTAATATTTTGTTCGGTCATCGAGAAGTAGGAGTAGAATTGTTAGGTTGACCTAGGCATCTTTGGAGAAAATGATATTGTGTTTTCAATTTTATAATGTAAATATTTAAATCCTGGATTATTGAACACAATATTTCTTCTAAACGTATCTGCGTGCATTCTTGTTCAAAATTATCTTGATAAGTTTAATTCATACGTAAAAAAAGTTAAAACGCTGACATTTATCATGGTATTATGGTTCTTCGTTTCTTAGTAGTAAAAAATAATTTAAAAAATGCGATTATAAAATAAAAATTCTCTTTTTGTTACTCAATTTTTTGTGAAAACATCAGACTTGCAAGAATATAATCTTCTATGTATGTTAAATTGAATAATGAACGAAAATACTATGAACATAAAAAGACATTTGTGGAGATGGACTCAATTGATTAATTTTGTATTGATCTGATATGAGTCAGATAATTTAAAAATCAATATCCTCAAGCGTGCAGAACATTTTAAGAGTCTTATAAACAAACTAAATTTAAAAGTAATATAATATTTTGATAATTATTTTTTTTATTTAATACTCCTCTCTGTTTAGGATCCATCCGCGTGAATTCAGGAGATGAATTAAAATGTCAGTNAAATTAAAAATGAATGATTCTTTATTCTTTGAAGATAAAATGAACATATCTTAAAGATATTTGACGTGTAGCATACGCAATGGCGTATTTTCGAATTCTTTGAACTTACTGTAAGATTCCATTCGCGCAAAAGTAAGGATTATTGGTTTGTGAAAATTAATAGTATACTTTAACTCAAACGAGTAATAATTGTATTTTTTTCTGCTCACTTGTAAATTTAATTATTGATATTGACGTTGTTTTGAGCATGAATAATTTAGTTAAAAAATGAATTATTAGTATAAATATTATTATAATTTTTATAAATTATTTTTTTATTAATATATTTTAAATAATTCGTCTTTTTTAACAAAACTCAGTTCACGGTAAAAACGGACAAACACTGACAGGTTGCACATTAAATCAATTGCGCGTACATAGATTTTTGTCACAGTAAAGGCGACATCACCTTGGATTGATATAGATCAGCGCTGTTCAAGTTCTTTTATGGTCCACAAGTTATAGTACATTTAATATCAAATTTTTCATGAAACGTAGGGGACATAATGTGTTATAAACCTGTGCATCAAGAATTAATATTTGACGTGACATATCCTATGAGATAAAATAGAAAATTTTGTTTGAAACTATCCTGTCACACATTAAAATGTGAAAATATTTTTTATACTAAATATCAAAAATACTTTTCCAAAATAATGTAATATATTGTTTAATTTTTCCAGCTGGAAATAATATAAATTTGCAGATGAGAATCAATTAAATAAATATAACACATTAGTTTCATTCGGCGGGCATCATTTTGGCGAACCGAATTCGTACCGGCCCGATCAATGAAAAGTGTACAGAAATTGACCCGCGGGCTAAGATAAGTTGGACAGGGCTGATGTAATCGTATATGGCATTGCCAATAAATATTATTAAATATCGAAAGAATAATGTCTGTTCTTTCAGTCCGAACGAAGCACTGTCTCTCTGATATTAATAATTTTATATTCCGGTTTGACGTTTTCAGAAAATGGTGGCGTACAAGTATCCCGAGCAGCGCCTGTGCTATCTAGAGCGCTTACGCGCCACAGACGCTGCGCGTGGTGATTCTCTACGCACAGTCTTCGTCTCCGAAGTGCAGCTTTCTAAGAGAGAGGTAAGCAATTTTGGGACCCGGGTAGTCCTTTATTCTTTTTAAGATACGATTCATTACTAACTATCTCCAATTTACGACCAATTTGGTTACTTATCGAAGTCCTCTGTGACGCTTGCTAATTAGTTTGCTAATTCAATGCCTATAAACGAAAATATTCATCACGCCACAATTTCAGAATTAAGCAAGACAGAATTAAGCGCAGTGGAAAATTAAGATCTTACTTCATTTCTTGGAATTATAAGATAAAAGATTTATAGTAATGATAATGAGTGAAACACACGTAACAAATAATTAAAGTGAGCCTAGCCAATGCCACAATATATCAGTCGACATGCTTGTGTTCAACGTGGAGGAGATTAATAGGCGCATGTGTCATGTGCTCGTTATTGTCGCCTAACAGTGTCCAATGAGAAAAAGTCATATGGCGAAAAAGTGACATAAGTGGCTCAGAGACTAGCGTCCTTGCTCATCACCGAGGCACTCTGTATTAAAATTCCCAGCAGTTCCAGAAATTTTTTTCAGCTCAATGTCCCAGTTCATATATAGCTGTGGCTATTCAAAAGCGAATTCCCCTCCATCTATCCACTTCCTAGTGTCTCTACTAGAGTACTATTCCTAGTATCTCTAACTCTTTAATAGCACGCTTTAATACCCGTTTACAAATACTACAATAAAAAAGTGGCAAAGTGTTCTAACCGACCAGACGGACCGACGGAGGGAAAGTCATGATTTATTCTTTCTGAATGAGCACGCCTGCGCACAAATGTCCTGGGAGAGAACAAAGCACGATGAACCGTGCCTCCCTCAGAAGCCCGAACACAAAGTCTAATACCTATATAAATTTATTGTCAAAAAACAGTACAAACTGCGTATGACCACGTGGAGGACAATAAACTAATTTACTCTCCGGAAGCAAGCAAGGGACCATCCCATCAATTCCGATCAAGGGCCCTAAGGCAGAGGCGGATTCAAAAATTTCAGCAAAAGTTCCTAGATAAGATAAAAAGTTAGCTGCGAGTTATAATACATATATAATGTCAATATGTTTGTAATTTAACGCAAATATGTTTGTAAATTTACATGTACAAGTTATTATCGAACTATAGATTATTCTGAGTATAGTGTTTAAAAATCATAAGAGTTGAAAAAACACTAAATTCACGATTTATTGTTACAATAAACACGCCCCTAGACAAAGCCTAGAGAACCTGTATAAGAAATCCGCCTCTACCCGAAGGAAAAACGGAGAAAAACCCGGGCCAGGATGGGGCTACAGAATTAATGTACACAACCGTGCCAAAGTTGAGTACACATAAAACTAAATTAATATGAGCCATACGGCAACACAATCATGCAAGAAAATAGTTTTTGAAATTGTTATAAGTTATTTAAAAAGTGCTACAGCAATGGCGTGATAAAGTACAAGACGAATTTAACTTTTATTAAAATCAATAAATTCTTTTACAGTGTAGAAGCACTGGTGCAGGAGGTAGTTTTTAACCGCGGATTTGAAGATATTCAATTTCATAATGTCTTTTATATTCTTGGGCAGGGAATTATATAGAACGATTCCCGAATGATAAGGTCCTTTTTGGCAAAGAGTGGTTGACACTCTAGGGCGATGAATATTATTACTATTGCGAGTATTGTGTTCGTGAACGAGACTGTTTCGTATAAAGCAAGGGTGGCACTTCAGTAATTCGGTCTTAACAAACACGACCGTTTCATAAATATAAATGCAGGGAAGTGTTAAGATATTTAATTCCTTGAATAAAGGTTTACAAGAGTTTCGGGGGTGAGATTTACAAATTATCCGAACTATCCTCTTCTGAATTCTGAAAGTTTGAATACTCTGACCGGAATTACCCCAGAAGGTAATGCCGTAACGTAAATGGGAGTAAACGTTTGCAAAATATACGCAACGGGAAATACGTGGACTAACTGCGTTAACTAAGATTCGGAATGCGTAACACAATTTGCTTAATTGGGAATTAAGATTGTCAATGTGACAATTCCATTTGAGGTTGTCTTGAATATGGAGACCTAAGAATTTTGTATTTGTAACAGTTTTTAATTGTGTTCCGTTTAAAGAAAGAGAAACCTGGGGTAAAGATTTTGTGATACTATTGTGAAATGACATAGACACTGTTTTGTCAGTGTTTACAATGAGACGATTTGCATGGAACCAAGTCGAAAGGTTAGACAAAACTTTTTGAGCATTGGCGTGTTTACATAGTAAATTAGTGTCATCAGCAAAAAGAACCATTTTGCAATCTGATGTGGATGATGACATGTCGTTCACATACAATAAAAAGAGTATAGGGCCGAGAATTGATCCTTGGGGTACTCCGCAAGTAAGTGGCTTTGTTTCTGAAAGACAACGCTCAAGTATTTTATTTTTAGTATAGGATATTTCTACTTGTTGATATCTATCTTTTAAATAAGAAGTTAGCCATTGATGTGGAAGTCCACGAATGCCTAAAGAATGCAATTTGGTAAGGAGAATTCCGTGATCGATGACATCGAATGCTTTGGATAAGTCAAGAAAAACACCCTGAGGATTTTCTCCACTGTCTAGAGATGTGGTAACATCGTTTAAGAAGGAAAATATGGCGCTTGTAGTGGAAAAGGATTTCCTAAAACCGTGTTGATCGTCAGAGAGAATGTTATATTTTGATAAAAAATCTAGAAGACGCTTATAGAACAATTTTTCTAGGATTTTTGAGAAAGTGGGTAGTAGAGATATTGGTCGGTAATTTCCAATATTAAGTTTGTTTCCTTTCTTGTGTAAAGGTTTCACTTTAGCTCTCTTAAATATATTGGGAAACACCCCTTCCGATAAAGAACTATTAAAAATATTTACGAGTGGATTTAATATAGCGTGGGACGAAGATTTAACAATAAACTCAGGTATATCATCTATGCCTCGTGAAAATTTGTTTTTTAAGGAGCTGATGATTCCCATGACTTCACTGGCGTTAGTTTCGGAAGTGAACATAGAATTGGGTATGTGGGTGGTAATAATTGGAGGACATTGATTTGGATATATTGAGTTCGTTATTTTACCAACTTCTGAGAAGTAAGAATTAAACAAACTTGCGATGTCCTGAGGATTTGATACGATTTTTCGATCGTTTAGTAAAGAAACATTTTCTTCGCGATTTTCAGAAGTTGGCGTGTAATTGTTAACAATATTCCACATGGCTTTCATCCGGTTGTTCGATTTTAGTATATGCCTGTCGTTTTCCATAACTTTAGCTGCATAGACTACTTTTCGGAGAATAGTCTTATATTTATGGAATTATTTATGGAAATAATTATGGAATTCGGGTGGTTGGTTATAGCGTTTTGAAAGATAATATAAACTGCGTTTGTNTTATCCCTTGGGTGATCCATCTATTGTATTTCTTTGTGTTAATTAACTTGCGTTTTATGGGAAAGCTAGAGTTGTAATGTTTTAGGAATATTGAGATAAATACATTGAATTTGTCGTCGGTGTTTTGGCAATTGTAAACATCTTTCCATGTTTCTTCACGTAAATAATTTATAAATATGGATTTATTTATGTCATTAAACTCTCTTGTAAATTTGTAAAGGATTTTAAGCGGTTTTAGTTTATTATTAATAGTCAGTACTTGAGCAAGGTGATCACTGTATCCGGCGATAAACATTTCAGAGAGATACGAGATTCCATTGTTGACTATAATTTGATCTAGCAATTATTCATACTATTCATCTCTCATTATCATCATACCTATTATTCATCTTTCTTAATTTCTTACATTCTTTGTATCTCGGTAAAACTTACCTTCATTATAAGAATATTTTATACCAACTGGTAAAGTAAATAATAAATGTGACAATTATTATAACAATTAAACTATAATAATTAAACAATAAAACAACTAGAAATAATATTCAAGTAATACCTTAAAAGTTTTGTCTTGAACACCAATTCTATTTTATGAAAGTTAACATGAAGAAACATGGTCAATTATTTGTTACAGAAATAATATTTACTGTTAAGGAACAGGTTCAAAGAACAGATGGTACATGGAACGAAATTGACACTTAAATGGACTTTGGAGACTTAAATGAACTGGAACGATAAATTACGGTTCGATTCCGAGCCCTATAAAATCTTTTTGGTTGACAACGTTATAGTGCATATCTACCCTATAAAAACCTACATAACTTCCCAGATGTGTTAAACGAATAAGTTTAAATGCATTTTTGAGTATTACCTAGTGATAAATAAATATATTTATAGTCAAAAAAGCAATTACAAACTGCGTATGATCACGTGAAAGATAATAAACTAATTTACTCTCCGGAAGTAAGCAAGAGGACCATCTCAACAATTCCGATCAAAGGTCGTGAGGTAAAGGCGGATGAAAATTTCAGCACATTCCTTAGATAAGAATAAAAAATTAGTTACGTGCTATAATATCTTCAGAATACCATCAAATTTGTATTTAATAAAACAAGAAAGATAGTTCACAAAACGTATTATTATCGAATTATAGATTATTCGGAACATATTGTTTACAATTTTAAACTCGAGATTATTACCTCTATGCAAGAGTCGAGGGAGCCTGTATATAAAATCCACCTCTGGCCGAAGGAAAATCGGGGAAGAACACTTCTATGGCTTTTATTGCCACAATTATTGGTCACTGAGAGTGTTATTATAACGGTGACAGGGGAAATTAAGATCTTGATTCTATGATAGAAATCCAAAATAAAATATTTATAATTAAGCACATTATGTAGTAATTTATGTATTTTTCTATCCAACAGAATGAAAATTGTTTTTAAATCAATATAACGTTCAATCAAGTGTGTTCCCCAGCCCCTCGGGTTCCACTGACTCCTAAATTCAATTCTGGGGATAAGTCAAACTACACTGAAGGAAATTATTTTTAAACGATTCATCGATTGATTATTATTGTACTATATAATTAATTAATTATCAATTTTACGAAATATTTTCGATAACCATCAATCCATAGTAACAATGAGAAAATCGTCTGTCACATATTGCAAAGACCTATCATAAATAGATAAATCTATGCCACCAGGTTCTACGAATAGCGGGACAACGCATCAGCGAATTTTGCAGCCGCTTCTCCACGTCGTTGTTGGCACGGTCTCCTCCGACAGCACCCGACAACAGTACCGCCACTGTTGGCATCCCTGCTCAACGCTCCGGTCGCCGCAACCGCACTCACACGCACCATCGAGTACGGCGATACGCACAGCAATCTCCGCAACCGCGAAGACGCTATCGTGGACAAACCCAATCGCAGTACCTGTCCTACGGCAATGGCGGTCAAGGAGGCGCAACCGCCGAATCATCGCCATATTCTTCTGCAACCAATGTCCGTGAGTATCTATACACAATGTCATACAATATGTCCCCAAAACTCCACGTAAACTAGTGGTGCAAAAGCATTACGCATACTTTCTCATATACGTTTCTCCGTCTGCAGCATAGAGTGAGAAAACATTCTATAGTGAAAGGGTTATTTCTGGCGTGATCCTCTATATTTTGGTCGCCTTCTAGTGCTCTCTTCATGCCCGAAGTCGCTAGATGAACTTATTACTCTTTTATTTGAAATTTGAAAGTAAAATAAATATTATTTTAAAACATACAGCAACATATCAGTCTTATAAATATCGTAAAAGTGTTATGTAAATGTAATTTCGCTGTAGACAAATTGATGTATTTTCTTATCTGCAGAAATTGATGTATTTTCATGCTGTCTTCATATGCATTTTACTTTCCGTACAGAAATTTTGAGCTAAATCTTCGGAGCTGTTTTTGAGAAACATTCAAAAGTACTTTGACCTTTATGTGAAGTATCCTTTGTTTTAAAGTAAAAAAATTGAGCACGTGCATCGACAACAAGTAAATTCTTCCGTAAATATGAAATGCGAATAAAATTGATCCATCCATTTACTCAGAATCGCTGCACACAGACGGACAGACGGACGGACGTTATTCCAAAAACCACTTTTTCAGAATGAGGGATCGCCAAAACGGATATTTCCGTCAAAATCTCGCTTTTGAATTTTTTCACGATAACAAAACTTTCTATACACTACGTATATGAGAAAGTAAAAATTGGAGGATAATCGAGCAAATTAGAAACAGAAATCATGAAGGTACAGGAAATTAGTCTCTGAGGAGTTTAAATGGCACCAAGACAGAATAAAAACACAAGACAAAACGATTTGTTTAGAGCTTTATCAGGGGAATTAAGAATGTGATAATGTTCAAAGTTAGAGAACAAATTAAAACAGATACTCAAAGTTCTGCTCATTATCAACAATGCATTATGAACAATATGCATGATAACGAAGTCGCATGTGTTGGTGAGTATCAGACCAAGAGTCAACAACAAAAATAGTCACCTGATTTGCTCACGTTTATTATACCTATCAATAGATGGTGGTTGATTGGTAGTATCAGAAAATACAAGTCTGCCAACCATGGAAATTTCCTACGGAAATGAATTATGGAAACACATTTTTCTTATGTTCCAATGAACTCGTCTTGAGCGCGTCTGCTATGGCGTTATCCAAGGAAATTTACCAATTTTGAAAACTTTGAGCGCGTCTGCCAAGGTCAATGAAACTTGGTCGGCCTTTTTTGTACATAGACTCTCTGAAGTATTCCAAAAGAAATTGTGTTTGAATCAAGTTTAAGCAAATGACTTGACTTTGGTTCGGTTTTGGACCCTTTAAATGGCGCCTACCAAGGCCTTTGGTAACGTATAAATCGTCTGCCATTATTTTTCTTATCATTGGTACGCTAAACATCACTAGTATACGAAGTATCAACTATGAGCAAATGGGGCGACTTACCTCCTTTTTTTTGTATGTATGTATGTATATCGATCAGGCCAGCTAAGGACCACGTAAGACGACCCCCAGTAAGGCTCAGGTTTTGATTTGAGTTTACTCACTGGACGCGTCGTAATAACCGAGCTCGGGCAGCGATTAGATATGATCCAGAGCACTGTATCCGAGCATTACAACTGCGGTTGTTAGTCGCAGAGGTCGGTCTCTTTGTAAATCCCAGCTAATCAAACTGGGACATGGATACAAAGAGCTACAAATTTTTCTTGCCCCCTCCGGGAATCGAACCCGGGATGACTTAGTGACGAGCCACTTTTTAGTTATATAAATTAAGGGATAAATATGTTCGTCATGCCAACTGGTTGGCAGACTTGCTTTTTCTCATACTACCAACCAGTTACCATAAATTGATAAGCATTATAAACGTGAGCAAATCAGGTGACTATTATTGTCGTTGACTCTCACACTATATGTTCTGCCTGGAGTCTCGCGAATCGTCACGACGTTGGTGTGAGACCAGTATCGCTGCTAATGGATCGAAATTTGAATATCTGTTTAACTTTAAACAACTATATAACATTCTCTGTTACCCTAATAATGCGCTTTACACACCTATTTGCCGGGGGGTTCTTACTCTTTCTAGTCATTTTATCTCCCCAAGAAGACACTTCAGGACATATATACCATAATGACATTTTGTTCCTAATAATGCGATGTCATCTCTCCAATTTTTTCGTGGAGTTCTGGGACATTCAGAATAAAGGAAACGTTTAAAGTATCATGGCACTGTTCTCTTTTAGTTACAAAGTTTAAAGATGGTGAAAAATAGAAAAGGAATCACACATAGGTCACTCGCTTATTGGATGAAACTGTTAGGTTTCACCTTCATCAGTCACATAGATACTCTAATTAATTCTTATATTTAGTAATAAGTATTTCCGTGAGTGGCGAAGGTGAGAGCCACAACTATTTCATCCAACATGTGTTTCTTATTCTACCTGTAATTCTTTTTCAATTCGTTTTATCCTTACATTTTTATATCATAAATATATAACAGAAAGGGTATTTTCCGTGTTTCCATATGTAAGCGGTATATCAAAAAGATAGATAGACCAAAAACTATAGAAATTATGCTCACGCGTTCTACAAAAGTAGACAAAGATTATAACGAAGAGATTGTTTAAATTTTCGATTTCAATTTTTATTAACTTTTAAGCGTATAGGTTTTCTCCGAGTAAGGCCTAATTGCAACAACCCAACTTTTCATCGAAATTTGATTAAAATCATTTTTTATCTAAAGTTGCACGTACTTTAACTGTCTCACAAGGAGAAGTGATTTTAAGGACTACAACTTTCAATTTCATCACAGTTGTTCTCCAGATTCGGTTTCTGCGGACCTTCGAACAAATTTTTCGAAATTCAAATATTCCTGCTTACTTTTTTAAACTTATTTCTTTTCAGATGCTTATTGACAAGACTAAAAGACTTGAAGATTCGGAATTGAGAGCAGAGTGTATTGCGAAGAATTTTAAAAAAATTCGAATATGATTTTATAATGTGATTTTTTAGAATTTGACCGACACGCAGTGCCGAGACCAAAAGGCTCGAAACATATTCCAAAATTGAAAACAGTTATTTCCTCCTTGATAAAAACAGATATACAACTAGTATTTCATTAACAAGTATCATCATTCACCTCTGAAGAAAATCCTAATATTAAATACATTAACACGAAACATAATTGTTGCACATCTTTTTCGTCACTCTGAACACCAGCAGAACATTCCCAACGTCACTCGTCCGAGAACGTGAAATGGCGTCACACCAGTTGGTTCACATATTTCACAAAGTTTGATAAGTAGAAATCAGTCTATGATATTTGGAATCATACAGAATATCACATATATAACTGGGAGTAATAAAATTGTAATTTTCTTGGGTTTTTGTCATCTGTTCCCATCCCAAAAATATTAGATTTATTCGTAAATATCCTCAAAGCAACATCGTGTGTTGAAGATGGGTGTGATTTTGTTTACTATTCCTGCAGATTCCAGAGTAATGTTGAAAGATTGGAATAATGTATTGAAACTTTTTTTAACATTCTTTCAGGAAAAATAGAATATATTCGAAACATGGGTGTGTTAATATTTTCTTTTACGTAGACCAAGTCATCAAGATGGAATCCATATAATCTGAGTGGTTCAGAAGTATATACGTATTTAGAAAGTTAATTTTATCTTTTTAGTAATATAGAAGATACGATTACATGTATTACAAAATATAAATGATACATCAATCACTTTCATTAGTGCAGAAGGTCGTATCTACAAAAGGACGATTTAAGTAAAAACGCAGGTTTTTGTTTCGGAAGTTCTTTTTCAACTTTAGTTGGTAGAAATATTTCTTATTTTTAAAAATCATACTTTGTGTCTTCTAAGATATATAACCCTCTGCATTTGTGTCGCATTTGTTTTAGATGGAACAAATGGCATGGGGTCGGCGCAAAGCCAGTCTGGTGGAGAAGGTGACTGCGAAGGTTGCGGGCCGGGTGGTGTTGGAATAGGGGGCTTAGGACCGGGAGTGGGACCAGGTGTTATCGGTCCGGGTGATTTGATATCAAGACGTCCAGGAGGCGTGGGTCCAGGAGGTGTAGGACCTGGAAGTACAGTGCCAGGTGGAGTAGGGCCAGGTGGTTTAAGACCAGGAAGTGCTGGCCCAGGAGGTGTAGGACCACGAGGCGTGGGTCCCGGAGGTGTAGGACCGGGAGGTGTAGGACCAGGTGGATTTAGACCAGGAGGAATAGGTCCTGGAGGGTTGGGAGGAGTAGGACCAGGGGGAAGAGGACCTAGTGGTATTGGACCGGGAGGAGTCGGACCTGGAGGAGTCGGACCCGGAGGTGTCGAACCTGGAGGTGTCGGGCCNGGACCTGGAGGAGTCGGACCCGGAGGTGTCGAACCTGGAGGTGTCGGGCCTGGAGGTGTCGGACCTGGAGGAATTGGACCTGGAGGAGTCGTACCTGGAGGAGTCGTACCTGGAGGTTTCGGGCCTGGAGGTATCAGACCAGGAGGTGTAGGACCTGGAGGTGTCGGACCTGGTGGTATTGGACCTGGAGGAGTTGGACCCGGAGGAGTCAGACCCGGAGGAGTCGGACCCGGAGGAGTCGTACCAGGAGGTGTCGTACCTGGAGGAATCGTACCTGGAGGTTTCGGGCCTGGAGGTATCAGACCAGGAGGTGTAGGACCTGGAGGTGTCGGACCTGGTGGTATTGGACCTGGAGGAGTTGGACCCGGAGGAGTCAGACCCGGAGGAGTCGGACCCGGAGGAGTCGTACCAGGAGGTGTCGTACCTGGAGGAATCGTACCTGGAGGTTTCGGGCCTGGAGGTATCAGACCAGGAGGTGTAGGACCTGGAGGTGTCGGACCTGGTGGTATTGGACCTGGAGGAGTTGGACCCGGAGGAGTCAGACCCGGAGGAGTCGGACCCGGAGGAGTCGTACCAGGAGGTGTCGTACCTGGAGGAATCGTACCTGGAGGTTTCGGGCCTGGAGGTATCAGACCAGGAGGTGTAGGACCTGGAGGTGTCGGACCTGGTGGTATTGGACCTGGAGGAGTTGGACCCGGAGGAGTCAGACCCGGAGGAGTCGGACCCGGAGGAGTCGTACCAGGAGGTGTCGTACCTGGAGGAATCGTACCTGGAGGTTTCGGGCCTGGAGGTATCAGACCAGGAGGTGTAGGACCTGGAGGTGTCGGACCTGGTGGTATTGGACCCGGAGGAGTCAGACCCGGAGGAGTCGGACCCGGAGGAGTCAGACCCGGAGGAGTCGGACCCGGAGGAGTCAGACCCGGAGGAGTCGGACCCGGAGGAGTCGTACCCGGAGGAGTCGGACCCGGAGGAGTCGTACCAGGAGGTGTCGTACCTGGAGGTTTCGGGCCTGGAGATATCAGACCTGGAGGTGTAGGACCCGGAGCTATCGGACCTGTAGGTGTTGCACCTGGAGGTGTCGGGTCCGGAGGTATCAGACCTGGAGGTGTTGCACCTGGTGGCATTGGGCCGGGTGGGATAGGGTCTGGTATAGGTCCAGCCAGTTTGTTGACTCCCGCAACAGGAGTACAAGGACCTCCTATAACTGGTCCAGGAACATTCCCGGTAGGCTCTGAGTACATTGCAGCACCGGGAATCGTTTGTCAACATGCATTAATCTGCAGGCGTGCTCCTGGAGTTGTCCCTCCAGCTGGACAACTTACAGGACCTGGAGATTACTCTTCCGTACAAGCTGGGGTACAACGACCTGGAATAGGAGGGTATCCCGTAACCGGAACTACAGGAGTTGTGGGAGGACCTGGTGCATTGGATGGGTCAGGATACGTTAGCAGACCTGGTTATGTTGGTGTGCCGGGAGACGGATATATTACAGGAACGAATGGAATAGGTGGACCTGGTTATGTTGGTGTGCCGGGAGACGGATATATTACAGGAACGAATGGAATAGGTGGACCTGGTTATCACACGGCTCCCGGGTATCCGGGATCTGGATATATTGGAGGTCCAAGTTATCCAGGTAATGGTTACGTTGGAACACCAGGAGTTGTTTCAGGCCCAGGGACTTACTTAGGACGTCCGGGTTCTGTTGGAGGGCCTGGGTCTGGATACGACGGAGGCCCAGGAACAGATTATGCTAGAACCCCAGGAACTGTTGGTGGACCTGGAACAGGATATATTGGATCTCCTGGAACAGCTGGTGGACCAGGAACTGGATTTGTAGGAGCCCCTGGCACAGTTGGTGGACCCGGAATAGGATACAATGGAGCTCCTGGAACTGTTGGTGGACCTGGAACTGGATTTTTAGGAACCCCTGGCACAGTTGGTGGACCCGGAATAGGATACAATGGAGCTCCTGGAACTGTTGGTGGACCTGGAACTGGATTTTTAGGAACCCCTGGCACAGTTGGTGGACCCGGAATAGGATACAATGGAGCTCCTGGAACTGTTGGTGGACCTGGAACTGGATTTTTAGGAACCCCTGGCACAGTTGGTGGACCCGGAATAGGATACAATGGAGCTCCTGGAACTGTTGGTGGACCTGGATATGTAACTGGTCCAGGAACAATCGGAGGGCCAGGATATGTAGAAGCTCCTGGAACAGTTGGTAGACCGGGATATGTTGGTGCCCCAGGAACGGTTAATGGTCTTGGTTACATAGGTAGTCCTGGAACTATTGGTGCGCCTGGATATGTTGTTGGTCCTGGAACAAGTTATGTTGGAACACATGGACCTGTTGGTGTACCGGGTTACATCGGATCTCCAGGCGCCGTTGGAGGGCCGGGATATGCTGGAGGACCAGGCGCAGTTGGAGTTCCGGATTACATTGGGACACCCGCTGCTGTTGGTGGACCTGGTTATGCTGGATTACCCGGGCAAGTTGGAGGTCCAGGATATTTAGGAGGCCCTGGAGTAGTGGGTGGACCAGGGTACGTGGATTCTGGTGCAGTAGGTGGACATGGATCCCAGGATTGGTCGAAATATGCCTCTGGTGCAGGTGGGGGAGACGCAGCTCTGTTAACGACTCCAGGTGCTGGTGTCGGCGCAGCAACCGCACAAGTAGGTGACTCACAGTCACAGACAAGTATCACGCAAGAAGAAGGCGAAACAAAAGCGCAAGCTTCTTCGCAAGGAAGAGTCCAGGACGCAACAGCACAAACCCAAGTTACCGGCACATATTCGGGTACAGGTTCGTTTTCTGCCCAGGCAATGACACTTGACCGCAACCGAGGAGCACAGTCACAAGTGCAAGCAGGCAAGGAAGGCGCTACTAGTGCATCACAAGCTCAAGCCGGAAGTGGTCAGTCACAAGCACAAGTGCAACTCGGTTCTGATAGTGGAGCTACGACAGCCGAAGCGCAGAGTGGTGGTTGGCAACATGGCACTAACACACAGGTGAGTTATCATAATAGTGTATCCGAAGAAGAAAGCACTGTTAATATACCTGTAATCAAATTATATCCCCGGATAGCAACGACACAACTATTGATATGTTATATTGTATAGTTTTTTATTCTATTATATGTATTAATATATCTCTTCTATTAAAACATTTTTAATAAGCTCCAATGATATAAAGAATGATATCATCCGTAGGTGCAAGCTGGTGACCAAGGTGGCATGGCGGACGCTCAAGCTAAGGGTCCTGGAAGTACCTCCAGTCAAGCGCAAATTGGCTTCAAGCCTTTCCAAAAGAATGGCAAGAATGACAACGATCAGAAATCTCCTTTCCGTGGTGGAGGAACAGCCTCTGCACAAAGTAGCGCTTTCTCCGGCCAATCACAGACACAGGTAGAAACACTCACTTATGTTTATTTTTTTCTCAAAGATTTCCAAATTTTCTAATATTTTGGGAGTATGGTCAATGAGAAGCTCTATTCCTGAGGATTCTCTCCTGCTTTATATCAACGAGGAAGATAGAATGGTGGCGCTTTAGTCTTTATCGTCCCCCACCTCCATCTACACTACACGCAGTTGCCCATGGTAGCCCGTAGCGTTGATCAAAGGACTAATTGCTGCCCCCTTCTGCTATAAAAGATGCTGTGGCAGACTCATGTAACACAGTAACATGTTTACTCGTACAACTACATGACGTTAACTGTGACTCTACTACCTACCTTAAATATATTAGTCAAACGTGTGTTATTTGAGAAAATTTCGTTTCATTCTTAGGTACAAGGAGCATTCAAATTCGGGGTGTCCTACACGGGAGCGGCACAAGCAGGTTCTGGTTCCAATGGAGCTTCGAACTCAAGTAGCGGCTCCGGAGGTGCCGCCAACTTGCAGACATGGCGTCCATTCGGTTCGTCTTTCGGCTCAAGCAGTAGTAGCGACTCCAACGACGGAGGGAGGCCCAGCAGCGCAGGAGCACAAGTGGGACCATCGCAAACACAAGGTGTCGGAGTGCCCACGTCCAGTGGAGGCAGCCAGGCGCCAGCAAGAGCGTTTGGACCTGGCGGTGAGAAAATAACATTTTTCGTTTTCCAAAGGTTGTTGTGTATTTCTATAAATCAACAAATATTTGATTTAAAATAAAAATACTTCCAAAAATAGTTGCAATTTAAGTATTCAAAGAAAATGGGAGAAAATATGGATAAAATGGGTATTCAGAAATAAATACACGACCGTGCTAAAACATAATAATTATTATAACTATGAGCACTAAGAAATAAGAACGAATTTCAATAATCTTCATAACTTAGCTTTTCACATTTATTTTTATTTATTTGTACGGAAAATAACATTTACTTTCTTCCAAAGACGTACAAGGTTACTGAATTCACTGCTACCACCCTACACAACTTTCAGAGCTTTGAGCGCTATATTAATAGAATTCTCCTAAATCGTTCTTACTTTAGTGTTTTTACTTTCACATCTTTAGTGAGACAAACTCAAATTATATAAGATGCTAAGTATTTGCATCCTTATTTTTCTCATCGATACAAGTTTACTATTAATGTTTAGGGGTCGAAATGAAATTTCCTGCTTCAATTCTTCTCGACTAAAGTTCGTATTAAATGTGAATATCAAAAATGTTTCAAATTAGAATTAATAGTGTTTAAGATAGATATAGTTTTAAATACTTAATATCTTAAATAATTATTTTAAGATAGATATAATCAAAGATATAGTCTTAAAAATTAGATAGTATTATTTATGTGTTTGAGGACTATAATTTACTAGTTAAGAACTCTAATGACCTTGATGTTGGCGAGCCCTAAAGCCCCAATAAAAATACTAACTTGAGAGTCTTTGTTTTGTTCGAAACTTTTTTGCAAATGAATCGCTTCCCTACGAACTAGTAACATTTAAGAACCCTTAAAGAAAAAAGACGCCAGCGACATCCAACGTTTAGCGCTTAATTTCTCATGGTCCACTGATTGGATCGCACGAGCTCGCAAGTCTCAAACTTTTTTGAAAAGACTTGAGAAGGGGAAGACAAAAACCAGCTCAGCTGAGGGGAATACATTGTTATTCACGTGATCCAAAACCACGCGGTAGTACTGGGAGGTGGTGCGTACGAGCTACGTTGCATTTTCGAATATTATGACAAAATTTCACTTTACATTTTCGCTGGCGCGTTTCTTCTTATTTAGGACTTCAGTAACAGTGGCTGACCTTTCGTTTTCCATAAAGTGAATAATACTATATTAGCTTTTTAGTCTCTACTTTCGATTATCTAAGTATTTTAGTTAATTTCGTTGAACTAACGAAACCCAAATTCTCCCACACACAAGCCAGCAGCGGGGGCAATACCCTTGGCGCGTCGCGTCCTACTGCCCCGCCCGCGGAAGACGATGACTACGACAGCTCCGGTGACTATGACGACGATTCGAGCTACCCACAATCGTACCGCTCGGCGCAGCGACCGCAGCCATCACCGACGCCTCCTCCACCCCGTCATCAGGGTCCACCAGCGCGAAGCGGCTCCGGCGGCAATGGCGGCGTCGTAAATGGTGGCAGCGGTGGGAAGAACTTCTACTCCACGCCTTACGGCTCACTCAGCGTAGGCAACAGTACAAAACCGCACAAAGTGAGCGCTGGAGGTCAAGGGCAACCATCACAGGTGAGGATACAGATATTTTTCAGCAAAATCACCATCTTCTGTCACACTGAGGATGTCATACAATAGTACAGTAGAACTCCAGTGATCCGAACTCCAATCATCTGGATCGGCAATTATTCGAATACACTACACACCAATTATATCATTAAATTGTTTTTAACTATATATTGTGATTTTTGTTTGTTTTCGACAATATGATATTATTAGTGATCTTTTATGAATATTGGGAAGAAATCAAATTATTAGTATATTTGATTCTCCGGATCGAGCAAGGTTCCAATTGATCCAGATAATAGAGTTCTAGATAATAGCAGCTTAATTAACCTATTAGAAAACTTTTGTTTTTAACAACCAAACTTCCCCAAGTGTCCAGCTCAGTTTCACCTGTCTTACTCTCACCCACTACTTGAACACAGATGGCAAGAAGAACTGTTCGCCCGCACTGAGGAAGACGTTAAGTTTCTCTTAGCTGCCGGTGAAAAATTACTTGGTAAATGTGATACATAAAAAGGAGTTTCTTGAAAAGATCTAAAAAATCCAAGATAGTGCGCATTTAAGTCTTATTCTCCGGCGATGTAAAATCTTCGATATCAGAGAATATCGTAAAACAAGTATTACCTCAAATAAAAATAAATCTCTGTCAAACGTGAATATCAAACTAGACAAGGATAACTTTACTTTAGGATAATTTGACTTCAAGTGATCCGAAGGGTAATTGCTCGGAGCATTACGATGCAGCTGAGCTGAATGTTCCAAAAAGTGTTTCCAGATACGTACTTCAAGCAACATATAAAAATATTGACCAGATAGATTATCAATTTTTTATTTTTCTCAGAAATTCTATATTTAAGAGCTTGTTCTTGTGAGTAAAAAGTATGTAATAAGTATCAATTAGCGAAGTAACGTCAGATTACTCCCCATTGCGTACATGTTACGTTAATGTTCTGAACGAAAAATTTCTCTCATAATATGACACTTGGTCGTCATAAAAATATTTATTCGCAGAAGAATGATTTTAAGCAGTTATCATTAACATCGCAAAAACTTTAATCGAATAAACTCTGATAGTCTCAACGTGTTGTAGAATTCTTTCAAAGTTCTTCATCAAAACAATTTAGTTAGTTTAGCTGCTTGGTATAGCTTGAATATCAATATAGTTAAAAAGACTTATAGACTGCTTGGATCCCCAGACACAACACGTTCATGTGAGCGGAGCCAGCAACCGAAATGTGCATGTGACTCAAGACGCGGACCATGGTTCCGGTCCCCTCAGCACTGGCGATGTACTCCTACCAGGCCAAACTGTTCCAGGAGGTGGAGGATACACCATTCCGAAGGTAGAAATATTTATATTATCACACAATATTGTCTACAAAATATGGATCAAGCATATTCAAGAACATTCTGAGGTTCATTTTCAATGGAAGAGTTGAGTAACAAATCCAAAAGAGTGTTTCTTCAGTGTTTTATGTAGGAATTTCATCACATTGAGCAAGTAAATTTTCACGCAGTTTCATGAACGAGAAGTACGTTTTCGTAGCATGGTTCACCTTCTGGGTACACACAATCTAGCGTTACCACCATATAAAAAGGATGAATTCGTTTTTTTTTCATAATCTAAAGGTGATATTTCAAGAAAAAACAAAAGAAATACTAGTCAGTTTGTAAATCAGGCGATAAAAATAAACTGACAGAAATACATTACTCATAATTCTCGAGGCATCTATAAAAAAACTTTTTAAAATACTTCGAATTCTCATATCTTAAAACAATGAAAAAGCACACTTGTTCCTTATACATGGTGAAAACGAGTAATAAAGAAGCAAGTATGTTGGGTTGCTGAAGATTTAATATCGTGTCGATTGATTCTGATGAACATGAATCAGTAGCATTAAATAAAGACACCTTTTGTCGGCGAGAAAATGTAACACCATCTATTCATCTTTGCGTCAGTCGAAGTCGTTCTAGAGTCATATGCCCACCAAATTATTGATTTATCCAAATATGATCACTCTTGTGCCTTCTACTTACATTCAAATCTGCCATTAAGAGGAAAGAGGGAGAGCGTCGCGCGGAAAGAAAATGAATCAACGGCATCAATACAAATCACCATCTCGGTTGAGAACATACAATTTTCTATTTTAGGAGATACTAGCATATGTATATAGAAGTCACTCCTTACATTTAAGGAAATATATACGATAATCCCTGAAGTGCCATATATCTGGAAAAGAGTTTAATAAATGTGACTAATTTCAATATTACGTCTTCGAAAATATTTTTGCAAAGCTATAGAAAACGTTCTGAGATTTATTAGATTCGTTTCTGCGATGAAACACTTTACCTCTATCTCCGTCTTTTATTCGCAGGATATGAAGTTATAATTAGTTTATGTCACTAAGGTTATTTACCTGCCATATATTACGTCCACATGAAAAAATTAAAAAAACGCTCTCTTTATATGAGACTTTGGTAGCACAATGAACATAACCAATTTTTCTGTCTTAAAACAATTTAATGTCTCGTGTCAGCATTCTGAAGAAGATATATTAGTACACAAAAAAAAACAGATCTTGGAGTGAAGTCTCAAAGAGTAAATGGTGACTTTCCGCGGCACAGTTCAATTCTAATATGAAAAACTATGTTTCATCTTCATTAATTTTATCTGCGAAAAAGGGAATTTACTCTAGTTCCTCGCGCAAAGTATTGTTAAAAGGCTAAATATTACTCTTGTTTATTTTCTCCATCGTAGAATATCATTTGAATTTATTGTTCACCGGCTTAAGTTTTGATACCGCAAACAATGCAGTTGTTCTTTGAACTACGATGTGCCCCGCAACGATATAATAATCGTGGTGTCTATAAATCATTGTTGTAAAAAAAATTATTGTCAAAAAAGCAGTACAGAATGCGTATGACCACGTGGAGGACAATAAAGTAATTTACTCCCCGGAAGCAAGCAAGGAACTATCCATCAATTCCGATCAAAGACCCTTTGGCAGAGGCGGATTTAACATATTAGCACACTCCTAAGATAAGAAAAAAAATAGTTCAGTACATGTTATAATATAAATAGAGTACCAACAAATTTGTATTGAATAAAAAACCAAAATGGTTTTTCTGAAGTACGCATTATTATTAAACAGATTATTCGGAAAATATTGTTTATAAATCGTAAGTAAGAAAATCACACTAAATTCGAGATTAATTATTTCAGTAGACGCCGCCCATAGACAGGAGCCTACAGAGCCAGTATGAAGAATCCGCCTCTACCCGAAGCAAAACCGGAGAAATACCCGGGCGAGAATGACACAGTTATTGTAACAGTTATTTATGTATAGCTAATGTCGCAATGTAGATAGAAGACAAAAAATAACGCCCCGTAGAAAAGTGACAAATATTTATCCTTTGACCGATACGCTACCCAATGGATCGTAGGGATTCCGCGGACGTGTAACTTCGGTGGCTGGAACTGACCAGACTCATGTAACGGCTGGACAGGGTGGGCGCGCCCAGGCGCAGACGGTGGTGCTGAGCCCCGGCAATGGAACTGTCACCCACAGCAACCCGCGTGGAAGCAGCTCGTACAAGCCACCCACCATGAACATCCCTGTCGACTCGCAGGTAATGTCCTGCTTCATCTTCCCACTTCTAACCTTCTATCTCCTTCCAATTAGAGTCCTTGATCAAGAGAGAACCGTCAGAAGCGAATATAAAATTTGGAATTTCTCATATTTCCGGAAAATACTTCGCGCAGTTTCTCATAGCTGTTTGCATTAGCTGTAGTTGGTTACATGATGGTGTCTAGTCTCCCTCGCTTTCCCCTAAATCCACCAATAAGAGGCGAGTACCGAATAACAGCTGGCGCCAAAGGAGCTATGAGAATTTGTGCGTAGTAAACATAGCTGTAATGAAAAATTACGCACTAATATTGTGGACAAACCCGACGTTTCTTTCTAAGAACTCCATTTCTTATCAGTTGATGATTTTCTTTCAATTATCACGTGTACTCTCTTCACAACTCTCACTTCTTTCTTTCTTTCTTTCTTTCTTTCTTTCTTTCTTTCTTTCTTTCTTTCTTTCTTTCTTTCTTTCTTTCTTTCTTTCTTTCTTTCTTTCTTTCTTTCTTTCTTTCTTTCTTTCTTTCTTTCTTTCTTTCTTTCTTTCTTTCTTTCTTTCTTTCTTTCTTTCTTTCTTTCTTTCTTTCTTTCTTTCTTTCTTTCTTTCTTTCTTTCTTTCTTTCTTTCTTTCTTTCTTTCTTTCTTTCTTTCTTTCTTTCTTTCTTTCTTTCTTTCTTTCTTTCTTTCTTTCTTTCTTTCTTTCTTTCTTTCTTTCTTTCTTTCTTTCTTTCTTTCTTTCTTTCTTTCTTTCTTTCTTTCTTTCTTTCTTTCTTTCTTTCTTTCTTTCTTTCTTTCTTTCTTTCTTTCTTTCTTTCTTTCTTTCTTTCTTTCTTTCTTTCTTTCTTTCTTTCTTTCTTTCTTTCTTTCTTTCTTTCTTTCTTTCTTTCTTTCTTTCTTTCTTTCTTTCTTTCTTTCTTTCTTTCTTTCTTTCTTTCTTTCTTTCTTTCTTTCTTTCTTTCTTTCTTTCTTTCTTTCTTTCTTTCTTTCTTTCTTTCTTTCTTTCTTTCTTTCTTTCTTTCTTTCTTTCTTTCTTTCTTTCTTTCTTTCTTTCTTTCTTTCTTTCTTTCTTTCTTTCTTTCTTTCTTTCTTTCTTTCTTTCTTTCTTTCTTTCTTTCTTTCTTTCTTTCTTTCTTTCTTTCTTTCTTTCTTTCTTTCTTTCTTTCTTTCTTTCTTTCTTTCTTTCTTTCTTTCTTTCTTTCTTTCTTTCTTTCTTTCTTTCTTTCATAACAAGTGATATTCCTTCTATATAACTCAATTTAGTGTCACATCTATTTTTCAAATTTGTATAATAAAACTTCATCAAATAATTTATTCATAAATAATTATGTTCGTTATTTGCTTGAGTGGTTGAGTGGGCAGCAATGAAAGAGACAGGTCGCTTAAGATGATCCTCTATCGAGATTTATTTATGAAAATAGTTCAGTTCATGAAGTAAAAAGTAACAAGATACTATGCAAAATAAGAAAATTTGAGTTTTAATTTATATTGATAAATTATTTTATCAAATAATATGACGAATATTCAGATTGATATTTGACATCTCTATTCTTAAATCATATTGAGAACTTAAACTACCCTCCCCATCATCCTCTTCTCAACACTACATTATTTTAAAATAAATAACTTTGATCAGCTGAAACTACCAAATGCTTCAAAATTTTGCATCCCAGAAAAAGCGTTACAAAATAGACTGAATCAATTGCTTTTTTCAACCTATGCTAAATTTATCTGTGTGCAATCTGGTATGTTTTAAATACACTTTTTTCTTAGATATTGTTTAATCAGCAATGGGTTGATGACTGGAGGTGGAAGCGACAATGCGTCGAAACGATATTGCGTAAGAAAGATGTATCAGATTTATCAAAACTAATATATCACGATCGTTTGACAGTAAAATCTGTAAAGCTCTCAGAGTAAACTGCGTCATAAATTTTTACAACGTAGTATACAATTAGGGACCATTCACATGTCACGCAGTGGGTAGGGGTGTTCTCGATCTTCCATTTAACATTATTGAAGAGAGCAAAAATTGCATAAAACTGTCTTATAAACTCCCAAAAAGTATTGTTGTAATTTGTAACGTCACACGGAGAATGAGCTGGTAAGGATAAAATATAGTTCTATAGCGGAGGAGGAGGGTTAAAAAGAACAAATAAATTGCATACTGCGTGACGTAACATGTGAATGACATGTCAACTATTCTCGTCTATTAGCTCGCCGTTACTGGTTAATCTCTAACTGTATAACATACCTTCCAGTTATCATTTATTCTTTGTAGTTTTAGCTTACGATCTTGAAACGTAATAGATTGTTGCTTCCGAAAATTCCATCCCAGAACCTAGAATCAAGAATCATGGAAAACACAAACGTTCAAAAATTACTTGACAAAACATTTCAACGTTGCTGTCTTCAGTAAACTTTTGTAAGACTAACCCTTTAACGTTCGTCACTGCCTTTATTTTCACAGGGGAGTAGTTCATCTGGACGGCGTACGTTTATCGTACGACCCAATGGCAACGGTGGCTACAACCGCACCCCAACGCGCAATGGCTACCACGTTCGCAATGGCGGCAGTTCATCGGACAGCGCCATCAGTCCATCACCAGACAGCTTCGTTACGGTCACCAAAAGCGTCACGGGGCAATTGGATGGCGGAAGCTCGCGAACCACAGCAGGCCGCTCGGGCGCTGGCAGCGCGCCTGCTGCCAGTCCCAAGAAGTACTCGCACACCTATTATACGAAGTCGTCCACGTGTGGCTACTTCACATTCTCGTGCAACATTGTATATGGAGCCAACGGACGCACCAAAATATGCAAACCCAACCCACCCACGAATCCTGATGGCACGCCATGCTGTTGCTGAGTGCACAAGCAAAGCGGAGAGCCATGCTATCTGACATGGGACACGTCGTTCTATAGAGGGCCATTAGGAGTAATGGCCGTGCGCTCGCTTAACGAATAATACATTCGAAAATTACGAAATAATTACTAGAGTGAAGTGAGCCAAGTCATGAATGCTCGAGTGTCTTCTTTATTCCTCCACATCGATGATGGAAATAATGCGAACTTTACTATGTATAACAACAAATTAAGCATTCGAGTTTAAGTTGCGGGATTTGAACTTTGTCAATACATCGCAACTAAATGTATTTTATGATCTTTACGCATTTGCTCTGGTAAAATGTGTGAAGAATAAATGACATTCAAATAGTATGTAAATTGAATTACAATGTAGATTGTGTAGTCTCTTGAAATTATTTTTTTAACAATGCATAAAAATAATATTAGTTTCGCTTTTCATACGCAGAGAGAATCTGCATTTAAATTTTAAATTTATAAAGTATTATAGAAATAATGATTACCTTTTAAAAGATTAATTGCTTTCAAAATATTGAGATTTCAAAGAAAACAGACTATTGAAGCTAATCATAAGCAATTCATGACTGATGAATGATTATTGAATCACAATATGCAATGTTGGTCAGTCATTACTAATAGCACCTATGTTATTGTACTACTCACAATTACGAATAAAAATTAAATAAAATTTTCTCTTTGTTTACTCTGTGTGATTTCTTGACATCACCTTAACAAATAGCTTATTGAATTACCACTATTCTGTGAACCATCCCAAAGAGTCTCCGTAATAATATTATTTTTCAAAATAGTAAACCCTATTGAAATTTAGATTATCTACACATTTAAAAGCTTATTACTTTTCCAGTATGGTAAGTATGACTGTTATAACTACCTCAAAACATTATTGCGTTCTACGCTATTTATAAAACTATTACGTTCTACGATAATATTTACTGTAAGCACGAGAATTGATACGAGAACGTCCGGGTGCATGACGAGAAAATATAGTTTCTTTTAACACATGACCTCCCCTGTACAGGCAACTAGTTGGCCCACTTCCAATTTTATGAAGGTTGAATTCCGATTTCCACGTTAACCATGTTAATGGAGTTAGAAAAAGAATTATCGGATTTTAAGCAATGGAGTTGAAGTTTGTGTCACTCAAAATCCTTCATCTGTGATACCGACACCTAACACTAAACTAGAAAATCTAAAAAACTACTCCGTAAAACGTATTTATTTAGAACAATACAACAGGGTGTATAATTGAAAATTATGAAAAAGGTTTTTACTCTCCTGTAAGAACTGCCTTAGTGTTCAAACCTTTCCTTCCCGTACCTTTCTTTCATGATCAAAATTTTTCACCTTCTTAATTGTACCTTCAGAATTTTACAAGTTGTATAAAGATTTTACATGTTGCGAAGTCCGCTTTAGGTGCCCTTCCTCCATAAACTTTCCCACTGCACCCCATGGCGCAACAACCCCAGATAAAGGGTTATAATCTTACATAAGCTACAATTACGAGTAGATGATGTCGTTTCGTTTGGTATTCATGGTATTCCAACGGAATTTACCACGGTAACGAAACGCATAAACGATCACATTCTCCAGTGAACAAAGGCACACTTGTAACTAATGAATACTTGAATCTGGTTTCAACTTTGTGGTAACACACGTTTACTTAATCGTGTAAATGACTCCCTTCATGACATTTCTTCTTCTGGCACGATTCATATAGTCTTAGACGATATAAATGAAAATGATCAGCTTGTTTATATACTTTTTTTTGTGGGGCTTTAAGGGCTCGTCAACTTGTTTATAGATACCAATGACTATTTAAATGCTATATCTGTTTTGGTTTTATTTCTTATCAAATACTTTTACAGTCGGGCCACATTAAGAAGGATTCGTAAATTTTTTTTATATTGTTCCACTATAAAGCAAGCGAACATTTTCAGTAAATGTCAAGCTTTGAAAATGACAGAGATATGTCTCCTAATCATCTTTTAACATTTAGTACTTAATATTAATCACTGATGTAAGGTATGTAACCCTTAAAATTAAAAATGAAGAATAAGGATTGAGTAACATTAGTGATAAATGAACTAGGTGATATATAGAAGAGAGAATTCAGAACATTGAAACCTTTTTATTTTACAAATGACCGTGAATAAATATACCATTATTATATTTTAAAGATGGATTTTTGGATATTTTAAAGAACTATATCTTCGTGTTTAGAGTACACAATCTCATAGAGAATCTCTCTATTCTTGCGGTTCCGCCTGTGCAGTTGGGCAGGTGTTAGGGCCTAGAATAAAAGGACGATGATAGAATTGCTTTATGAACCAATAAAGACTACAATGCGAGAATGACTATTAAGTTTTAGACATTTGTGTCACAAATGTAACTATTGAGTCACACGTGTTGCCATACGAAAGGAATATACGTGACACTCCAGGTTCTTGTTTTACAATCAATTCCCTATCACTGATTATATACTTAAAAACATTAATTAAACTAGACATTTCATTTTAATATATGTCAATTTTTAAGTAAAAAAGCAAACGAGGATTATACAAATAACGACAGTTAATAAAATACGCACCGTGCTATCCTCCTAATTACGTGGTTCCAGAATCAACTGAAGCTGAACTGAAGGTTGGTTGCGTAGGATGACACAGTCACACTAGTCCACCTTCAATGTTCACTACGAATAACACTCATGTCGGTAACATTTGTGACCAGGTTGTTTTAAAAAATTGAGGGAGAAGTATATAAAAATGTGTACTATCTCCTCACAATATTTATCTGTTCAAAACCTCCATAGAATTTCTTGACTGGAATGAACACTTCGAATTCATATATTATTACTGATTTTCCTAACCTGTTTTTTTTGTTGAAAAACTCGTTTTCCAAGTACAGTACAATCTCGATTATCCGAAGTAATGGGGGGGGGAGGTCGCTCGGATAAATGAAAACCNTATATATATATATATGAGATACATTTTGTTTCAAAAGAGCAGTACAAACTGCGTATGACGATGTGAAGGACAATTAACTAATTTACTCTATAGTACAAATTGTAGTTAAAATTCTTTTTTTCGACGTAAGAGTGAGCACAACGGTTAATCCCGAACACGGTTAATCGCGGTTCTACTGTAACATTATACCGGGGATAGCAGCGTTGAATTTACCACTAGGCTCACTAGGCCCGGGCCTAGGGGTATACGGTGTGTAACATCACACCAAAAGCCCTGATGCGGTGTGGGTATTTTGGTAGAAGCGGAATTCACATAAATACCACAATTCCTATGGTAGTTTTTTTCGCTGCCACCAGCCCAGTTTCCCGGACAATTAAACACACGTATAATAACAATAATTAATGATTTAATACAATTTAAATAGAAATCTGAGTATTTACAAACGTAGACAAACTCTCAAAATCATAAATACAAATATAAATATGTTATTATACAGTTAATGCTATCAGAAAGCATTGATTAAACACATATAAATTCAGAGTTGACAACCCACCTAGGTTATCTGAACCTCCAAAATTACAAGTTACATTCTCATATGACGAATTGTTACAAGTTACGTTACTCGCAACTAGTAGCAAATGTATTTAAATTACCGCAGTAATTCTTAAGAGGTCTCACGACCAATACTAGCCAGGTTACATCTCAAGTATCCTGCGGACTCAACCCACACATTAAAAAGTCCTCGAGGATCCTCAATCCTCCCAATATATACCGTAGAGGAAGTCACGTGACCAGCAAGTATCTACGCCTTCGCTGTCGCCGTGCACTCCAAAAGTTTACCCTTCCGCCGTCCAGAGAACGCCGTGACCTCTTCGTAAGGCGCTGCCTTCGGCCCACGCCAGGCGTCCACCTTTGTCGCTGCTTCTGGTGGAGGTATTCCCTTCACAGCTTATTAGCATTCTTCTTTTCTGAGGTCCACCGATATTCCATAGTGGTCAAATCCTCTTCCACAGAAATAGTGTAATACAAAGAGAATCGTGCGTTGGTCTCCCGCATTTGCCGACATTCTTCGAGAACAATCGTACCCTCCTTAGGAAGTGAAAGGGGTACGTTCAAACAATATACAATAAATGCAGAGGCTTAGAGTTAGTCACCTTCCCTCGTCTGCAGCATCCGGTTTAGTTCCTCAATGGCACTTCAGTGAACGGCGTAAAATTAACAATTCACGAATCTATAGAATGTTTTGGTTCTGACGTTACACGGTGCCAGGGGCGCATGCTGAAAAAAAGTTGTTTAAAGAACAAAAAACATATTACGGTAAGTATAAAAAAATCAGCATGTAGTTTTCTGTTAGTTTTTAAATAAAAAAGTTTATTATTATTTAAATAATTATGTTTAATTATATTTAATAACTATATATGCGTTGCGGACCAGTTTCGATGAAATTATTCTCCCCCACATATAAGGTTTGTTCGAAAATTTCTTTAACACATTCGACCGCTTATCCCATCAGAGTGAACTTTATACGTGCTCGGAAATGAAAAAGATAAGGTTATTGAACCGGTAATGTTTAATATTGGTTTATCAGGCAAAACGAGAGTAATAGTGAATTTTTTAAGGACATCATCTATTTGGCCTCTTAACAAACGGTATTATAATATTTATTAAAAGTACGTCTTTCTTTCTTATTTTCGCTGTTTTAAAGTGTCAAAAATTGGATTTTAATAAATAATCAAACAATAGCAAAATAGCATTTGGATAAAAATGTAAGATATGTTAAAATATTTGTTCCTTTTTATCAAAAAGTATTTACATTTCAGATATCGCGGATATAGAAGTCTAAAAAATATTAGTAAAGTTTTCTATTATTTTTATATATGTTTATAAATGTTTGTCAAAAACAATTTTGATTGAATAATTAAAACAAATAATTATATTTAATTTCAAATATATTTGTAAAGTTTTTGGGACGTGGAGGTTTCTGCACATAAAAAGTGTACACGCGTATTTTGTGTCGTATTTTAAGTTGTGCACACAATACGCGTGCATACTTTTTGTGTGCAGAAACCACCATGTCCCAAATTTTTGTAATCGCGTACAAATATTAATGAATTATTTTGTTTTATAAACAATTGCAAATAATAAACACGATTTATTTTTATCTAATGCCTCACATTCATTTCTTCGTGAATCTGGTAACTTTTAGATATTTATATCCATAATTAGTTGCAGAAGAATTATATAGTATGGGGTGTTATCTCTGCACTTATTATGATTTTTGTAAATACATTTCGGAGATATAAAGTTTTTACGTACAATCTTATCAATTTTTTCTAACTACTCAAGAAACATAATTACATAAAACAGAGAAACGTAAAAGATTTTTGCACATATATTTTTAAATACATTTTTTTCATGCACGTAAGAACTGAAAAAATATAAAAAATATGCACAATTATTTTTCATACCGAAGTGTTGGAATAAACAGACATTAACTCTGTTATTTCTAAATATATTTAGTTTATTTCTCAGTGAAAAAACCTCTCAACAAATATACGTCATTACATTCAACGCATCTTGGAGTTTTGACCCTTATGTGTTTCTCATGAATGTCATCGACATGAGTATTGCCAGATACTAGTAACCGCGAGTATTCGTGGATATTCTCCGCATGATGCCAAGAAGATGGCCCGGTGTCTTATATCTTAGCGGAAGTTGTTTTTCTCGATATATACGTATGTCGATGTTACTAATGAAAATGTTCAAGCTGTGGTACGTTAATACGTCGCCTTATACGAAGAGTTGTCGTAGGTCGTAGAGTACAGACGTGTCCTTCCTTGCGTTCAGTTAATAAAGAATAATTTAACCTATTTATTGTCTATTGTATTCTCCCATTTCCAACACGAAGAAATGGGCACGTGCGAAAATTTATAATGGAAATAAAATAAATAAAAAGTTATTTTAATGCACGTTTTCTTTGCATTACGAATTTATATAGTTTGAATAAAATAAAAAAATAGCTAAAAAATAATAAATGTAATTTTTTAATAACATATGATTTTTTTAATATATCGAAATCGTATCGTGTATAGTGATCCAAATAAATGTCTATAAACGAAATAGATTTCTCGGAAATGTTCACATGTTCTAAGAAATCGGATGTGTAATTCCAATAAACAATCATGTGTTTTTCTCTCTATTGTTTCGGTTCGTATATCGTGCACGATACGTAAACTATCAGTCATTATAAATCAGTCAGTGCTTTGTTCGAATACAGACGGTCCGAAAGTCCGCTAAGAAAGTTTTATCATGTAACTCTTTTATAGTGCGGCGTGAGTTCGTTAAAATAATTATGATCGTGTTTTTAAATTGTATTGTCTGTGATTACCACGAGCCATAAACTAAAACCTAGTAGCGCAGAGTTTTAAAAAAAGCGTGAAGAAGAGGATGAAAGAAATAAAAAACTTATAAAGCAGATTCGTAAAATAACGTACTTATTTTCACGCACTGCTGAGTGTGGAATTGTGAATAACAATATAATCAACAGTTAAAATTTACCGTCTGTTTCTTCTGTCAGTGTCACTTATGAATTCGAGGAAGCTGCTTCTAAAGCCGATCCGGCACAGGCTGTTTTTGAAAATCAACGCGGAGAGGAAGTAAATTTAGAAAGTGGCAGAACTAACGATTTTTTCAGTTCGGACCCGGCTTTATGGACTGTAAATGAACAACTACGAGATTATGTGTACATTAAAGGGGTGATTCAAAATAACGATTTAGACTTTCATCAGTCTAAAAGACAATATTCAGACAAAGTTCGATATCTGTCCAAGAGTTTGTTTCGTCAAAAAACTTTAAAATGGTGAAAAAGAAAGCATCTCTGGTTTTTTTTTTTTTGGTTGGGGCTTTAGGGTTCGTCAACATCGAGGTCATTAAAGCCCATGCAAGTAGAGAAAAATGCAGTTTCGCACCATAGAGAAGAGCCGTAATGATTCTTCCCCGTGTGTGGGACTCGCCGAATATCTCGACCATACTCACTAAAAAACCCTCCTGAAATCAACAAATATCTAAACAGAAAGATGAAAGAAAAGAAAACACAATAAAAATACATTATATCACAAAAAAAGGGGAAACAATTTTTAAATATTATATTTTCGAATTACAGAAACGAACGATGAAAACAAAGAAGACAGTAAAGATGAAAAGGGAATGCAAATTTTAAACCCTCCCGAGAACTTGTGGGAGGAGCCCCGATCTACTCATAAAATTCAATAGTTTATTAACATTAACCGTTTCATTTCCGAGAATTGTTGGTAAATCTGCAGCCAGACCAATTTGTCTCCGTATACTTGAGTATCTTCTGCAATCAGTTAGTAGGTGACGCACTGTCAGAGAACAGCTACACTCCTCACAAACGGGTTCATCATCAAGTAGTAAGAGATACCTATGAGTGAGAGGACAATGTCCTATGCGCAGGCGGGTCAGCAAGACCTCGTCGCGCCGGGCTGGCCTACAGGAACTGCTCCATGACTTAACAGAAGATTTGATAAGTCGGAGCTTATTCCTTTCAACAGCTAACCACTCATTGCTCCATTCACTCAGAATCCTTATCTTGACGGAATTTAGGAGATCTCGTTTTGGAATCGTGGAGAAATCCACGCGATTCCTGAGGCATGCCGTCTTTGCGGAATCGTCTGCTTCCTCATTTCCTCTGATACCCACGTGTCCGGGAACCCAGCAAAACATTATGTTCTTTCCATCACTTTGCAGTGAGAAAAGTACATCCTGGATGTTCTGGATCAGCTTATCAGCTGGATACATGTTCTGGATTGCTTGGAGGGCACTCAGCGAATCAGAACAAATCAGGAAATGTGATCCGCGGGAGCACTTTGTAGTTCGCAATGCTCGCAATATGGCGTAGCACTCAGCAGTGTAAACACTGCACAAGTCGCCTAGACGGTAGCCACTGGTCTCACGGGGAAATACCACGGAGCAGCCGACACCATCAGCCTGCTTCGACCCGTCGGTAAACACAGGGATACGGTCCCGGTGTTTGTAGAGGATTAGCTGAAAGTATACCCTCAACATCGGAGCTGGAGTGTTCTTCTTGTCATGATGCAGAAGATCGAAAATAATCTTCGGCTTGTGCAAAGCCCAAGGGGGAGACTTACTAAAACCTTGATGTAAGACATTAGGTGTGCGTATATTTAAGGTTTCCAAAATTTGTTTGGAGCGATATCCAAAAGGTTTGGTTGCTCTCAGTCTGTTGTTGTAGAAACGGATGGAAGAAGAGGATGGATGAAAAACCGCGTTGTGCACCAGTTTGTCGGGTAAAGTTTGCAAGTGGCAAAAGTGTCGTAGCATGAGGATTTGCCGCCGGAGAGAATGAGATGGTTCGCCACTCTCGATATACAAACTCGGAATGGGACTAGTGCGATAGGCTCCCGTAACTAGTCGAATTCCTGCATGGTGGACACTATCTAACTTCTTTAAATAGCTTGCACGAGCAGAGCTATATACAACGCAGCCATAATCGAGGCGAGATCTTATGAATGCTCGATAAAACTGGTGCAAGGAGGAGCGATCAACGCCCCATTCCCTGCTACTGAGGCACTTCAATAAATTCAGAGACTTTAATGTTCTTGCTCTTAGGTCTGACAGATGTTCAATCCGATTCAGTCTCTGGTCAAATATTAGACCTAAGAATTTCACAAAAGGATTGAATTTGAGAACGTGGTTCCCCAGGGCGAGGTGAGGTTCTGTCAGAAGGCTTGGTCTCCTACTGAAAAGAACACAGAGTGTTTTCTCAGCAGAGAAACGAAAACCTGTCGTTTTCGACCAGTGGTATAAACTATTAAGGACGAGTTGGATTTGTCGCTCCGCACCTGTGACACTCTGTGATGAACAAAAGATAGCAAAGTCATCGACAAAAAGAGAGTGTAAAACAGGATTCTTTACAGCAGACGTTATGCTGTTTATGGCCACTGCAAATAAGGTCACACTCAAGACTGAGCCCTGAGGAACACCGTTCTCTTGAAGAAGGAGATCCGAGGTGTCTCTTCCAATTCTATAGCGGAAGGAACGTTGATCCAAAAAGGACATGAGCATCAGAGGAAGACGTCCTCTAAATCCCCAGGCATAGAGTTGTTGTAAAATGCCATGACGCCAAGTAGTATCGTAAGCCTTCTCGATGTCAAAGAATATTCCGATGAGATGTTGTCTTCGGACGAAAGCATCTTGAATTGCTGATTCCAGGAGAAGTAAGTTGTCCAGGGTGGAATGGAACTTCCTGAAACCACACTGAGATCGACTCAGCAAGTCATGCCGTTCAAGATACCAGACGAGACGTCGGTTGATAATTCTCTCCAGAGTTTTACCAACACAACTCGTCAAGGCAATGCTTCGATAACTACTAATGTTCGTTTTGTCCTTACCTGGTTTTAATAAAGGGATAAGCGTTGCTTCCTTCCAGGAATTAGGGAATACTCCCTCGGACCAAGTAAGATTAAAGATATCCAGAAGGTATTCTTTCGACTCGAGACTGAGTTGTCTCAGCATTTCATAATGAATTGAATTAGGGCCAGGCGTAGTGTCGTGGACTGTCACTAGAGCTGACTCAAGTTCCCACATAGAGAAGGAAGAGTTGAAGGGTTCCCAGTTGGTGGAACGAAAGTCAAAAGATGTGCTCTCTGCTGTTTCCCTTTTTCTCGCGAAATCAGGATCGCAGATTGCTCTAAATGTTAGGTCAGCAAAGTATTCAGCCATTGCTGTTGTCATTTCCCTGTTGTTGGTGAGAACCCGACCCTGATAATTGAGCCCAGATATTGGGACTCGAGAATACCTTCCAGATATTTTTTGGATTGACTCCCATACTTTAGTGGACGATGGTGTTCTCTTAATGGTGTTTAGAAACTCTTTCCAGGAGGTGGATCTTGATTCTTTTATAGTTCTGCGCGCTTTTGCTCTAGCAATCCGATATGCGGCGAGGTTTTCCGGAGATGGACTAGCCTTAAATCTCCGCAATGCTCTTTGTCTTGCCCGAATGGCGGACCGACATGCGTCGTTCCACCAGGCGACATGAGGTCTTTGCGGAAAAATGGATGTTTTCGGAATGGATTCTTCAGCGGCGTGATGAATCACCTGGGTCAGATGGTCGACCCTTTCTTAGACACTACCCGTTTCTCTGAAGACAGACAGGGAACGGTACTGTGTCCAATTAACCTTACTGAGAATTCATTTCTGTGGCTTGCTTTCGGGAATAGTCGCACGTTCCTGCAAGGACAACCAGATAGGATGATGGTCGCTACCATGCAGATCATCTTCTACTTTCCATTGAAAGATATCAGCAACTTCAGGAGAGCAAACCGATAGATCTATAGCAGTTCATGACCCCGTTCCAAATGCGAAGTGGGTCATCTCCCCGGTGTTCATTAAGCATAAATCTTCTCCCTCAAAGAGACAATTCAGCAGTCGGCCTCTGGGGCAATCGCTCGACGAGCCTTACAGTACACTGTGGGCGTTGAAATCTGCAAGGAGGAGGAATGGTCGAGGGAGCTGATGAATTAAATCTCTGAGTGAGGTCTCCGAAAAATCTCGTGTCGGAGGAAGATATATAGAACACACGGTCATTGATGGTTCACTATGAATTTTGACTGCTATAGCCTGGATGTGTGTTTGTAGGAGAATAGGCGAGCAGAGGATAGTGTTTCTAACAAACACGGCAACTCCACCTCTTGCTCGATCTCCCGTGGTGTCGTCATATCTGAAGCTGCTGTATCCTCGCAGAGAGGGTGAGTGTTCTGGTGAAAGGTGTGTCTCTTGTAGGCAGATACATATCGGATTACGTTCTTTTTATGTCTCTGCGATTTCTTGGAAGGTGTTTTTGATGTTTTTAAAGAATCAACAAAGTTCACGGGTTTAGCCGTAGAACCATGTTTTGTCTTTGTCTGTGGCTTTGTAGTTACGGTGGTAAGTTTAATACTATTTCATGTTTTTCTTGGATTAGATGGTTTCTTTCTAGGCGCTGTTGTTGGTGGTTGGTACTTAACAGGACCGACTGAAGAATCTTTCTTTCCGCATTTGCACTGACATTGCACGACGTTGTCGTAGACACGTCAGTGAAATCGGCCTGAATAGATACGGTCTTCATCTGCTTTGGAGTCTTGGCTGTGGTGGAGTAACTAGTAGAAAATACAGGGTGTAATGCCCTGTATTTCTTCCGCGCTTCACCGTACGGGATCTTCTCCGTAGTTTTTATTTCCTGCACTTTCTTTTCTTCGAGAAAGGCGACACACTCCCTGCTCCATACCGGGTGACTGCCTGTGCAATTAATGCACTTTGCAGGCCCTGGGCATGAGACGCCGGGTTCGTGTGCCTCCTTTCCGCACTTTCCACAGGTATCACGTCCCTTACACGATGTTGTCGTGTGTCCAAACCTCTGACACTTGAAACAGCGCAGAGGATTCGGAATAAAGGGACGGACCGGCAGGTTCAGCCATCCAGCCTTCAGATCCTTTGGTAGTTTAGGACAGTCAAAAGTCACGATGAAGGAACTGGTCTTCTCCAGAACACCATTTACCTTCCTCATGATCTGACTGACCTCAACTACATGGTCAGCCTTCCATTCTGCAACAAGTTCGTCTGTTGCCATTTCCATAATGTCCCTGCAACTTACGACCCCCTTGCTGCGATTAAGTGCAGCATGGAGTTCGCACTTTACAGGGAACTCGCCAAGCTTAGTACATTCAAGTAGTTTCAACGCTTGCTTGCTTGTTTTTGTCTCAAGCAGCATTGTACCGTTTCTTAACCTTTTAATGGTCTTCAGTGAACCAACGAGACCTTCTAAACCTTTATAAATATAGAACGGGGACACTTTTTCAAGTGTCCCGTCTATACGAGACATAACGACATAAACATTCTCGTAGGGAATGCTCTGTAACTTTGGCTTTGAGATTTCTGAAGTGGGAGGGCTGTCAACCCTCGGCCGCTTCGAAGACCCTGAGGCGTGGTACTTACCCTGCGGCTCGCCCACTCCGCAAGGCAGGGGAAAACAAGAATTTTTCATTTTGTCCCACGAGTTCGGAGGAAATAAATGTCCGGTGACGTGGAGCCCCCGCATCACGCCACTAAGCCTTGCTCAACTGAGGTGCGGCAGTTGCCCCAGAGGTTGTCCGCAAGTGAGTGTTTGTCCTCAACACCCATTCACCTCATCGGCGCGTAACACACCTTGAGGTTGAGGGTTTTTTATAGAGGTTTAATCCTTCCTCGCGACCCGGCCAACGAAGGCAAGATCTCCGCCCTTCAAAACATGCAACATTCTACCATCGCACCAATGGTGGTCGCTGAAGCATGTCCAAAGCCCACGGTGTCCGATGACTGGTGGCGCAATACCAGTCCCCAGCTCGGAACCGTGGGTTTGCCTAGCCCATACTCACTCGAAACTGAGCTTCCTGCGGGGGAAAGAAGAAAGAAGTGAAGAAGAAGAAGAAAGAGAAGAAGGGGAAAATGAAAGATACCCCAGCTCCAATAGCGTCGGGATCGAAAGGAACAAGAGGTGACCAAGGAAGGTCAGTATAGATAAAGGAAGGAGCATGGCACAAGTAAGTGGAAGCAATACCAGACTCAGCTCGGGGCCCCGTNCAGTGCCAGACTCAGCTCGGGGCCCCGTGTTCGCCAAACACGTATTTACTAGACGTAAGCCCCCTGGGGGGAGGGGAAGAAGAAGAAATAGAGGAAAGAGAAGAAGAGGAAAATGAAAGATACCCTAGCTCTAATAGCGTCGGGATCGAAAGGAACAAGAGGTGACCAAGGGAGGTCAGTATAAATAAAGGAAGGAGCATGGCACAAGTAAGTGGAAGCAGTGCCAGACTCAGCTCGGGGCCCCGTGTTCGCCAAACACGTATTTACTAGACGTAAGCCCCCTGGGGGGAGGGGAAGAAGAAGAAATAGAGGAAAGAGAAGAAGAGGAAAATGAAAGATACCCTAGCTCTAATAGCGTCGGGATCGAAAGGAACAAGAGGTGACCAAGGGAGGTCAGTATAGATAGAGGAAGGAGCATGGCACAAGCAAGTGGAAGCAGTGCCAGACTCAGCTCGGGGCCCCGTGTTCGCCAAACACGTATTTACTAGACGTAAACCCCCTGGGTGGAGCGGAAGAAGAAGAAATAGAGGAAAGAGAAGAAGAGGAAAATGAAAGATACCCTAGCTCTAATAGCGTCGGGATCGAAAGGAACAAGAGGTGACCAAGGGAGGTCAGTATAGATAGAGGAAGGAGCATGGTACAAGCAAGTGGAAGCAATGCCAGACTCAGCTCGGGTCTGGTTTATTCACCATCGAAAGGATGTGTATGATATTTGAACAGTCTGATCCACAAACGGCGGATGCTTTTTCTACCGGATTCAATGATTGGAAAAATGCTAATCAACGAGTATTAGAACATAAAAACTGATTTAATCATAAAAATAACTTAGGTAAATTAAAACTTAGGAATGGTTTGAAAGGCCGTGTTGTGATCAACTTAGTGAGGCACTCGAATAAGAAGTCCATTAAGAGAGGTACTGAAGAGAGAAGTGGCGGCAATTAAATATTTAACTGTTCAAGGGCTGGCATTAGGTGGATCACATGAACACTTAGATAGACTTGATAGTGGAAATTTCCTCGTACAGTCGCTATTTCTGGCCGAATTCGACCCTTTTATGGCAGAACACTTAAGACAATATTGTGATAAATGTTCCGGGAGCACATCTTATATTTCTAAAACTACATATGAAGAACGTATTGCTCGTATAAAGTTAAAAGTTTAAAAGAAGTTAATGAAGTTAAATATTTTAGTATAGTATTAGATTCCTCACCAGACATTACACATGTGAACCAACTGACTTTTGTACTTCAATATGTTGCCAATTATGGCGTGCCGATTGAAAGGTTTATTTGTTTTGTGCCAAATGTTGGACATAAAGCTGAAGAAATTGTCAACACAGTCCTGGGAACCTATAAGAAATTTAATTTGGACATTTCTAATGGTAGAGGCTAGGCATACGACAAACCTTCGAATATGTCTGGCGTGTATACTGGCGTTCAGGTTCGTATCAAGAAACTTAGTCCTCTAACGGAGTATGTACCATGTTCTGCGCATTCTCTAAATTTAATAGGGTCTTATGTCTTACATCAAGGTTTTAGTAAGCCTCCCCCTTGGGCTTTGCACAAGCCGAAGATTATTTTCGATCTTCTGCATCATGACAAGAAGAACACTCCAGCTCCGATGTTGAGGGTATACTTTCAGCTAATCCTCTACAAACACCGGGTCCGTATCCCTGTGTTTACCGACGGGTCGAAGCAGGCTGATGGTGTCGGCTGCTCCGTGGTATTTCCCCGTGAGACCAGTGGCTACCGTCTAAGCGACTTGTGCAGTGTTTACACTGCTGAGTGCTACGCCATATTAAGAGCATTGCGAACTACAAAGTGCTCCCGCGGATCACATTTCCTGATTTGTTCTGATTCGCTGAGTGCCCTCCAAGCAATCCAGAACATGTATCCAGCTGATAAGCTGATCCAGAACATCCAGGATGTACTTTTCTCACTGCAAAGTGATGGAAATAACATAATGTTTTGCTGGGTTCCCGGACACGTGGGTATCAGAGGAAATGAGGAAGCAGACGATTCCGCAAAGACGGCATGCCTCAGGAATCGCGTGGATTTCTCCACGATTCCAAAACGAGATCTCCTAAATTCCGTCAAGATAAGGATTCTGAGTGAATGGAGCAATGAGTGGTTAGCTGTTGAAAGGAATAAGCTCCGACTTATCAAATCTTCTGTTAAGTCATGGAGCAGTTCCTGTAGGCCAGCCCGGCGCGACGAGGTCTTGCTGACCCGCCTGCGCATAGGACATTGTCCTCTCACTCATAGGTATCTCTTACTACTTGATGATGAACCCGTTTGTGAGGAATGTAGCTGTTCTCTGACAGTGCGTCACCTACTAACTGATTGCAGAAGATACTCAAGTATACGGAGACGAATTGGTCTGGCTGCAGATTTACCAACAATTCTCGGAAATGAAACGGTTAATGTTACTAAACTATTGAATTTTATGAGTAGATCGGGGCTCCTCTCACAAGTGCTTGGGAGGGTTTAAAATTTGCATCCCCTTTTCATCTTTACTGTCTTCTTTGTTTTCATCGTTCGTTTTTGTAATTCGAAAATATATTTAAAAATTGTTTTCCTTTTTTGTGAAATAATGTATTGGTATTCTGTTTTCTTTTCTTTCATTATTCTATTTAGATATTTGTTGATTTCAGGAGGGTTTTTTAGTGAGTATGGTCGAGATATTCGGCGAGTCCCACACACGGGGAAGAATCATTACGGCTCTTCTCTATGGTGCGAAACTGCATTTTTCCCTACTTGCATAAGCTCTAATGACCTCGATGTTGACGAGCCCTTAAAGCCCCCCCCCCCAAAAAAAAAAAAATTTGATTCCTTATATTCCGAACTTAAGAGACGTGAAAATAAATATACTCAGCTCCATAACAGGTTTGGTCTTTTCAAGGTTATTAAAGGACTGGAAGTCTCAGAAATCACCAAGCATGCAAGAGAACTATTGAGTTTTTGTCCATAAGATCTTGAGCATGTTATTGCAAATGAGTGTTTAAATTTGAAACCCTTTTTGGTGCAGAATACTGACAAAGGAAAAGCTAGCATGACCCTTACTGACTTTAGCAAGGTTTTGCATCATTTTCATACAGTTGAAATCTATCCGAAAATTGACATTGCTTTAAGAATGGTTCTTAGTGCTCCTGCCACAAACTGCACTGGAGGGAAATCCTTTTCCACCCTTCGTCGTGTGAATAATTATATAAGATCTTTAACCAGTGACGACATATTGACATCATGAGCCCTGCTCGCCATAGAGGGAAGGCTGATTCAAGAGATGTCTTACAATGACATCATAAACACATTCACTCGAAAAAAGCTTTATAAATAGAGTTTGAATGTAAACAGTCTTACTTACAAAAAACTGTACTCATATTTATTAAGTGATACTTGAATTTTTTGGATAGTTTAATCAAGTACAGTACATTTCTTTTCAATATTGTTACATGAGTAAACTTATTATTAAACTAATTTTACAAATCTGATATTCATATTTGAAAAAAACTTCCAATATTTAATTTTAATATGTCAATAATATATATGCATGTATTTATATTTGTTGATATCCATCGAAGAGATTAATAAACTTCTTTCCAATACATTGTTGGTATATTTAATTTGCTTAATACATCTAAAATAAAATAAAAATTTAAATTATTTTCATAAGCAATGTTATGCGATAAAATAAAAATTGACATCATAAAAATTATTTCCTTGGGAAAAATTACCTGACCCCCCCCCCCCGGAATAGTACAAAAAGGGGCGGCAAAACCTCTTGAGCCTAGGGGTACCCAAACTTCAAAACCAGCCCTGAGCGACAGTAAAATTTGTGACAATTTTTATCATTAATTTTTTTATTACTCATTGTCGACTACTAGAAACAACATGTTAGTAGAATTGTTAGTATGGGTTGATTGTTGCAAGTAAAAACGTAAAACACTAAGAAGAGATCTGAGGGGTAAGGTGTCCTCCATGGAAAATTCACTTTTTGATCATAGGGTTGCACAGTAATGTTATTTGATAGACTTGTATTTATTTATATTTAACAGTAAAACAAGCAGATGATATTGCTACTGCATTTGAGTGAATACCTTCTTTTAAAATGCTCATATTTACCTTTTCTGGATGGTTTCATCAATTTTGATTAAAACCAGCAAGTGCCCAAATTTAGTAAGCAAGGTCTAATAGTCCGAGTCACAGTGTGTGATAAACTAATTACTTAAATTTGTGTCATTTGTGTCTTGAGTTACACTTATAACTTAAGTTCATTGATACCTATACCACAGAAAAAAAATCAAATTTCTAAAGAATAAATTTCCCTACTAATCTTTCAAAAAACAAGATTTTGGATAAAAATGCTAAAGTAAGAAAATTTTTAAGTTAATAAAAAATTAAATAAGGAATTGCAGAATAAGGAAGAGCTTGTAATTGCAGAATTATTTTATTGAAGTAGCACAGAATTCAATAAAATCCATTTACTACTTTTAAAAAGTACACTTCATTTCTTGTTGTTTTCGTCATTTATAAGGCATCAAAAAATAGAAACTTAATAAATTAGAGAATGTACAATACACTCAACAGCACCTGTTTCTGGTAAAATACAATGAGGGAGGCAAACAAGTATCTTGTTTTTTATAAGTTTTGTAAAAATAATCCTAGAAATTCAATATATAATGAAAATACAATAATTAAGTCATAAAATGACAAAACAGGTATGACTTGTGGGAATGTATGATGAACAAATATAAAAATGCATGAACATATGTAATATGTGGTGCTGAGTCTTTGCCACTTCTGCTTAGCGAGAATCATATGATGATCTTAATCTAAATGTTTTAGGAATAATTTAACATGGTTTTGATTTCTTTGGTATAAAGAAATCTTAAAATTACGACTAATTATGAAAAGACTCCTCTAAATTTAACTCATGATGAACACAAATATACATATAAAAATTAGAATGAGTCCTTATCATAAGGTTCATTAAGTTTGTTAAGGTAGGACAAGAATACACAGACAAATGGAAAAACACTAGACACAACACAACAAATTGGGGAGCACAGAACTGTCAATAATCATCAATATCTCCATCACTTCCGTCTCGAGCATAGAGCGTTGGGCATCTAGGAGGAATCCTTGGGACTGCACTGGAAGTTCGCAACCTGCAAACCAGAAGACACTATATTAGCAACAAATAAATTGACTTCATGGTGAGCAACAAATACATAGAAGCATAGAGCAACAATATTACAAAAGCGACACAGAGAAAGTGCTCATATCATCATTCCAATGAGTGAGAAATAGGTTCATCTTGATGCAAAATAAAATTCACGTACAAATTAAAAAAACAAGAAAACATTTTAGATGGGATTTCTTTATCCTATTGATTTTTATACACAAAATAGTAATGAAATAAAAATTACAGTAAAGAATTAATAAGTTTTGGCAGAAACACCCAGGCATTCAAGATAATTGAAAACATATCCAAATATAACATAAACATGCACAAGATATGCAACACCACATATTTCCACAAATTAATATACATATACAAGAGTTCATTCTATACATGGTCATGGCTCCTAAAGAAAAAAAAGAAATCTTTACTGGGATGATAAACTAACACAATTAGAAAACTTAAATAACAAATGAGTTTAAGGTCACAAGTTTCTAAGTCATGAGAACAGAAAATATACTTCTTTATTCTTAGATTACAAGATACAGAGGAAAATTACTTGCTAAAATTATTTGGAGAGTAAAATAGTTTTCATATGAAATTAATGGATATTTATATGAAAAGTCAATTGAACATAGTAGTATATTATCTCCAATTGTTGTCAACTTACAAAGCAATGAAAGCGTCCTTATCCATCTCAGAGACATTGAAAACTATGGTTTCCAATCTTATCTCTGATATTTCCATTATTTTTACAATTCACCATATTCCCACCCCCGTATCTCTCATTTTTCTCCTTATTAAGTGACTAAAAGGAAACACTTCTGCAGGTTTCATGTATATAGTATTTGGCAGAGAAAATAGTTTTCAATTATTTACTCTGCACATGAATTTAAACTATTTACTGTATAAAACATTTTCCTCAATTAATCCTAATCTAATTTACACACATTTCCTTCATAAACAATAAATCTAGTTTTCACATTTCCAACTTTTCAAGTTGAAACGATTCCAAACTTCAAAACATTATCAATATTCAATATTTACATATAAAATTTTACTTCATTTATAGAGTTTTTATGGAGAGACATTCAAGTATACTTGTGTAAAATATAATAGAACCAAATGAATGAGAATACCAAATCTGAAATATTCTAATTTTGTTTCTGAAAATAAAATGTAGTGCAATATGTTTACAATAAAAATACAAAATCTGGTGTATCCTCAAACATCTGCTAACACGCATGTCAATTATAAGAGAAGGAAGTAAAAAGAGATAACATCTTTACTATTCACATTCCTCAGCACACTTCAGACAAATTAAGACCTTCTAAAATTAAAGATAACCCAACATAACATTTAAACAAAGCAAAATAAATTAAACTCGCAAAATAAAATACTCAGTCTAGTGGTATAATAAACTAATACATCCACCACTCTTTCTACAAAAGAAGCAGCAGCTGTCCAACAAACCAATTTACTACCATGTTTGTCTGAATTTAGTCCCCTCTTACTTAGAAGGCAAAACTGAGGAAAACAATTAATTTGAGTAAAATCATAAAAATTGAATTGCAATCGACGACATCTCTTTTTTAAAGAGTAATGTCATTCCCGAGGGATATACTCATCCAAAACTCCATGTGAAATGGTTGATTCTGATAACTATAATAATGGATTTTAAATGAAACAAGTTTTCATGAAAAATTTATCTTTTAACACGCTATGCTTAGGGAACTGGCGTTACTTCAACTTCTTCTCTTGACCTCGCCAGGTCCACACGGAATTCGGTTCCACTTCAAATTCTCAAGCCACTGACTCATTTCCATGTGGCCTTAGCATTATTCAGAATCCGCAGTTTGAAATTCGCATTGAAGCTTCTGGAATCACTCTAATCTCTCTTGTAATTTTTCCTATCTGAGTATAACGAGACTCAACAAGGAGTTAAATTAAGTTGAAAATTAAGATCATTCCCATTTTTTTAAAAATCACATATTAAATTCATGAATCAATTTTCAAAACACATTAGGTATCGGTGCACATATTTTTAAAGCATTTTGATACTTCGATTGTTTAAATATTAATATTATTATTAGATGAGTAACTAACAATAAACCCCTATTGGCAGTTTAGTCATTCATAGACAACATTTACATATGTTCGGTTTTCACTTCAAATCAGCGTCAAATCCTGCCATCATTGGAAAACAAGCAACAATCGTCCATTACGTTTTGTAGTCCTTTACATTCATGGCTTGTATTAGTCAAACTTATTTTCACCCACGAAATTCTGAACGAGCAGCTTTCCATTCCTAAACCCCAAATACAGTCTCGCCCGCAGTTTTGAAGTGATTTTTACAAAAAAAGCGGGGAGGGAACTATATTCGGACAACACATTATACATAACACTCTTTAAGTTTTAGACTAGAATAGTTTTAAACCTTACTTACATAAAAAAGAAAAAAAGAAACACCAAAAATTAAAGATACAGAGGAAAAAAGCAAAACAAAACCATAAAGTATCAAAACAAATCTAGTGTTTCTGACTATTTATTGACATCATGTTAAACAATTATATCGTAACAGCAAAAAGAAAAACAAAATAAATAATTGGAATAATCATGTAAAACATTTAAAATTAATGACTAGATCCTCTGACAAATCCAACCGAAAGCCATTACAATAAAAATAGAAACCATCCAAACATCAAAATTGAGGATAGAAAGGAAACTTTATATTTCCTTGGTTTTAACAACAAAACTTTTCATGCTGAAATACAAGGATATTTCTGGGTCTCACAATTATCTTTGTGAACAGTACATGAGAAATAAACGAAAATTAGAGTAAGTTTTGATGGGTTGAGAAGATGAATTGAAAAACAAGCAAAATGTTCACACAAATATGGATCTCTGAATGCTCTCGGCATATGTACAATGCCAAAGCTATCCTTTAATTCTAAATCAGTAAACTGATTTGAAAAGTTGAAAACTACACACAATTAATATTAACCTCGAAGAAGTAAGATCTATTGGTGTTATACTTTCGTCTAAACTACAAAATATTTCCAAAAGACTATTCCAAACGCAAACTTAGGTATGAAAACGAAACAATAAAATTAATTAATGAATGGTTTAAATGAAAAATATTGGCAAGCAATTTGAACTGTTAGTTTGGAAACAATATTGTTTGTTCACTTAAACAGGAATGGGCTGTTAATATTTAATACTCTGATGGAAAACAAATCAACTTCAAAATTCATCCACTTTTCACCACAGAACTTCCTGGGGGGAAGAAAGCAGCAGTAGTTGAAAGCAATAGACCTAAGTCTTAATCAAAAACATAAGGAACACATGCCCAACAAAACTCTTACAATATTTAAAGTTTATTGAAAGAAGGTATCCTATTCTTCACTAGCTGACCCCAGTACCTCAGACTAAAACTTTGGTTAGTAGGTGCAGTGCAAAAAGCAGGAAAATACCTCTTCTTTAGAAGAGAAACATATAACCCAAGATTCATAATACTTCTGCATCAAATCAGGTACTGAACATTTTGAGATCCACTTTTGTCTGAACTCACAGGCTTGATTTTCATATCATCCATCATTTCCCAAAACTTTTCTTCATGCTTTACTCCTCGTATTTGAAAATGAACAATGTGATGATCACTACCATTCAACAAGTACACTTTAAAAAAAAGTATAAGAAGCAGACCACTGGTGTGCACAGGAGTTTTACTCATCTTACAACACACAAAGAAAAAGGAACAATGTCTCAAATAATAAATTAAGTTAAATGTTTTAGGTCAAAAAATTTTGTATTCATGATCCACAATGATGCAAAATTAATTAGAAATGTGCTTCTTCAGAAAGATCCTTTAAAATCAGTATTCTAGGAGTCACACTACATAAATACAAATAAAAACTATTTAACAAAATTGTTACTTAATTTCAGGAGATCTCCCAATCAAGAAAAAGAACTTTAGCACATGAATCATAATATGAAATAAATATATATAAGAAACAGTGAAACAGTGTTTAAATTCCCCACTCCCCCAAAACTACAGACCCCTGTGCACACCACTGTAGCACTTAAGAATGCTCACACAAAATCTAGTTTGCACACAATGAACCACTCACAGAGCAACCACGCAGACTCCCAACCGCCTTCAGAGTTGGGTAGTTACAAAATATACTTCTACAATTCATGAGGGCGATTCTTCTCTCTTCAATGGTATCAGTTCATTGCTAAATCAATTCCGTGACAGGACAAAATAATTTATTGAAGAAAGTATGATACTTACAACCTCCAACTTATGAAAGTTGTCCAGAAAGACATACTTGTTTAGTGATAAAAGTGCATCAAACAAAACAAAGATCATGAAACTAATTATTAGTTAATTATTATTCAGTTAATACTGAAATTAATGTTACACGAACTTCTTAAATAATAGTCAAAACAATAAAATATTATTACTTATTTCTTGGACATGCTCTTCACTTATCATTCTATTTATTTTTACATATTCAGAGCAGTTTTTGTCCCAATTTTTAACAATTGCTAACTTGTTTTCACCAAATCCCTATGGGGGAGGCACATAAAATTTTAAAAAGTAAATTATAAACAGGAGTTAAGGTTGGATTAATTTTAATGTGTTAGAGAAAAATTTACATCTTTGATGATTTGTGATTTTGGAATGTGTTATTCAAGCCAAGAAAGTAAGTTAATCGTCTGTAAATGAACTCCTTTTCTACCTTTTATATATTCTTAATTTTTGTATCCTATAATTTCTGATCTATACATCAACCAAAAGAAAGCTAACAAAAAGACAGAAAGGGACATTGATATTGCCAGAGAAGATCAATTCAAGAATATTCAATTCAAGCAAACTAAAATCTCAGCAGTAAAAGCTCCTTTCGGGGTAGGAGGCATTACTGCAACATATTAACAAGTATCTTGTTCTCTGCAATTATTCCTTTGTTTGAAAAAGAATAGGTACTTCATTTGAATATAGAAGTTATCTAGAAAATAATTTAGTAACAAAATCCATGTCTGCTTATTACCAGGGTTTTTGGCAACTAGTAAATGGACTGAATATACAACACAAACAATACAAATATTGTTTAGTATCTTTTTCTGAAGTGTCACAATACTTAGAAATTTCTCAAAACCTGTATCTTACTTTTTGATCACCAGGAACATTGAAAATAGATACAAAAATGACATTTTGAGTGTTTTGATGTAATGGAATTTATTCACGCATCAAGTCTGAGAAGCCAATTCTCTGTGACAAATGTATTAAAAACATGGAACATTCTCACCTATGGAATATACAACCTGACCACTCAACCATAAAGGCTTTCCCCACCAACACTAGAATTACAAAACTACTATCATACTGAAAATTCATCCACATTTGAACATTAACTTCCATTATTTATGAAGAAATTTTTCAGTTACATATTTCCCGCACAAGAAAGCACTTCTTTAAGAATCCCGATGCTAATGGACATAATGCACCTAATAGGATTGATTATTTTTTACACTTCAGTCTTACAGATATCTGAAAAGAAACTTTGTAACCTGCAAAAAGATAACTAGCCATTTAATTGGCTGACAAGATATGATCCATGAATGCACAAAAAGTATGCTTTTCTGAACAACTTGGCACTTTCATGTGGTTTTACACTTACAGCAATATTGTATACACTAAAAATTTAATCCACACAAAATGTCAAGGTCAAAAGAGCTCATTTATGTATTAGTAACAAGATTAGCTAAAATTGACCTTTAACAAATTCAAACTTACAGTTTTGTACATAATTTTGTTTATACTCACCTAGAGTGCAAGTGTTCTACTTGTAATTGCAAACTTTCTACTTGTTCCTGCAGTTCTTCATTCGTTCTTTGTAATTTCCTACAAATGAAAGATAGATTTACAATACAATGAAATTTGTAAATCATTAACAATTTAAAATACTATCGGCATCATATAATAATAAGTTAAGTTATAATTTAACACACACACTCTTGGCTACGCTTTTAATTAAAAATTATTGAATTAAAACAATAAAAACAACCTAATATTGTTGGTAGCACCATCTACTTCATCTTCAGCAACAGCTAATTCTCTTTTCAGTTCTTCTACTCTTCCTCTTAACCTCTTGACTTCTGCTTCATATTGTTCAGCTCTACGCACAGCATGAGCAAGCTCTGTTGATTTATCTTGGAGAACTTTCTTCAATTTATTATGCGAATGTTTCACATCAGCTAATTCCTTTGACAAAAAAAAAGTAAATAAATAAATTTTATCAAAGAGATTTTTATCACAGAGTACTAAGATGTCTATCAATTAATAAATATATACAGTGTGTAATGTGGAGAAATTGTGTAAGCAATTCTATGCGTGTAGGAGAGTTAAAAAATAAGGTGTGAGACAGCTAAGGACCGGAAGAAAAGAAACCTGCGAGTGTGCACTAATCTATCATGCACTCTGAAAGTTATTTCAAAACAGAGAAATTATACTATTAATGAAAAGATCTAAAACATAAAAAACTTCAACAAAATCACACATTACTTTTTGTTCTTAGAGCTATTTCATCAATTATCAGCCCATTAGTTCATTCCACATTCCAATTTTCCCATAGCTGAAGACAGAGTAATATCCCTCAATATGTATTGAAACATACGATATTTTAGGATTCTCTCAGGAGGGCCACTAGTGGATGAACCTCTCCCACTAAACTATTGTTTGAGAACTTATTACACTAGGCCACAGTCAACCTTCGACTTCATATTATTATTACTATTAGTTGATAGAATAAGGTCTGGCAACACCTGCTCAACCACGGAGACAGGAGAGCCTGGCCAGTAAAGGCCTAATGCACTAGGTCCAATTTGAAGCAATACCCAATAACTGTCGCCAACAACCTTGGAGAGACCAAGCAAGGGTGGAAATCATCCGCCATCCGCCACTAGTGGCTACTATATAGACAAATTTATTTGGCAACCTCAGACACTGGTGCTGATCCCCTTCTAGTGGCCTAATTGAATAGGGACCTTCATGTTTGTTATGTTCTCCATTTCATTTACCAATAATGATATCAAACCCAATGAGAAGCATTCCTCCAGAAAATGATTCTTTTGCTTAAGATGGCATTTGACATAACAGGAAGAGTTGTATCAAATTCACAGGAAAAGATTGACTAGAATATATGTATAATTCTTCATTCTGATACAGAAAGTAATTATCTATCCATATTGCAAGAATCTTATTCCTTTGTTGTAATTGGAAGTCAATAAAAAATTAAATGGAACATAGAAAGAAGCTGATAAGAAAATCCCAAATAATGCAATAATTACAGACACATATTCTATAATAGTTCTACAAATAAGATAAAATGTTACTATGTAGCAACACAGTTTATCTTCCACTACGTATCTTTCAATGGAAGAACAATGAATATCATTTGAATATAATTATTAAAGTTTGTCAGTAAAATTTTAAGATATTTCCAATTACATTACAGAATATAATTCTTTTTACATAAAACAAGAAAATAACAAATGCAACAACTGATATTTCCAATAAAATTTCACATCTAGTCCAAATTTTTCAAAAGATGAGGTAATTTTTCCTCTAATACAAAAGCTCAAAAGTTACCTTTGTGCGGTCAGCAAGTTCTTGTGCAAGTTGTTGAAGTTGTACAGGGTCTGCATCTGTTTGGGATGTGGGTCTCGCACGCCTTTCTAAACGGTCTTGGAGATCCCGCAATTCCGTACGTAATTTCTTATTGTCTCGTTCCAAAGCCTGTTTATCAGACTCCAGCCTCTCACGACGCCCCCATTCTGAGGCATTTTCTGCTTGAAGACGTTCCAACTATAAAGAAATAAGGTAGATGAACATGTAGCACAAAACAAAAATTCTTCTATTTATCTCACAACTTTATAAAATTTTGAAAGAGCAACAAGTTTGAAGATGCAACACAATTATTCTACATGCAATGACCCTAGTGAACAAAAAGGAGATAACTATTCTCATAAAGTTACAAAACTAAAATTGATTTGAACCTTTTATTTGTTTGAAACTTTTTCATTTGAATATTGAGACTCCTTTACACAATCTTCACATGCTGCTAAATGAAATACAGTCAATGTGGATAATACAAATACAAGTACCTCAGTAAACTAAGCAGAATAAATCCTACACCATAAAGCAAGCAATAATTATACCTATTTACCAGTATTGGTAGGTATATTGCTGAATTTTTCTTGAGAACAACTCGTACAATTTTGATGAAATTCACAAATTAATTTTTGGACAAAAACGAGACCCATCAAATTTTGTAATACAATCGCTTCCTTGCGTTTTTTCTAACAAGAAAATGTGTATGATAGCAATTGTTTAAATTGCTCCCAAGGCTTCCTAAAGAAGCCACAGGAAAGAAGTTACAACTGCATATGACCACTCGGAAGGCAATAAACTAATAAACATCATCCCCGACAGAAGCTCTCTTCAAAAACCACCCTTTTACTTATCAATAAGGAATCTATTGAAATCCATATCTCTAATACATGAAGATAAATGTTTTTTATGATTTGTATATTTGCCTACTTAAATGTTAAGTCTGATACTCAAATATATACCATTTGATGACTACTTTACCTGAATTTAAACCAGAGTTTGTGCATAACAAAATGTGAACCAGGCAAACATTGAAGAAAGATATACAAATATTTCCTTTACACTAGTCTGAGAAGTTCAATGAGAAACAAAAATTTTTATCATGGCAGACTGTTTTTCTATTAAAGATAAGACAAAGAAAAAGAGTTTTTTCATGTTTCTTAAAGAATCTTGTGTTTAAACACTTACAATATGAGAACTATTTCTTGGATTAAAACCAAATTTTAATATAAAATAATTATCAACAATTTTAATTATTGTTGCAGTATATATTATATCTATTGTGGAAAAATTCTGTTTTGAACATTACGGAGTTAATAAACTATTGAATTTATTTATGAAATGAAATTAATAAAAATACTGAAGAACTCACTGAGGTCATTACATTATAGAAACCAAGAGTATGTACACACATACTTAACAATAGTCCCCTGTTTTATAAAGCAATTCAGCACTCTAATAAGGCTTCAAAATGGAATTTATCATCGATCGAAACATCTGAAACTATAATATAAAAAGCAAATAATTAAATACTACAAGGATTCATAATTACCTAATGTAACAGATTTCTTTCTTACTAATCTCTCTGCTGTGTCAAGAGGCTCAGGCAATATCAACTAATTTAAAAAATTAATAGTCTCCATCAACAAATACCAAATTCTAGGGTAGTATGACAAATTTCCTTCAAATAAGATGCAAAAATTACTTAAAATGTCATATTATTGATTTTTTTCTCATTTATTTATTGTCTTATGGCAAGGTTCAGGTCGTGAGGTCAGCTACACCTCACTGTGAGGGAAATGGGAAGGAAAGATGTTGGGTTGCAGGGGGATTTATGATACAGAACAGAAACTTGTCTGAAGTTGGAGAAAGCGGAATGCTTCACCTACTTCAGCCTGGTAAGGTTTGAACCTACACTGTACTGCTCAGTGATATAGTGGACGCGAGCAAAGATGCTACCTCTAGACCACTGCTGACACTTTAATGCGAGCCAAAAGGCATGCTTCTGGCACACTCAGCGTTACATGTAATCGATATATTAAGTGAGTGAAAAAATTGAGTGGTTGATGATACGTACAATACTGTTACTCATACAATACTCATTCAGTTTTGTAGATAAAAGTTTATATCAATCATTAATGTTGTTGATATAAATTTAATAACAATTGAAATTCTTATTTCTCGTTTGTTATGTCATGAATTATTTTTTAAATTTTTTTATCAATACCGGAAAAAACCAGAAGAAATTAATAACAATGTTGCAATACAAAATTAATTGAAAACATGCTAAAGCATTGAGAAAAATGAAGGTAAAACAGAGACACCATTCTTAACATCCATGGGTTAAAAGCCATAGCATGGGAGTAATAATAGACTGATGTTCTTAAAAAAATTTCATAAGCCATAATCATAGAATTGTAATACAAAGACATTCATTTCATGCAATTACAGTTTAATGATGAATCTGAAATCTTGAGTCTTTAGGGGGAAATTTGAATACAAAATTCAGAAAGGGTGGCCAGCAATAGAAGCACTTAAGTTTTTTCTTTGGGGTCCCAAAGGCAATTCTTAAGTACTGATATACCTTTTCTTAAAACAAAACAATAAAAACAGATTCTGAAATCTCTACATTTAAGTTTTTCCTACAGCAGTGCCAATCTAATATTTCAATAAATTGCGAGATTTCCTCATTTTTTAGAATTATCAACCCTTCTTGCTTCACACATTGCTTTCAAAGACATTTTGATACATCAATTCCATACCAATTTTCCAAGGTTAGCCTTTTTTTACAGCAATCAACATAGTAAATAATGGAAAAAACAAGCAAAAAATTCTTATACTCTATAGTGTTTGACTCCCACTTCACATTAATGCCACAGAAGTACCGGAAAACATACCAAAAAACATAATAAATTTGCTCATATTTACAAAAGACAAATAAGGAAGACTGAAATAGACACCTAGTTTTTGTTTACCAGCCACAAAGTCAAACCACCATAAATTTTGCTAACAAAAGCAGGGTAAATGGTTTATGAGAGGGGAGAGCATGTGCAATGTGAGACAGCAGCAAAGAGAAAACATTGAGAAAGAAAGTCTGTTCACCTGAAATACCCCGTTGATTACCTCAGTGCGGAGCTCAGCAAGACGCCGTTCAGTGCCACCCCTTGGATTAGCTTCTTCTTGGAGTTCTTGAAGGGCAGCAGCTAGACTAGGTAAGTGGTCACTGAGTGGATCACTCTCTGGATCATTTTCTCGTAACTGCAGCAATTCCCGAACAACATCTTGGCGAGAAACACAGAGCTCTTCACATCTACCTTGTGCAGCTGTTAACTCGCCTTGTAACCGCTCCATGCCTCGATGAAGGGTACTCTTTTCTCTAATAATAAAAAACAGTACTGAATAAGTAAGGGAAAATTTGAAAAATCTTCACATTCATTAACTGAATTGGTCAAGAAAGTCCTTATGACCACTTTTTCTATTATATAGCAATAATACCCTAATTTTTCAATTCAAAATTGAGAGCCTACCACCATCACTGAGAAAAAGAAACGGAATAGTATAATGGAGTAATATCAAAACAATAGTCAATTCCAAACCAATCACAAAGAAAGAATTTACCATTCCAAGTCTGGCATTTATAATAATAAGTTTTTCATGATGAACAAAATCATTAGTCACCATATTAATTGGAGAAATTAATTTGGTTGAAAAGAGATTTCTTTCATCAACAATTTTGGCAAACATATTTTAAAGAATTCTGCGTTTCATATGATAAGAACTATACAAACTTTAAGAACACATTCATATTCTCACAATTCTAATACATAACCAAAAATTCCAGTGATCGAATATAGATCAGCTTTTTGTATTAAAAAATTTGAAAATGGTAGTTGTACCAAAATAAATTTTCACTCACTCTCTCTCTGCTTGAATTGTTTTGGAAGCTTCATCCAACCTAAGCTGTAACACAGATAGTTTTTGCAGCAAAAAATCTCTGTCAGAAGAGGAATCAGAGTCTAAATTTTGGGAAAACCTTTTGTCCACTGACAAAATATCACTGCACAGATTACTACGAAGCACTTTAGAATCACTCCGTCTTTCCTGAACTTCACTGCAAGATAGAAGAGATGAAATATCATCATGGTTAAAGTGCTCCAGTCCATCTAAATCTTTATCCACAGCATTTTCTTTGGCATTATTGTACAATTCAACAGCATGCCTCGGTACTGCTCCTTGGAGAACATATTCTTCTATAAATGTATCTTTATCGTGTACTATTTGCAAAAAGTCTTTATCATCCTGTTCTTTCACTGGCTTTGTTTGAAGATGTTCATGTATACTAAACTGGTCTACACTTGATCCGCTACCAGGTTCCACAGACTCCAACAATGCAGAATTCCTTGGAGAAACAGGCCCTACTTCACTACACACTTCTGTGTCAATAACTGCATTCAAATCTTTCTCAGGATCCTCACTCTGCAAAGCATCCAATAATTGCTGATCCCATTGACCAGCATGCTTCAAGAGTAATAAGTGAATTTTTTCAACTTCTTTTTTAAGTTGATCATTTTGAGTTTCCAATTCCATTTTTTCCCTCTTGAATGAATTGATATCCTTCATGGCAGCATCTAATTTGGTTCGCAGCATTTTAGACTCTTCACGTGCTTTATTCCTTTCATTTCTCACCTGAAATAAATCATAACATTCAAATAAAATTACCCAGAGTACAGCAAAGGAAAATAAGAATGGCTAAACAAGATTTTTTAATATAGACTAAACATGATCAGATTTAAATCATTACTGAAAAATTTGACTCAACTACCTTGCTCCATTTCTCCCTCCAGTTTGCTGTACAATCAGACCACCAACGCATGGTTTTTTCCATTTGTGTAGCTCGTGCTCTGGCTTCTTCAAGTTCTCTTTGCCGTAACGCCTATAAAAAAAACAACATAAAAGAGAAATTCACACACCTTTCATAAAAAAATTAAAAAATGAATGGATATTATAAAAAACGTCTCAGCACAACCACTTTTAGACCACATTTTACAGCCACTGTTACCGTAGAACCATCAAAAAACCTCACCTCTTTAGCTTCCCAGTCAGCATCCGCATATCTACTAGATGCAATTGAAGCAGTATCGTGATCATTTCGTCCGTGACGGCGGGACGAAGTCCCACTAGAACTACCCTGAGCCATTGTTGTTTTCAAAATTTACTTCCTATATCAGTATATCAACATATTAGGAGAAAGCAAAAACACTGACATGTGATTGTACTCGATTGCCATGTAAAAGTATTGGTTGTTGATTAGTAGCTGATGATTTCGACAGCAGCTGCCAGGCCCGGGCGTAAGCTTATGAGTGTCACCGACAGGTCACCGAGTTTACAATGCAGCATCAGCTGTCAGCATTTGGTCCACGAGGTAGCTTGCCTCCTAGAGAGTGCTAGCATCGAAACCGGAGGATGACGGGATATGAACCAGACAACTTCCGGTTTCAAACGATTCCGCCGGTTGAATCGAGAGAATACGAGAGGGCGATTATGTTGCGCTTTTCTCGTTTTACGGAAGCCATGGAATCTAAACGGTGTTTGCAAATCGCAATGTAGGCAGAATTTTCTCTTCCTTCAAGCAGTCATGTTAGCTCTAAACTGTTGCAAAGTCTTTGTCCATAATTGACGGGAATTGAATTTTGTGCAGCGAGTAGAATGATGGGGGAGTGCTGAGCCAGTGGTGTCCATTTCAGTGGATTGTGTTTTTCCGTTATCGGGTAGTTTTCTTCAAGTTGTGTGCACGATTCGTTTAATTTATTTCTGATATGTGTTAATTTTTAATTGTGATTTAGAGGTTGAGCAATTTGTGTTTTAAGAATCAAAGGAACGATTTGAACGACCTGTGTGTATCATGGCTACCACAACTAATGGGAATGGAAATTTAGTGGATGAATTAGAAGAAGCTTTTCAGGCAAGAATTCTGCTCGTAGGAATGCATTACATAAGGAAGAAATGGTATAATTTTTTTTCTGTTACAGTCTTGCTTAAATGTCCTGACTAAAGATGAAGCTGTCCCTACCATGGAAAAAGATGAAATTCGAGTTGAAGTGGACCATACTATTCTGAGATTCATTGATTTAGCCAGACAAATGGAAGCATTTTTCTTACAAAAGAGATTTCTTCTTTCTGCATTGAAGCCAGAATTAGTTATCAAAGAGGTAAGAAAATTACTTGTGTTGGTATGTAGGATTTTGCCAAACATTGTTACCAAGTATGTGATATTTGGTGCAGGATCTTGGCGAACTCAAAATGGAACTTGTGCGTAAAGAAGAACTAATAAAACGTCATTATGAGAAGATAACTGTTTGGCAAAACTTGCTAGCTGATCTTCAGGGATGGGCAAAATCACCTGCTCAGGGATCTACGCCTTCTGGCATACCTAATGGCAACACAGGGGGTGCTCAACCACCTGCCCCTCCTCCAGGAGCAGCATCGCAAGGGAATGCAATCCCTGCAAATATGCAGCAGCAATTGCAACAGCAGCAGCTACAGCAGCAACAGTTACAGCAGCAACAATTGCAGCAAATGCAACAGCAACAAATACAACAGCAGATGCAGCAACAGCAAATGCAGCAACAGGTAGCATATGGATAAGAGATCTTAAGCAATTCTTCGGGAGCTATATATTCTCTCAAGTATGTGGGAAAGAGGTGGTGGATAGAGCTGGCTTCTATCTTTGTCTACCTTTTTTCCTATTGAAGTCCAGTCTTATTGTTATAGCACACTGTTTATCCTGGATAAGAAACATGTAAATAGTCACATATAATGTATTTTTATAGTTTAGTAACATCAAAGAAATAATTCTTTGTGCCTTTACTCAGTTACTTAAGTTTAATATATATTATGGATACTGGCAGATTATAATGGGTTGTTTTTTTCATTTCTAATTTCTTAATTACTCTAGGGAAAATAATTTCTTACTATCTTTCAAATCTGCTGAAATGGATGTGGTAATCATGTGCTGCTTAGGACAATCCAAAATTGTCCCGAATACTTTAATTAGCCCACGCAGGTCCCAAGTTAATGTACTCATTATTTATGCTTAATTTTTGCCATGATTAATATGTGGTGTTTTTTTACTGTTCAGTGAGCATGATGATCTGTTCTAGCCTCAGCATCCTACATAGGCAGCGGTGGTGGTTGTGGTGGTTCAGGAACACATGGTCTGCATGGTCTACTTTATCTGACCATATCATCTTGTTACATCTGTTCTGCATGTTCAAAGCCTTCTGGATTTTCTTGCCGAAATTGCATTTATTTTTCAAGTTTATTTTTATTTATTTTTTCAATATTTATTATAAATCAGAAGTTACTGGTGGAGAAACTTTATTTATTTATTGCTTCAATTATATAATTTTTTAATTTTTATATTAAAATTGAATTTTGAGAATTAATTTCTTTTTATTTTATTTAGTACACACATAAATTTATCATGAATTTTCATTTGTTTCCTGGGTGTTTCAGTGAGCCCCCTCTTGGGGTTCTTCACTGAAGCGGCACGCGTCTGTTCGCAGGGTCCCGCTGGCATGCCAGTGGCATCTGGCAGTGGGGGACCCGCAGGACTGGTGTCTGCCCAACAAGCCATGTTCCTGCAGCAGCAGGCAGCAGCAGGAGGCCCTCGAGGGCCACCGGGCTTCTCTGGCCAAGGCCCTGGCGGAGGCGTCCTTCAGGGACCACTTGCCTACCTTGAGAAGACCACTAGCAACATAGGGCTGCCAGAAGGGCGAAGGTGACGGGGGCGGGGGAGGGGAAGGGGCAGAGGCAGGGGTCGAGGTCGTGGCAGAGGACGCGGCGCTGTGGACTACGGGACTGCCCCCTAAACCCCTCCCACGTTGGGACCATGCGTGGTCATCACGTTTATGGGGTAACATAGTTAGGACAATGTAATGCCATGGTAGATGGTGTATTGGGACTTAAACTGAAGTAGTATGTACTGTATATAAGTGACAAAAATACCACATTCATTCCTGCAACCCCAGATAGAAGAAATTATGTCGGTTTAAGTGACACAAATTTGTGATTTGTTTCCTTCCTTTTACTGTAAGAATAAATTGTTTTACCTGAATTCTTATTTCCAATCAAAGAATTCACCTCCGAGAAAAAATAATGAAGAGTTGAGTTTTACACCTTTTTGATGCGAAGTGTCTTTAAACAAAGAAGTAAGTAATTGTTTGACTTTCTAAGTATACGATTGGTGGTGTATTTAAAATTAATGGATTTTCTAAGATTGTGAACAGTGGATGTATGAGGAAAAAGAGAGGTTGTTGATGGAGTTGAGGGTGGAAGTTGTAAATTAAACCAAATGGTTACATGTTTCTTGTATATTTTTGTATGCTGAAAAAATCTTTTCTTAATATAAATAGTAGTTACTGTTTGAAAAAAAAGTTATTTAAAGTTTCGGATAAAATTGTAAAAAGTCGTCGTTAATTTGTAAACTGTACATTTTGTTTTCTTACTAACTCTTAAAAATTAAATTATTCAAATGTTTAATAAATCCTTGTTAGTTTTTATCAGTGTGTAGTGCAATGTAATTTTTATGGAATGGTATTGATTGTTCTGTGGTTAACTGTCTAATGAAGTTGCTTTATAAATGTAACATTGAGATCTGAGTACAAAAGATATTGGTGACGTCTTTGTTCCTATTTCAGGCTACTACCATACATTTACAAAATTTTCTTATTTCCTTTGTCTAACAAATGGCACAGACTTCAAGTCTTACAACTAATCATCTTTGTTACATACAGTATATACTGTTCAGGGATTTGGTAGTAGTTGTGTACATACCCTCTGTATCTTTGTAAAAAACAATATTACTTCCTTTTATATACCTTAGTATAAGTTGTAAATAAAGCAAAGTAAACTTATTTGTGTGTAATTCTTCAGTAAAAAATTTCCTCCAGTATTTTTCTATTAGATAAAACTACACTTCCTTTTATATATGCCCTTATTTAGAGTTCTTGCTTATTTGTTGCGAAAGGAAATGAATCAGGGTTCGTGTAGGTCTACCCATCATGCCTTTTTGAAGATAAGGCATGGCATCATCTGGCCTAGGAAACAACATTCCCGCCATATCCAAATGGATCCAGTCACCTTTAGGGGCAAATTCCTGTGAAGCATATGAAATGCAGAGTTAGAGAGATTCCCAAATATTATTGCTTCATTGAAAATAAGTTATGCGAGTTTGAGAGTGGATCATGTGAGTATCTTAATTTATTCTAGGTGAGCTAGTAAATATACGACTTAGGTTAAGTTATTCCCTGTTGAAATAAGTACAAGCTTATTGATCCATGTTGTGGTGACACTTGATTACCTGGATATGTAGCTTTGTGTATTTTTGAAGTGCATTGTGAATGATAACTGACAAATTACTAAACCTACATCTCTGTAATACCAAAATTTTCTTCTTAAATTTTCTCAAACCATAATTTTGCTTTACCAAAGGAAAAGCAAGCATCCAAAGTTTACAAAATTATTCATGATTTTACTTACTTAAGTAAAACATATTTCAAGGTTGTGTACTCTAACTGTATATGTATTACAGGAATTCCTATTATTGATCTTAAAATAATATGTGCATAGCACTTGTACCGACTGACAAGTAACCTGATTTCTGAGATGTCTCAACCCTAACTTTTTTTAAATTTTACTAGAGCATCTACAAAGCCTATTGAGCACATTTTTATGATTGGAGCGAATCATAGTCACTGCAGAACTTAGTAACATTCTCTATTGTGATTGTCATTACAAGTATTACATTTCCCGAAACCTATTTCCAAAGGCACTGCAAAATTTTCTGTCCCAAGACCCTGACCTACTAAAATTGACAACTCCATTAAAAGCATTTTCAAGGAATTTTAATGCTCTTGTTACTAATAATACAACACTGAAAATTATCATGTATATATTGTTAGTAAACTCTAAAAGCGGTTGGACAAATTGTACTTCTATAACATATTACGATTAGTCTGAGATTAAAAAATAATATTCACCTTTAAAAATGCTGCTGCTGTGCAAGACCCTGCCATTTTCACTTTGCTTACATTACTTAAATCTGCTGAACGAAAATCTGGAACATTTTAAAAGCAAGTTGTATTAATCGTTGAATAGTTAAGAGGCAGACCATATTAGAAAAAAATTCCACTGGGGGATCTGGAAAACTCCCCAGTCTGGGGGAATCCTTCCCGGAAAAAAATTATTTTGGAATTACTATGGTTTCATTTTATAGAAAAAAATTTAAGACAACATGATACTAAGGCACTAAAATTTTAAAATTGCACTAGTACAAGTAGTCATCAGAATTGTTTGAAAAATAACTGAATGTGCACTATTTGTTAAATTAAGAGATTTTGTATTAACTTTTTGCTATACATCCAGGCCTTGAGTCAACTAACTGAATTTGCTGATTTATCATTTTTGGCACTGGCACAAACTTGTGCTAGTGGACGGCATTCAGTCCCTCAGTAGGCGGTACTACTGCCTCCAAGTTAATTGCTTAAAATACACAAGTGACTTCTAATCATGGGAGAGATAAATTTGAATGAAAGGTAACTTATATCACATTCATTTTGTTAATGACGAACAAAAAATACCTGTCACGTGTGAAGTGTAGAAAGTCCACAGAGGCATCCTCCAGAATCTGTCCCCTGTTTCCGCACCGGCTGCCTCCAGTAGCTTCCAAGTAGAGGTAGAAGTGCAGTATGCTCCAGTACATGCAGTCCCAAGGGCGTGTATTATTTCCACTAAACTTCATATTAATATAAAATCTTATCTAATGGAATTTCAAGTAAGAATATGCATTTATCTTACATGTTAAAGTTGCTATATCAAGAACAATTTTCCCCTCAAATTTTTCAGCATAACATAAAGCATCAGCAAGTATGAGACGCCCTTCATTATCAGTGTCGTCCACCAGAATTGTTTTTCCATTCATAGCTGTGACGACATCACCAGGTTTGTTAGCTCTTCCGCTTGGCATATTTTCACACAGTGGAATTAAACCTTACATGAAACAAAAAGCAAGATGTATTACATCAAGAGAAGCAAACAACATTCATAAAAATGAATTTTCTTTGTTTATTGTGATCATTACCTATTACATTAAGAGGAAGCTTTAACTTTGCAGCTCCGTAAATGGCTGAAAGAACACAAGCTGCTCCTCCCATGTCAGCTCTCATTTCATCCATCATATTAGCTGATTTTAGGGAAATGCCACCACTATCGAATGTTACACCTTTGCCTTTAATAAACATATAATAGGCGTTACTTCCAAATATATGTAATTTAACGCAAGACATATTTCTTTTCTGATTTACTCACCAATGAAAATAACAGGTTTATCCTTTTTGTCTCCACCAGAATAATGTATTTCAACAAAAACAGGTGGTTCAACTGAACCTTTAGCAACAGACAAAAATGATTCCATTTTCATGCTTTTAGCCCATGCTTGATCCCTCACTTGTACCTTGACACCAAGGGGACTTAGGGCTTCGGTAGCATCCTGATTCAGTAACAAATATGGGGAATGTGGGAGATCAATCCCCAACCCCCCCAATTCATATTAGGGATTTAATAATTTTTTCACAAACCTATCAAATGTCTTAGTTCAGCTCAAATAAAAATGGTGTTTTAGTGTAACACTTAAATTATTTCTATAGCTATACCAAAGTCCATGGTCAAAAGGTGGCAGGGAGGGGCTCTTGCCACTTCTGACTACTCAAAAAAACTAACGTGGAGATGAGTGCCATTCAAATGTTCACACATTTAACTCTAATTTATTACTGAATTACTCAGTATCATTACCGAAAATTTCAATTTTGAATTTATGTTTTTTTTTACCAGGGCTCGGATTTTGCATATTTTTTCCTGACTTTCTATGACTTTGAGAAATTGATTTTTAGCATTCCTAACTACGTAGGACAATTTGTATTGCATTTAATAGAGCATATAATTGCATATTTTTCAAGCTTTTTGTTGCAAATAAATGCATATTTTGAAGATTTTTATTACATAGAAATGCATAGTTAAGAAGATTTTTTTGTTTTGTTTTTGTTAAATTTGTAACAAGTAATTTACATGTTTATTATTTAAATAAAGTTTGAAGAAACTCAGGTTTTTTCAACTACAACAATTTTTTCCGTGATAAGTAGATACATATGTAACATAGTTTATGAAGTGCATATTTTTCATGCAATTAGTTGTATTTTAAGTGTATGTTTATGATTTTATATGCATCTACTTTGAACTTTTTTAGTGCATATTGATCCCAAGCTCTGCTTATTAATCTTATAAAGTTGAGAGAGAAAAAGCATGAAGGAAATTTAAACCATACCTTCGAAAAAAGGGTAGGAGTCATATAATTAGCAGGAGTATCCATGAGCCTTCGAGCTAAATTTTGGGCTTCAGCTAATATCAACCCTCTTTTCCATTCTTCTCTTTAACAAAACATTGCATATGTAAGTACTATATGTAATAATTAAGTGTCATACCATATACATTGCCTTACTTGTTTCCACTGTACAGATTCAACTTAGGGGGTATTTTTTTCTTAGCCTCATTTTTGAAACCTTGATATTTCCAAATTCCAAGTCCTGCTCCTTCAGCAGCTGCTGATGGATCTCCTAAATCTTCAATAAAAATATCTGTAGCTCCAACGTTCTGCAATTCTTGAACTCCCACTGATGACAATATTACGAAATTGTTAAGATGGTGAAGATTGAAGTTCAATTTAATAATATTGTTATTCCCACTTAACTTCATTTATTTATTTTGTGCCTTTTAGTGAGGTTCTTCCACCTAACTGTGGGACTCGGGAGAGGAAATTGGGAAGGAGAGATGTTGGGTTCTAATGTAACATTCTGAAGAATGATACGTAAATTTTAGTTTATGGTATGAGGGTAAAGTTTGGGTCACTTGATAGTGATAAATTTCTCTTTTAAGACTAGTTCGTGGATGGGAACCTATCCCTCTGAGACTCTTAAAAGTTCACCCCGCCTTGGCCAGAAAGCATAATAGACCTCACCGCTACCCTGAATTATTTTGTAATTAATCGTTTACTTTCTTGTACACCGGGTACAAAAAGTATGTTATTGTGAAAATATATGTAGTGTTACCCAGAACAGTTCACTATTGTAAACTATTCGTTTCATAAACAAGTCAAAATGAGTAATTTTGGGATTTTGGATGACAATTCCTTTCATATCTCTCATGAACAATTTTTATTCCTCCAGTCCTTGACAATGAAATATAGTTTACTGGATAAATTGTTTTGAAAATAATCTACTACTTTAGCATTTTAAGATATTTAAGTAATTTGCATTCTTAATGCATCGTTTAGTTTTAAAAGTAGGTTTTTATCATAATTTTTGCCCTGAATCCCTTTTGAAAGAATTCCAATGGCACTGTCTGCATTATCAACCTCTACCCATCATGGTCACTACTGCTATGAGCAAAACTACAGAAAATGAAATGAGATGCTAATTTAATAATACTGATAATTTTAAATTGGTTTTCAAAGCAATCTTAAACTAACAGGAGCAGATAGTTAGTTAAATTATGACTAAGGATATTTTAAGGTATTTTATTGTTCTACTAGCACCTGTAATGAATACTGCCTTCTCTTGAATAAGTTACTCATTAATAATAAATATATACTTGTTGATTTATCATAGTAAAACCGATTAAAATTCTCATTCATGGAAACTATTTGAGTGTATTTCATTTTCTAAGATGCAAGTTTTTTGATCATCTATATCAATTTAGAGGTCATGATAAAGTATTCTTGCTACTAAAAAGAAATTGTTCATTTTGAATAAGTTCAATTACTTTTTTTGCTATGTAAAACATTTTTTATGATCAAATATATAGTATTCTATTTAATAAAAATAATACATTTTATAATCTCAGTTTGGGATCATATAGACATTGCAGATTAATTACATAAATTGGGGAGTTGTTTTTCCATAGATTTATATTACAAACTTACCTCCTGCTGCTACTCTAACTGCTTCTTTAACCTCATTTAACTGCTCTTCTTCATTGAAATCTAAACCCTTTTTCCCAAGGTTAACAATAGTTAGTGCTGGAAATTCTGTACTCAGATTGTAGAATGTTCGAGTTTTGCCTTTGTCGAGTATTGGTCCAGCTCTGCAGGAAGAAAGTCTCATTACACAAAGCTATATTTACTATATATAAAAATGGGGAGAGAATAGGTTTCTATTGAAATAAATTGTTTATAGCAATGCACAGTTAATAGTCTGATTTGAAGGTTTTTGTGTCAAGTTAAATTTAATCTCACTATACACATGTTAGCATAAGCTTAAACAGTATCAGCAATTGGTAATCAAAAGTGGGAAGGGCAAAAAAAAGAATATTGACAATTTTCATTTACATGAAATTTTCTGCATATTTCCATTAAGTATGATTTAAATAATGAAATAAATCAAAGGAAAGACAATTGGTGACTACCACATCGCAGATGGCGTAATTTTTTTTATAATTCTGTTTTAGTTGATTAAAATGAAATTTTTATATTTCTTTAAAAAAGCGGGGGAGGGTGTCCACCCTAATCACCGCCTCTGCGCTCAAAGGTACCAAAGAAAATAAACAATTTTTTTGTTTTTATAAAGAATACAGTTATTTGTTAATTTGTAATTGTTTTTATGAATTGTTTCTTTCACTTTCAACATACTACATACTTCACACAATATAGCAAGTTATCAGTAAATGTGCCATCCATTGCTATACACCATTTATTTGTTTTGTTGGATTATCATATTGATAATCTAAATTCCAAATAAAACAAATTATGTTACACATTCCACAGTCTAGTTAATGCAGTTAGTCTACATATTTCCCGTTCAATATTTTTTACTCCCATTTACGGTTCACCAGTACTTTTGAGCCAATTCCACTCAGAGCAACCAAACTTGCAGAATTTTATTTAAGGAATGAAATATTTTAACCCTTCCGTGTATTAATATTAATAAAACAATTATATTTATTAAGACAAAGTTACTTGAGAGCCACCATTGTACAAAACTACATTCATCATCCTAGAGTGTTAACCACTGTGCCAAACAGGGTTATATCACTCGGGAAGTATTCCAAATAATTCCCTCCCCAAAAACAAATATTATAAAATTGAATGTCTTAAAACCCACAGTTAAAAGTTATCTACTGCATCATTGCTTTGACAATGTAAAATAATACATTGATACAATAAAAGTTAAAATGAGTTTCTCTTTCCCATCCAATTTTTTTTAATATAAAGGATATCATCTTGTACTTAATCTTGCCACTGTTATAGGACTTTCAAAATAACTGATTAAATTTCAAAACTATTTCTTTGCATGCTTTAATTGTTTCTTATAATTCATAAGTTGAAGCACTAATTAACAACCGTTAATTCTATTTGTAATCAACCTAGGCATGGTTATGATTATAAGTTCTGTAGCCCCATCTTAGCCTGGGGTTTTCCCTGGTTTTCTCTCCGGTGGATGGATTATATAAACAAGCTCTTGTCTCTCAATACTATTGTAATATTTAATCTCCAATTTTAATACTTTTTTATAGTTACAATTAATAAAGAATTCTTTCATAATAATTTCAAGTTTTTATATATATTTGTGTGAAAACTTTTGAATTCTATTAAATACAAATTTGTTGGTATTTTAATAGTATAATGTAAATAACTGTTTTTCTTCTAATTCTAGGAGTGTGCGAAATCTGCCTCTACCTTAGGGCCCTTGATCGAAATTGACGGGATCGCTTGTCCGTCACATAAGCATAAACATAAAATGTCAATATTGACTTCGTAGAGAACTCTCGTCGAAGTCTCGTCCAAATAGTCAGCAGTGTTAATTTGTGTATTGTATTTGTATGCAAAAGGTACTTTGCACGAAACTTTATACAAGAAAGTAACCGACGCTTATGATCGCAGTCGCATTGTAATCGCAGTTGAATATAAATGCGTATAAAATTAGCTACCACTTACAAATGTATAAAAATTAATATTGTAATATTCATAAGCTTTCTATGAGACTAATTTTCGACATTTGCCGCCCACCGCCAATCACCAATACCAAACAACGAGAAAATTAAAACCAAAACTTTGTACAACTTCCTTTTTATAGTTTCATAAAAATTTAAGAATTTTTTAAGAATTGCAATAGACAACAAACTTAAATTTTGAACTCAATCAACGCAATAATTCTCATTTTATTATTTGCAACTTTCAAAGGTCGAGTTGCGCTGAAAATCATAAAAAAAATCACTCGTTTGTTCTATATATAATAATAATAATAATAATAATAACAGCCAGACAACCAAGATGAAAATATGTGCTGCTAATAGGTCAACGCAGAATAAATAATTTTGGTATAATACCTATCTAGCTTTCACCCGGCTCTCTCGTTATTCAAGAACAAATCTGGTATCTTTATCCCGTTTAAGAAAAGTCAACTATAGTAGCATGTTCATATGAGTTTTTATGTAGGAAAAATTAAACTAGGTGCTCCTTCTTAACATGGATTATAGAAAGGAAAATTTTCGCGAGACCTATAATATTATCAACAATTTTTAATGTAATGCTCAAATGCAATCGTGTGTCGTAGGTTTGGTGTCATTCATAGCCTTGTACTCCAGAAAAACCTTGTCATATGATGTCACCTTGACCGCGAAAGTGGTTGCGCGTATCCGCAAGGTCATCAAATTGTGGTATCGTTTCTCCTACCTTACGTCATTGTTGGTGAATGGATTTACAGATTATAAGACGGATTGAAGTTAAAATAAAAATAATTCTACGTGTTATACCTAGGTTTCTTTTTTAGTCAGTTTATTTAGCACCAAAATATAAATAAAGAAATGACAGAGAACTCATATTCATAGAACGATTTATAAAAGACGAAATAAAAGAGAAAACAATGACATTCTAGTGTTTAATGCTCGTAGTCTAGTTATTCGCACATTATTTTTTCGTATTCAAATCACGATTTACCTAACCAATATGTATTCCACTGAAACTTACACTGAAAGATCCCTCGATAACTTGCCGTTGCTCTCTTGATTGAAGCGCTCCGTTGCTTCGGTATATTTTATGTTCTTCCCACTTTCATCAATGTACACTCCCAGCAGAAGACCATTCTAAATATTGATATAATGAAATACATATTAATGTTGGAACTACTAGTACATAAAATGGTACATACCTTTTTATCGTGCGTCTTCCGTGGGAATTGAGAGAAGGTGAGACATCTAATACGCTTTATGTTGGAGCTCACGCGAAAGGAAATGTACGCCATGTTATACTAGTTTTCCTTATGCTTGAGTCTGCTACGATCAAGAACTAGTCAAGCAAGACTCCGAAAGTTGTTTTTCTTTAGCAGGGATTATTTTCCCCTACGTTTTAACTATCTCCCACTATGCGATTGTAAATACTAGTATCTGTGAACATATGTTCAAGGGAACTAAAAAGTTTCTCATTTAAAGTAATTTGTGTATTAACATTAGCGTTTACAGTACTATACAGCTTTCCTAAACAACACTGCCACGCTTATCAGATAATCCAAGAAAAATAAGAAAAATATTCACCACCTAGATGTAAACTTAATGGTACCACTAACTCTTACTGTTTCGTACTACACCTACTAACACATACACGTGGGCGAAATTGTTGGTAAACCCAGCTAACCGGCCCACCTACTAACAATAGTTCTACCACCCACCTACTACCTCCTATCGCCCCATGTAGATTAGCTTCAATAGCTTGCTACATTTTCAATTTACAAATACCATAATAAAAAAGAGGCGTCCCCGGAGCCGCACTGAAAACATGCTTTGGCCGAAAACATTAAAGACAGTTCCCAACCAGTGTTTGGTAAAAATATTTAGGTAGAAACATTTATCCTGAAAGATAAATGTGCAACATCATATCTTATTTTATGCATTAATGAATCTAAAGTAAATATTTGTTCTCCTGTAAAATAGGTTCTTTTATAATTACTAATGATATTCCGGTGCGGTGATGGTGAACAAGGAATAATGTAAATCTAATAAACTCAAGATGGTACGAAGACTGACATTCTACAAACTACATAAGGAATTGTATTTCGCAATTTGTATTTATTTTAATATGTGCATTTTTTCGCGAAGGAACATTGAGTTCTTGTTTAATACGTGTATCATTCATATAAATGATCTTGAATGAACGACACTGATTGCGGTACCTATGAGTCATTTTCTCTTTTTTATCTGGCGGTATTCCAATTATAACTTTTTCAGTAATTTTCTAGACATTTATGAAGTTATCATCAAATTTATAACCTATTTGTTGAAATCTGTGTCTTTATTTGTATTCGTATTTTAACGATATAATGTTGCAACGATTTGCAGGGAATGTATGTTTTTTTTCTCCTCTAGTAGAAATGGACAAAAGAAACAACATACATTCCCTGCAAATCGTTGCAACATTATATCGTTAAAATACGAATACAATTTTTTTTTCTCCTCTAGTATAATGGATATATAGAAATGGACATATTATGGATATGTCAACTGAAGACCTAGTTGCGGAATGGGAGGTTGACCACGTAGTTGAGGTCAGTCTATTCATGAGGAAGGTTAATGGTGTTCTACAGAAGACCAGTTCCTTCGTCTTGACTTTTGACTGTCCCCAACTACCAAAGGATATTAAAACTGGATGGCTTAACCTGCCGGTGCGACCCTTTGTTCCAAATCCTCTGCGCTGTTTCAAGTGTGAGAGGTTTGGACATACAACGACAACTTGTAAGGGCCGTGAAACATGCGGTAAATGCGGGAAGGAAGCACACGAACCCGGCGTCTCAAGCCCGGGGCCTGCTAAGTGTATTAATTGCACAGGCAGCCACCCGGTGTGGAGCAGGGAGTGTGTCGCCTTTCTCGAAGAAAAAAAGATACAAGAGATCAAGACTACGGAGAAGATCCCGTACGGTGAAGCTCGGAAGAAATACAGGGCTTTATACCCTGTATTTTCTACCAGTTACTCCACCGCAGCCAAGACTCCTGTAACAAAAAAGAACATGTCAATCCAGCCCGATTTCTCTGACGTGTCTACCACAACGTCGTGCACATGCCAGTGCAAATGCGGCAAGAGAAATATTCAAGAAACTCCTGTCAAACCCAAGACTCTCTCCACACCCCGTCCATCTAATACACAGACGAAGACCAGCAGTGTACCACATATTTCTTCAAATATTAAACAATCAAAAACCAAGCAAGGTTCGAAGGTTAAATCCCTGAACCTTGTTAACTTCATAAAATCAAAGCAAACAACATCCAAGAAGTCCGGGAGACGAATGAAGAATATCTCTGTTCTTCCTACCTCCGAGTCGGAATGTGTATTGTCCGACGGTGACGCGGAAATGCACATTCAAGAGCCTGACCCCGGAGGTTCCAAAAAGTAATGGCTTCCATACTTCAGTGGAACCTTAATGGTTATAGAACTCAACGTGAAGAGTTACAACTCTTAGCGCGTCGTAATCCGATCTGTATTTGCCTACAAGAGACACACCTTTCACCAGAACACTCACCCTCTCTGCGAGGATACAGCAGCTTCAGATATGACGACACCACGGGAGATCGAGCAAGAGGAGGATTTGCCGTGTTTGTTAGAAACACAATCCTCTGCTCACCTGTTCTCCTACAAACCCATATCCAGGCTATAGCAGTCAAAATTCACAGTGTACCATCTATGACCGTGTGTTCTATATATCTCCCTCCGATACGAGATTTTTCGGAGACCTCCCTCATAGATTTAATTCATCAGCTCCCTCGACCATTCCTCCAGCTTGGAGATTTCAACGCCCACAGTGTACTGTGGGGCTCGTCGAGCGATTGCCCCAGGGGCCGACTGCTGAATTGTTTCTTTGAGGGAGAAGATTTATGCATAATGAACACCGGGGAGATGACCCACTTTGCATTTGCCACTGGGTCATGGACTGCCATAGACCTCTCAATTTGCTTTCCTGAAATTGCTGATATCTTTCAATGGAAGGTAGAAGATGATCATCATCCTATCTGGTTCTCGTTGCAGGAACGTGCGACTATTTCCGAATGCAAGCCACAGAAATGGATTTTCAGTAAGGCTAATTGGACAGAGTACCGTTCTCTGTCTGTCTTCCTGTCTCNCAGAGAAACTGGTAGTGTCCAAGAGAGGGTCGACCATCTGACCTAGGTGATTCATCACGCCGCTGAAGAATCCATTCCGAAAACATCTATATTTCCGCAAAGACCTCATGTCCCCTGGTGGAACGTCGCATGTCGATCTGCCATTCGGGCAAGGCGAAGAGCATTGCGGAGATTTAAGGCTAGTTCATCTCCGGAAAACCTCGCCGCATATCGGATTGCTAGAGCAAAAGCGCGCAGAACTATCAAAGAATCCAGATCCACCTCCTGGAAAGCGTTTCTAAGCACCATTAGGAGAACAACATCGTCCACTAAAGTATGGGAGTCCATCCGAAAGATATCTGGANATCCGAAAGATATCTGGAAGGTATTCTCGAGTCCCAATATCTGGACTCAATTATCAGGGTCGGGTTCTCACCAACAACAGAGAAATGGCAACAGCAATCTACAGCAAACTGCGATCTTGATTTCAAGAGAATAAGGGAAACAGCAGAGAGCACATCTTTTGACTTTCGTTCCACCAACTGGGAACCCTACAACTCTTCCTTCTCTATGTGGGAACTTGAGTCAGCTCTAGCGACAGTCCACAACACTGCTCCTGGCCCCGATTCAATTCATTATGAAATGCTGAGACAACTAAGTCTCGAATCGAAAGAGTACCTTCTGGATATCTTTAATCTTTCATGGTCCGAAGGAGTATTCCCTAATTCCTGGAAGGAAGCAACGCTTATCCCTTTACTAAAACCAGGTAAGGACAAAACGAACATTAGTAGTTATCGAAGCATTGCCTTGACGAGTTGTGTTGGTAAAACTCTGGAGAGAATTATCAACCGACGTCTCGTCTGGTATCTTGAACGGCATGACTTGCTGAGTCGATCTCAGTGCGGTTTCAGAAAGTTCCATTCCACCTTGGACAACTTACTTCTCCTGGAATCAGCAATTCAAGATGCTTTCGTCCGAAGACAACATCTCATTGGAATATTCTTTGACATCGAGAAGGCTTACGATACTACTTGGCGTCATGGCATTTTACAACAACTCTATGCCTGGGGATTTAGAGGACGTCTTCCTCTGATGCTCATGTCCTTTTTGGATCAGCGTTTCTTCCGCTATAGAATTGGAAGAGACACCTCGGATCTCCTTCTTCAGGAGAACGGTGTTCCTCAGGGCTCAGTCTTGAGTGTGACCCTTTTTGCAGTGGCCATAAACAGCATAACGTCTACTGTAAAGAATCCTGTTTTACACTCTCTTTTTGTCGATGACTTTGCTATCTTTTGTTCATCACAGAGTGTCACAGGTGTGGAGCGACAAATTCAACTCGTCCTTAATAGATTATACCACTGGTCGAAAACGACAGGTTTTCGTTTCTCTGCTGAGAAAACACGCTGTGTTCTTTTCAGTAGGAGACCAAGCCTTCTGACAGAACCTCACCTCGCCCTGGGGAACAACGTTCTCAAATTCTATCCTTTTGTGAAATTCTTAGGTCTAATATTTGACCAGAGACTGAATTGGATTGAACATCTAACAGACCTAAGAGCAAGAACATTAAAATCTCTGAATTTATTGAAGTGCCTCAGTAGCAGGGAATGGGGCGCTGATCGCTACTCCCTGCACCAGTTTTATCGAGCATTCATAAGATCTCGGCTCGATTATGGCTGCGTTGTATATAGCTCTGCTCGTGCAAGCTTTTTAAAGACGTTAGATAGTGTCCACCATGCAGGAATTCGACTAGATACGGGAGCATACCGCACTAGTCCCATTCCGAGTTTGTATGTCGAGAGTGGCGAACCATCTCTTTCCCTCCGGCGGCAAATCCTCATGCTACGACACTTTTGCCACTTTTAAACGTTACCCGACAACCTGGTGCACAACGCGGTTTTTCATCCATCATCTTCTTCCATGCGTTTCTACAACAACAAACTGAGATCAACCAAACCTTTTGAATATCGCTCCAAACAAATTTTGGAAACCTTAAATATACGCACACCAAATGTCTTCCATCAAGGTTTTAGTAAGTCTCCGCCTTGGGCTTTGTACAAGCCGAAGATTATTTTCGATCTTCTGCATCATGAGAAGAAGAACACTCCAGCTCCGATGTTGTGGGTATACTTTCAGCTAATCCTCTACAAACACCGGGTCCGTATCCCTGTGTTTACCGACGGGTCGAAGCAGGCTGATGGTGTCGGCTGCTCCGTGGTATTTCCCCGTGATACCAGTGGCTACCGTCTAGGCGACTTGTGCAGTGTTTACACTGCAGAGTGCTACGCCATTTTGCGAGCATTGCGAACTACAAAGTGCTCCGGCGGATCACATTTCCTGATTTGTTCTGATTCGCTGAGTGCCCTCCAAGCAATCCAGAACATGTATCCAGCTGATAAGCTGATCCAGAACATCCAGGATGTACTTTACTCACTGCAAAGTGATGGAAAGAACATAATGTTTTGCTGGGTTCCCGAACATGTAGGTATCAGAGGAAATGAGGAAGCAGACGATTCCGCAAAGACGGCATGCCTCAAAAATCGCGTGGATTTCCACGATTCCAAAACTAGATCTCCTAAATTCCGTCAAGATAAGGATTCTGAGTGAATGGAGCAATGAGTAGTTAGCTGTTGAAAGGAATAAGCTCCGGATTATTAAATCTTCTGTTAAGTCATGGAGCAGTTCCTGTAGGCCAGCCCGGCGCGACGAGGTCTTGCTGACCCGCCTGCGCATAGGACATTGTCCTCTCACTCACAGGTATCTCTTACTATTTGATGATGAACCCGTTTGTGAAGAGTGTAGCTGTTCCCTGACAGTTCGTCACCTACTAACTGATTGCAGAAGATACTCAAGTATACGGAGACAAATTAGTCTGGCTGCAGATTTACCAACAATTCTCGGAAATGAAACGGTTACTGTTAATAAACTATTGAATTTTATGAGTAGATCGGGGCTCCTCCCACAAGTGCTTGGGAGGGTTTAAAATTTGCATTCCCTTTTCATCTTTACTGTCTTCTTTGTTTTCATCGTTCGTTTCTGTAATTCGAAAATATAATATTTAAAAATTGTTTTCCTTTTTTGTGAAATAATGTATTGGTATTCTGTTTTCTTTTCTTTCATCTTTCTATTTAGATATTTGTTGATTTCATGAGGGTTTTTTAGTGGGTATGATCGAGATATTCGGTGAGAGTAACTACGGCTCTTCTCTATGGTGCGAAACTGCATTTTTCCCTACTTGCATGGGCGGTAATGACCTTCGATGTTGACCAGCCCTAAAGCTCCAAGAAAAAAATAAATAGAAATGGACATAAAATGAAGTTTGACAGTAATTTATTTTGATTATCGGGGAATGTGCTGTAATCTGAAATCCATAACTAGATTTAATTTAGAAGGCAATGTGTGTCTGATTTCTGCAGACACACGCAAATGTCACGTTATAGTTATCGCTGTCAGGAGAACGATGCCAGCACGCTCCGGCCACACAAGACACCTTTTGGTCCACATTCTCGTAGCTACGACTTTTCGCAGTTCTAGGCGGAACTGTTAGCTTTGCAACGAAGCGGTAGCGAGACGGTTCCAAGTTGAGTTACAGTACTGTTAGTCCGAGGTTGGAGCGGTAACTTATTTGTTTCGACTGCAGAGCGTTGCAACTAGGCAGTTCCATGCTGTTGTCACGACGGGTCTCGTCTCTAGTTAAATACTGAGGCGGTTTTCATCCCCGTTGATGGGTAGGATAGCTCAGACTTAGATTTAAAGTAACTCGCTTGGCGTTGCCCTGTCATAGGTCTTGGTGAGAGGTTGAAATAATAACTCATGCACAAATATTAATGGAATTTACTGAATAATAAAGCCCTGAGTGGGCATGAAAACAATCAATTACATTGCTGTACTACAATACAGCGTTATTACAACGTTCTAACATAGCTTGCCGTAAGGGCTGCTTGTGTCGAGATCCGACAATGTTCCAAGTTCATACCATCGGAGAGTTCATCCGGCCCGAAGTTGATCCTCACCGTAGAAGCCACGGTGGCAGGTTCGTCAGTCATCTAATGCTCGGGCCTCGAGATCTGTCGAGGGCCGTGGCGCGATAAGACGGCGGCGCAGACGAAGTCGGAGTAGAAGTAGGTCGAGTGATGCGCCGCCCTTGTCTTAAGTAAGTTCGTGGGGGGCGCGCGGGGGATGAAGAAACCCTTTGGCCAACACCCTGCTGAGGTGGTGGTAGTGTATATTCGTAAGAATACAGTATTGTGTGGAGATGGAGGGGATTTTCCGTAGTGATGGAAAAGTTGCACACGGTCCGTCGAAAGACCAGTGGGAAGGGTAGGGCATTGTCCGTAAGTTTAGATGCATTTAGGAAGGAGGAGGGAGGAACGTCATATGGGGGGGTGCCATGGTGCGACTGTCACGTTCCTATGTGTCATCTCATGGAAAAATACAGCGTCTTTGCCACAGACAAAAACAGGAAGTGGTTCCTATCTCTCGCGGCTTGGCACCGCGTCGTCGGAGAGGCCCTGCTTAGGGGAGCAAGTAACATCCCAAATGTATCAAGACCATTGTGAGGGCCGTCGGTAACTATCAGCCCTTCCTATTAGCAATCGGAGAGGGTCGAGAAATCCTGGGAGGCTCCCACGCTACGAGACGATGGGTTCTGTGAGGGAAGCGTCATGTCGCCTCGTGACACTGTCGTAGGCTTCTGCGACCGGTGGCAATGGTATCTTGGCTTCCAAGGTAAATGAAGTGGCAACAACCCGGAAGACAAGATACCACTGACAAGTATGGAGGTCAAAACGTCAATGAGCCGGCGTTTTGACCACCATATCAAGTTCTTTTTCAGGGCGAATGCGAGGCAGTTCCAGTTGCAACGACACACCTCTAATAAGAAACCACCTGGCACCTATCCCCTTCACTACAAGCACACCTGGGCTGGCCATGGATTGCGTGCACGGATTTCGGGAGTCGAGACGGAAACTGTACTGCTGCAACCGGAGCAGAAAGTTCCGGGTTAGAGTTCCGATCCCTCATCACTTTCGCAGACCATACATGGTACATTATCGGGACTGATTAAACATTGCAAAATGAATGATAGGCCACGAAAAAAGAAAGAATGCGACATGACATTCTCAGTCACTGTAAGAAAGGCTTATAACCACATGGAATGCCACCTGACACAGATCTTCAAGATACAACATTGCCTTCTAGTAAAACGCAATTTACCACGTATTTTAAGAAGCAATCATTAACATAAATTTCAACATTTCTATCGTCAGAAAATAGTGTTATAGAACAGCATGTACATCGCCTCGTATTCTGGACTAGATCTACTGCTGAGGCGATACATACCACAAAAAATTTTAATTATAAGAAATCCTAGCATTCTTAGCGTTGATGGAGTGAATTCTCTATCGTTTTTCTTTGTTAGTGTTAAGTGAGTTTATTGGTTTAGAAATGGATAATAAAAATGTCCTTGTAACAGGTAATTTACACACAAATTGACAATCTTTATATATAAAAGTTCACCCTGCGTATGTTTGTGTCCGCAAAACTCGAAAAATAGTCGATCGATTGACTTGAAATTTTGACACAACGTTGCATTCGAATACGCGCGTTTTTATATACNCGATTGACTTGAAATTTTGACACAACGTTGCATTCGAATACGCGCGTTTTTATATACCTACTGTATAGATGTCATACCTGTGGCCTGCCTGTGGCAGAAAGAAACATGCAACATGAAAATGGCAACGGATACATTGCATTAGGGTCGACGATGTTTTTAAACTACCAATGTCGTTAAGTTTAATTTGAGATCACATGGTGGCACGGTATCCTTAAGAGCTGGAGTGGGAAGGGTGAGACGTAAAATGACCGATATTAGGGTCGAGTCCATAGTTTTTGTGTATTCTGAGACGAATAATAATATTTCCAATGACATTGTATTACATTATGTACATTATGCACGACACCTCTGAAGGTGAGACTTGGGAAGAACGTGACACGAAAAAAAATATTGAAAATGTCAGGCAAGAAACGATTTTACGAATATTCGCTCCTAAGAGGGAGAAATGGGAAATTGGTGTTTTCTACAACCTTTTCAATTACATCAGTGATTAATACACACCTATACTATCAAACCTCCACCATTAATGGATAACATTTTCATTGGATATCAATGTGAGAAACAATAAAGTTACAGATATAATACAAAATTCACGCGAGCAAAGCTGCTGGAACTTTGCATAATCGTAGGATTTATGCAAAAATTAATGGAAATATTGTAGTATACTCGCGACGCTAATGCATTATCTATTTTTTTGTTTTTTAATTTAAAAGTAGTATTAGTACTTATGAGACTTGAAGCCTAAAGGTTTTAAAATTTATACTTCATATTTTTAAAAGATCTACATTTGTACCTTCTAAGTACTTGCACGCATGATGAAAGAAGATAGGGACTTTTTTGTAGTTATACTTTTTTGATTTTGATTTTACTGAACAACAAATAGTTTAGATTCTACAAGAGGGTTAATTAACTTGCACCGTTGGCGTCTTTGCCATCTTTTATCTTGGGAAGATAATTGATAAATGATTTGTTACTGATGATAGTGTGATAAGATACGAAACCACGAGCAAGAAGGTAGCCTCCAGTTTCGTGCAATGCAATCTCTTACACAGTATAACCCATGTCGTCCTTATATTAATTAATTTTGCATAGACTAACAAATTCGACAAGCACTCATACAATATATGATATACCTCTCACGTCCATCATCACTTCCAAAATCATCTATAGTCATACAAATAAAACATATCTGTAAAACTTCAACTTGAAACTTGGAAGTGGCCAAAAAGTCCACGACAAATTTTGAAGCAGGAGGACAACATACAAGTGAATGTTTCCCAACAAATATAAGTTTGTAAAGAAATATATAATTAAAAACCGATGACCTTTTATGGACTTTGAATAATATGTATATTTTCTGTGAAGAGCTCAGTATGTTTCGACTTGGATTAAAGTCATCATCCAAGTCAAAATGTAGTGAGCTCTATTATTCAAACTATTATTCAAAATCCATAAAAGGTTGTAAGTTTTTAATTATTTTTTTAATTATTTCTTTCTTTAGATTATATAATGGATGTTAATTGTAGTAAAAGTTTGTAAAATTGGGCAGTCATCATCTTCCATTAGGCAGTACAGTTAATTAATATTAACAAATTTTCAAACTATTATTGCTATTTGGTGATACAGTATTTGGTGTTGTTTTCACTCAGTGACATTTTGAAATCAAATTANAAAAAAAAAAAAAAAAATCATAAATAATAATGCTAGTAACATATACACACATATGTTGGGTAGAAGACATGATACAATTTTAAGGTAATAATGAGGTTCAGAGCATAAGCAAATTAATATCTGGAACTGCCTTGGGTGGCAATAACAGATGCAATCCTTTGTATAGAATCCAACTAAGCTTGCGTGCCTTAGAGGGGAATATAATCCATTAGGTTTCAACTGAAAACCAGAGTTTATTAATCGCAGTAGCTTTCATGTAGCTAATAATATCTCAGCAACACCAGGGAGCACTTTCACAGAATCACAAGTATTGTTCATAACTGCTTTGTACTAATGGAACTTGTAATTGCAAATAGTTTAGTCATTTCATGAAAGTTTGGTTAGCTTGTCAGTAACAAGCACTTGCGAGCAAAATATCTTTTTCTTTTGTGTGCTCCAATCACTAGGCTTAGGTTCTTTCTGAAAATTTCTAATAGTGTTAAGAAAAGTTTAATTTGAAGTATGAAAACTGGAATAAAATTCCCACACAATCGAAACTATTCTGAATTTCATAAAAGGAATTTTTTACAAATCTGTTTTGAATTATAATAGAATTTTGTAATAGGAAGGAAAATAGACAAAATAAAGTGAGTCATCCTGTTATAGTCATACCACTCATTCCACTTCTTTAACAAACTGCTTCCCAGCTTGGGAGCAGATGCTATTTTATTCTTGTGTGTTTTGTGTTTGCAATTATAATTCAAATGGGTATTCAATCATTATAAGAATATAGTTTAGTTTTAGAAATATATGTTGTACACTGAAATTGTCTGTAAACTGAGATATATTTAGAATAATAAAATGACAACAGTACATATTTGTTTAATAACTGTACTATTGTAATCTATTGAAAAACAAATTTGCTCAGCATTCTGTAGATATTAAAACTGTTAACTATTTTAGCTCTTTTTAGAAACAGGACGGCACATGTCATGATTTTGCCATGGGACATAGAAATGTTAAACCTGCCACTGTCTTAGGGTTCTTTGATCGGAAATGATAGGATTGTCCCTTGCAAGCATCTAGAAAGTTAGTAAGTTTATTGTCCTCCACATGGTCATGTGCACTTTGTAACTACTTTTTTGACATTATTATCTGTTTTTGAACACACAATGGATTTTTTGAAAAAGTAAGTGTTTTTAATTGGTACTATGTAGAAAACGATGTATATCTTCCACATCCAATAATATTTTTAAAAATTTTAAGGGTAAAATATTGTATGTGGCAAATAAATAAGACACTAATAATTATGAAATGAACAAAATATTTCCAGATTTAGAGAAGAAGCTTCTAAGGGTTGGAGAACAGGCCAGATATTGCATCATCAACAGCGAGGTGAAAATTGCGACGGACCGGGACTCAAACCCAGGGCCTCCTGCTATGGCCGCAGGTGTGATGCCCACTGCACCACCTCGACTCCCAAGTCCTCACACAACTTCCACTCAGCCTGTTCCGGAGATCCTGGGTCACATCCCCCTTCAGGGGATAATTGTGGAGCGTTAGCAATATTAACAATCTACTTTGGGTGATAGGGCATCCAATTTACACACTTTAAATAAAATTTTAGACAATTCTTCTTTAAATCTTTTTATGAGCTTTTTTAACATTATATGAAAATATGGAATTTACAAAAATGAATTCATTCAAGTTACTCGTAACCCTGGATTACACTGAAATGTAATGTGAAGGAATGATACCAATCATGATCTTCATGAAGGCAATATTGATGCAGTGTTTGAAGAGGGGATGTAGTTTGCATATTCACTAGCCTCACCCCCAAAAACTATGACTTACATTTCCACACTGTTGTAAAACATACTACAAGTCTTAACAGCTTATTTGAAGAACATCTGAGACACAAGAAGTTTTGAAGATGTCCTTTTTAACTCTTCAGTCATTACTGTCTTCATATACTTTTTCAGTCCCAAACGTAACAGCAATTTAGGTTACTAGATCGTGAATATTTTGGCATTGTTGAGCAAGAAACTGAACAAGTGTCCGAGTAGGTCTCCCAGTCATTCCTTTCACTAAATAAGGCATAGCTTCATTGGCAACAGGACCCATTACTCCTGCCATATCTAAATGAATCCAATCACCTTTGGGTGCAAATTCCTGCAAAACAAAGAATCAATAAAGAATACTCATTAAGTTACTGATAATGAGACACATCACCAATATAAAATAAAATTAAAACTTGATAATTAAACTAAAAGTTAAGAAAAACTAATATTGAGTAACAAAAACATGTAAACAAGTACCTGTAAATAAGTTCAAATCTGTGTTAAATGATTTAAAAAATATGAAAAAGGCATATTTTGAAAATCATGATTAATTAATGGTTAAATGATTTAAAATGTTTTTTAAAATCATTAAACCAATAATTGACCGGAAGTCGAAAGGACACCAGGACGACCAAGGTGAATATGGGAGCAATACATGACACAGTTATGGAGGAGGGAATGAAAAACTCTTCGGGAAGTCAGTCACTAGGCACTGAACGAAGGAAAATATAGAGAATGGCTAACCTGAAGCAGAAAGGCACAAATGGAAAGATGAAGAAGAAGACATAAAAACATATATATGAAATTCAAAACCCTGATTTAATTACAAAAGACTTGTATTTAACAAATATGAGAAGTTGGAGACCACTCAACTCACAAAATTTAAACAACAATAGTAGCCTCCGACTACTCGCATTTGTTAAAAAATCAGGGTTATGACATTCATAATCTTATGTTTATATGCCTTTTTCATGTTTTATAAAACACTTAACACAGATATCAACCTCTTTTTTTAAAATCAAGATTTTAACCTATTTATAGGAACTTGTTTACATCTTGTTTATAATTTTAGTTTTTGTAACTTAATTTTTCATAGTTAGGTTTTAGTTTTTTATTTAAACTTTTATTTTCCTTATTACTTTTTAGTTCTTAATAATAGTATTTGATTGGTAAAACCACACAGAATGACAATATTTTTTTTGTTCCATGGTCTTCCCAACCCCATATCTAGGGGTGTCATGCACCCCATGTCGTCTGACCATTGACATCGGGAGAATGATTATTCATCTGAGAATTCCCAAAAACTATGGTTTCTACTCTAACATAAGTTAGGGTGGTAGGGGTGTACTAACCCCCATGTGTACTGATTGTGGACTAATGCAGCACCAAAGGTGTCGCATTTATCTCATTGGCTTTGAAAAACTAGTTTCAAAATTACTATAGGTTATTTCCATATTTTTTACTTCCCATCTACTAGGTAATATGGGTGTATTTTCAACCATGGGGACTAATTGTGAACTTAAGCAATAGAGACAATTCTACTCAACAGCCCTCAAAACCATGTATTCAATATGAAATGTCTCAGTGGAACATCTATATTTACATACACAGACTGTTAAATACATTACCCTTCCCTTGCTTTGCCATAGGTGGGTAAAAGAAATTTGTGATGTGAGATAATACTGAACTTCGTAATTTGTAAAACATCCAAGCCATGCACCTAATCACAATATATTGAACGAACATAAAATAAGAGCATACCAATCATGTGATTGATAATATATTCATCGATAAATTTTCTTGAACATGGGACTCAGCCAGCAGAATATCTTTGAGGTGAACCAGATGTAACACCTTCCTACCTCCAAGTACATAAAATAGTGAAGTGCTATCTGATTTTTCAATCAGCAAATGTAGTTTCTCTTGGATTAATAACTGTCGAACTAACACACTAAGATTTATCAAAGAATATTTTCTGAGTAATTACATTCTTTTTTAACTGATCATGTTTCTTTGAAGATATAAATTTTTTAAAACACTTTTCTCTGTAAGAATAAAATCTTAAAATACACATTCATATACAAGCACAATAAAGAAAAAGCCTTAGAATTCCACAATATGCAAGAGACCCAATGTTCAATTCTAGAATACAATCAATTGCAAGATTCAATAGTTCCACAAGGAGGGGAAAAAGCTGGAATTTTTTTACCTTCAGGAAAGCAGCAGCTGTACATGAGCCAGCCATTCTCACTTTACTGATGTTGTTCACATCTACCGATGGGAAATCTGATGGCAAAAATATTTGTTTGTATTAACAATAGAATATCTATATTATAATAATTACCTCTCATGTATAATACAGGATGGGGACATTTTGGGATCAGTGAAATGAACAATAATTTCTAGGAAATTCAACAAAATAACAGAATGATAGATACAATTATGTTTTACAACACAATTATTATAACATTCTTTTTTCATTAGTTCACAAAATTTTCCCCCAAATTACTGACTCATGATTTATTTAAATTATAACTCTTGATGCTCAAGCTAGGCTCTTATTTGTGTACTATTAAAGGACAATCTCAATGTTCTATTACTTCAACGAATATAATCACTGTGAAGTAATTCTATGAAAATAATATTTTTTTTTTAATTATCAAAGAAAAATGAAGATTTTGGTGATCATTGGGTAGAAAGCCAAAGAATACTTCAAAGAAAAAACCCTTCAATTCAGAAAAACTGTCTTTATATGCAAATTAAACTGTCTTTAACGATATGAATACAATGAAGATATAAATTAATGTCTTTATATACAATTATAAAAAATGTCTGTTATTCCAGCAATATGACATAAATATTTCAACATAGGGAACATAATGTTAGGCATGAAGCCCCACAAGAAAAGATGTCTCAGATCAGGGCCAAGCTGACCAATTTGTTAACAGGAAAGTAGTATACATAAACATAACATTCTTCCACATTCCTACACATAGAGAAGATATGTAATAACTTTCAACCACCTAAAAATGGCGACAAACAAAGAATCAAACCTAGGACTGCTGCTTTGATTGCATCAGTATTCCACATGGTGTAGTGGTGTAGTGGTTAACACCTTATGATCAAAGCAGGTGTCCCAGTTTCAATTCCTGGCTCATTGCCATATTCATCTGACTGAAGGGTACTAATAAATGTCATGGATTAAGAAGAAATTTGGCATAAAATTCTTATTTAAAAAACAACAGCTGGGATATTAACTCAAAACTTTCGATTACCTACTAAAGGAGGAGTGTTTACATCATCAATGGCCAAGTGAAAATTGTGACAGACTGGGACTTCCTACTCTGATAATAGGTATGCTGTTCACTGCACCATCTGCCTCGACTCCCAAGTCCATATGCAGCCAGGTGGATTTTGTATACACACTTGGGAGTCAAGGCAGTGGTCAGCACACCTGCGACCAGAACAGGAATTGCTGGGTTTGTGTTCTAGTCCATCGTAATTTTCACCTGACCGTTGACGATCCAACAGCTGGGATAGTAAACAGTTTTCACATCAAGAGGGAACATTCCTGGTTAACTAGTGTTACTTGCCTGCCACATGTGGTGTGTAAAATGACCAAAGGGGCATTCTCCAGAGTCTATCCCCAGTTTCAGCTCCAGCTGCTTCCAGTTCTTTCCACCGCGCAGTAGAAGTACAGTATGCCCCAGCACAAGCATTCCCCAATGCAATTTTTATGGCCCCTTCAAAGTTTCATAATTTAGTTATAATAAAACATTTAAAAATAAACATTTGAATTAGTCATATGATTACCAGTTAAAGTAGCAATATCAAGAACAACTTTTCCTTCAAATCTCGCTGCATAACACAATGCATCAGCAAGAATCAGTCTTCCTTCAGCGTCAGTATTGTCGATTTGTATCGTTTTCCCATTCATAGCAGTAACTACATCACCAGGCTTGGTGGCACTTCCACTAGGCATATTTTCACATAATGGAATTAGACCTTTGGCAAAACAAAAAGCAACAATTAATGTAATGAGAAGAATAAAGAGCATCAACACTAAATAAAATTATATTTTCTTTGTATCATTACCTATTACACTAAATAAAATTATATTTTCTGTGATCATTACCTATTACATTGAGAGGAAGATTCAACTTTGCAGCTCCATAAATAGAGGAAACCACACAAGCGGCTCCTCCCATATCAGCTCTCATTTCATCCATTGCATTGGATGGTTTAATGGAAATGCCACCACTATCAAATGTTACTCCCTTGCCTTCATTAATCACATAAAAGTGAATAAATGCTCAAAATAATTAGACTGATATAAAACAAAAATATTTTTTCCCTGATACACTCACCAACTAAAACTACAGGTTTATCTTCTTTGGCACCACCAGAATAATTTATTTCAACAAATACTGGTGGCTCAATTGAGCCTTTGGCAACTGACAAAAATGATCCCATTTCCATACTTTCTGCCCATGCTTTGTCTCTCAATACTACATTGACACCAAGTGGACTTAATACTTCAGTTGCTTCCTGTGTAAATCATTTACAAAGATATAAACCATCTGCAGTCATTGTATTTCATGTCAAGAGTTGAATATATTTTTAAATATACTCTAAAACAATACTGTTAAAACTGAAAATTAGGCCATCTTTTGTATTGAATAGAATACATGAAAATAAGACAATTTTGGAGCCAGCACTTCATAATCCTATTGTAGACAGAATTTTATGCAAGTGTGGGTTCTTCAATAAATTACTGAATCAGAAATGAGTGCTGAAAAACTTTAAGTAAATTGCTGATTTTTAACAGAATGTTTCTTGGAGTCTTAACCAGTGATGATATCCCAAATTTCCTAGAACTGGATCTCTAAAGGCAAGTGATAATTAAGATACTAATCTGTTTTGCTTTCATACCTACAAATTTTGTATTCAATTAATGAAAACAAAACAACTGTGAATTATTACTTGCGTAATTATTCTTAATCACTCTAATTTCATTGTGCATATCACATGTTCCCAGAACAATATACGTGCATTCAAATGGTATGTTTCCTATCATATTGTCGAATTATTCTAAGAAAGTATTTTGAACCCAATCTGTTCAAAGAGAGTGAATTATTATTATGTTAGATTATGTTAGATATAACAAAAACACAAATATGTCCTCAATTATCATTGGAAACAAGTAAGTAATTTGTTAATTCAACTCTATTTTGGAAAATAATAAATAAAATTTATTTTCAGATAATTTAACAACACTGGTTCACTAATTCCTTTTAATTTTAAGAGCTGGTTAACACAAACTGGTTGGATCACTGGCCTTATCCCAACTTCACTTGATGTGAACAGGACCTACATTCTGAAAAGGAGTAAATGAACTTATGAATTAACTTTTGAAGAAATTTTTTTTTCAGACATTTACACTCACACTAGCAAACAATTTCAGTTTCATCTTGTAATTCCTGCTTTTTATGAGTGAATTGAATTTGTTATGAAACATTCATTCCGGTCTGACTTTCATAGTTAATTGCAAAATAATTTAAAGCATAAACTAAAGGCTGTACCTGTCCAAATATAGAAGGTGTCATATGATTTGCTGGAGTGTCCTTTAGTCTTCGAGCTAAATTTTGTGCTTCAGCCAATATCAGCCCTCTTTTCCAATCTTCTCTTTAACAATACAAATTCTTACATAATTATCATTTGAAGGAAAAATACACATCATACTATATGTTTTGACATACTTGTTTCCACTATACAGGTTCAACTTCGGGGGTACTTTTCTCTTAGCCTCATTTTTGAAACCTTGATACCTCCAAATTCCAAGACCTGCTCCTTCTGCAGCAGCTGTTGCATCACCTAAATCTTCGATAAAAATATCTGTTGCACCAATGTTCTGCAATTGTTGAACTCCCACTGAAAATATAATTTACTAAAAAATAATCTTTTTCAATAGCACAAATAAAAACACCCATTTCCTCAAAATTACATAAATTAATTCAAGATTTCCATTTAAAAATACAATTTGATGTATTGATAATTTGACATTTATTCACTAGTTTTACACACCAAATAGTTCTAATAATTTCTATCTGCTCATGAAAAAAAAGAAGATTTTTTACTTATTTGTAAACTTGAAACAAAAGAAAATAATAATTCTTAATTCTATGTTAATATTTTAATAGAAAATGTCAAAAGCTGTTTTCTATTTTGTGAAATGACAAATTAACTGAAACATTATAATAAATGGAGAACTTGACTGTGATTTTAATTTTAACTATTTCATATTTATTTGATATTAATAGTTAATATACTGTAATAAAATAAAGGTCTCTAGATTAAAACCATGGTATTACGCATTTCCTGCTAAGTTGAAGAAGGGCCCTTAGCAAAGCTTGGTAGAAAAATATAAATCTTTTAATTGTTTATTAATAAAGTTCACACAGTTTAACTTATTAATTCTCATTTTTCTTACATGTATTTTGGACATTATCCGTTTTCTTAAGCTGTTCATTTATATTCATCATAAGCAACATTTTCGATGTTCTCCTTCAATGTCTGTCTTTAGGGATCCAATAGCACTGGGAATCAAACTGGGCTATTTTGGTTTGGGATCCCAGTAGCCCTTTGGTAGCCTGGAAGAACCAAAGTACCCCAGTTCAAATCCTGGTGCTGTTAGATGCCTGAAGATGTTAAAGGAGGATGTCTGAAACATTGCTTGTGTTATTCACCAGTTGAATGTAATTACACAGATTAAGACAATGGATAATGTCCAAAATAGTTGTAATAGAAATGAAATTTCAACATCGTCAAGAAAGTAGTACAGAGAAGACGTACAGTTAACTTCTGTTAACTGAAATTCAGTACTCTGCTAATAATGAGGAAGACAAGGATGATTCAGTACTGTCACTCAGTTGAAATGTGTCTCAGGGCCATAGTCTCCTCAAAACAAAGCTTAGAATTCTGTGAAAACATGACTAAATATGAAATGAAACAACTCTAACAGATGTTGGTTTCCTAGTTGAATTAGTATAACTAATATAACACAGCTATTCCCTCTAGTATTGTAGAGTAACTCTTTTTTTCAGCAGTGAAATATATTGAGTGAGATAATTGTTCAACCTTCTCTGATGAAAATTTGAACAAACTGATGTGTAAGACAGTATCTTGCACCTTCTGCAAGACGAAGCTGCTTCAAATACAATAAATATTGCATTTGTTTTTTTATTTCCTTTATTATTTTCATCCTGGCCTGGATTTTGCTCCGGTTTTCCTTCGGGTAGAGGCGGATTTCTTATACAGACTCTCTAGGCTTTTTCTAGGGACATGTTTATTGTAACAATCAATAATGAATTTAGTGTTATTTTAATTCTTCTGATTTTTAAACACTATACTCAGAGTAATCTATAGTTTCATAATAATTTGTACATGTAAAATAATGTTTTTGTGTTAAATTACAAACATATTGACATTCTATTAGTATTATAACTCGTAGTTAACTTTTTATCTTATGTAGGAATTTTTGCTTAAATTTTTGAATTCGCCTCTGCCTTAGGGCCCTTGATTGGAATTGATGGAATGGTCCCTTGCTTGTTTCTGGAGAGTAATTGTCCTCCATGAGGTCATATGCAGTTTGTACTGTTTTGACAATAAATTTATTTATTTTCCATCACTACTCAGTCTGTCCTACTTACTCTATAATATTAAATGTATCTTACAATAAAGTTTCGTGCATTTGTCTAACAATAGAATTCTTTACTATTTGATTTAACATTAAAAATATTCAATAGTTAATGTTTAATATGAACTTATATTACATCTTCACCAAATAACACTTCAACCATTATTAAAATAAACTTTTTGAGTAGTGGACTAATGTGAAATTTTAGATCAACTCTGTCCACCTATGGCCATCATTAATATTAAGTTAAAACAAAAGTAACTTGCCTCCAGCAGCCACTCTAACAGCTTCTTTGCCAAAGTGAATTTGTTCTTCTTCATCAAAATTTAAGCTTTCTTTCCCCAAGCCAATAACTGTCACAACTGGATATTCTTCACTCAAATTGTAGAATATTCTGGCTTTGCCCTTACCAAGAACAGGTCCAGCTCTATTATGGAAAAAATATAATAATGAAAATAAATCATAGGTCTTTTTCAAAGGACTAATATTGAAAATCATAAAACACAATATCAATTCTTAAATACTTTTATTCATCACACACTTATCTAACAGTCTTACAATGAATACAGAAATGTTACTGAGCAAATAAGAATTTTAATAATTTGGCACAAGATGGGGAAGAACAGTTCTTAATTTTTCTACCTTTAATTTTAACAATTCAATACAGCAAGCACTACAACTTTAAAATCAGCCGCTTTTGCTCACTCAGACAAATGAGATAGAGGGAGACATGAAAACACTAAGGATTGCATTTACCATTAGGCACACTAGACATCTGGCCAGAGTGCAAAATTTTTTAGAGGAAAGAAGTAGGAATTTAAGTTTTGAAAATTATTACAAATACCAAAAGCACAGATTTATAAGTTGAAATATACTTTACAATAATAATGTACTTTAGTTATTGATTTAAAATTTAATATTATTTTCATTTAATAATAACATAAATTTTTTATATTCTAATCAAAACTCACACAATTCTAAAAAAAGAAGAAAAAAAGAGCTGAACTCAAAAAATAAGACAAATATAAAGAAAATCAAATTATATTAATCATGAGAACTTATCTTTAATATGGAATGGGTGAGAGGTGGAGGGGGTAGGGTATGAGATGGCAGGGAAGGGGAATGGTAGGCGATTCTCAAAAAACCTCAGGGCGTTGGAACCCTAAATGCAGAATTGAAAACACAAGATGCCTAATAATACAGAGGAGACAAAAAAATTATTCATTCTCCACATATAAAATAGTGTTAGTCACTAGTAGATTTTCTAAGTATTAAAAAGGATTTGAATATCTTATTTCCATGTGAAAATATATTAAGCACAGGGGTAAAAATTAACTGAACTTTGCACAAACTTCAATGATGAATTCTAAACAGTAGAATACAGTAGTCATACTACGTTAGAGAGAAAGCAGCATAGTACTAGCAGATTATATCCTAAAAATTGCTATTACAGAAAAAATTCACTGACATCATTAAGTCACATGGTTCTCTAAACATCGAAGATCACTAGGTAGACACACATAGACAACAATAATTATTAGTTGATCAATACAAATGAACACAAATTTCCAACATAGTGAACAAAACATTCCTTGTTTGAAGAAAAACATACTTTACCCAGACGTATTGCTCACCTATACAGTTATTTATGTTGAGTCAACTGCTTCGATACATCAATGAGTATTCTGAGTTTGAACAGTATGTTCTCAATAAATGTCAATACAAATATAGAAGCATCACAATTCTTACAATTTCAAATATTTCATTGCTCCAGTAAATTTGTAGTTTAACAATAGTTTTGATTAAATTGATTAGGAAAGCATTACTCAGCAAAAGTAATTGTTTCAATCACATATGAAATAAGAATCCAAATGTATTTTACTTTCTGAAAATAGGAGTTATTTATAAATTTATGCCGTATAATCAACAGTATCGCATGAAATTTTAGATAGTACACATTTTAAAAAGATACTGTTACAAATTTTAGTAGTACATAGAATAAGGTGTATTGAAGAAAGCTTCACAAAAAAAAATTAAACTTTATAACATTGTCTACAGCATAAAGGCACATACAAGGGTATTTCTAGTAAATCACTAGATTAAATTAAGGCAATAGATTCAAGAATGGTAGCAGTTCGTATGTTAGAGCAAATAAGTTCTGCATTATTAAAAGTAGAAATAAATATTCTCAATTTGTTATGTTGGCATATGTTTCATAAAACAATTCTACACTAATGGCAATTTTAGCCAAAGCACATTTTTTTATTAATTATCTAACAAAAAGATGAACACAATTAGCAAGGGCTAAATGGTCTTGATTTTTGTACAGAACTCCATTGATAAGCACCTTCTACAATATTTCAATAATATATCACAAAACGACTAGAATCTATTCCTAGTCTCGGTTTTGCTTTTAGACCCACGACACATTACTCCATTATGTTAGACAAGGAGAATGTGTAAGGTGTGACAAGGAAATTACATGAATGGGTCTCCTGTCCATTTTACTAATCAGTTACAAACATAGATCACATCTGGTAGGAGAAATTGTACAATACAATTATGGCTGAAATTAGTGTGCGCATTAGTAGTCAGTTATCTGGTCATATACTTACTATCCTTTCTTCCAATAATTTACACATGTCATAGGTAATGTAGTAATTAAAGGTATATGAAAAATGACAGTTTTTGATAGACCATAAATTACCTGGAATGTTTCCAAAATACTATATTAATAAAAAAACATAATACTGTACTCTATCTCTAATTATAAATCAAGTATATTCAAAAATACATCAAAAGTTATCATTTAAGCTCTTCAGCAAACCTCTGATAAGTGAGTGTGACTCCACAGGCTAGATGACAATAGTGGTAACCCAAGATCTGTTACTGCCTTTTCACATGGGTTTAGACTTAAAGGTGGGAATTACCTTATAATTCAGGAGAAAAAAAGTATCTCACTATAAGATACCACTTTTAATGCTTTTGTTTTATTTATTTTGTGAGGTCGATATGGCTAAATGTAGGGATTTTCTATCAAGGGCTCATCTTCAAGACTCCCATGTATTCAAGTCTTTCAAATCATCTTTACTCATGTCCTCTGCTTCAAATTATGAGGAAAAGAGGGGTTACGCATATTAAGCAACAGATCCTTGGTGCCTTGGCCAGAACACCATTTACATCAAACCCATGTTGTCACTACCATAGAAACCTAACTGAAGAAGTAATGTTTAAATGTTATTATGTTATCTATAAAATATTAATGTTTCAGAAACTGATAGGCAAAACCAAAATCATTGAATAACTATTCAACAAAGGTAAATGTATCACTGTACTGCATTGAGACCAGTTCAATGCACAATTATTCCGGTTCTCAAACTGTAACCATTCTCAGACAAAACATGGTAGTTTCTGCAATATCTGCTAGATGGAAATCACATCAATATAACATTCCATCAAAATCTTGGATATTCAAATATTTTCATCATCCCTCCCGCCTTCAGACTGCATTCAATAATACAACTTAACATATGAGCTAATTTTTTCCTAAATATAATAGCTCCCTAATATGTAATTTTAACTCTTCTCTATAATATACACATTTTACTTTCAATCGTATATATATTTATCATGTACAATGGAAAAACATACTATAAAATTTAAATATCACTCTATAGTTTGTACAAATACTTAGGTGCTTTATAAGACAAAACACACTTTGTTTTAATTGTGCAAAATACCTATGAGTTTTGTAACTAAACCACAAATAAGAACTGTCTTCAGTTCATGTGGCACACTGTTCTAAAGCAATTAAGGCTCAAGTTTCCAGTAAATTAAATGTTCCTTGTAAGTAATCAATTAAATTTATCAATTCACAAAACATGGGAAGTAATTCATATCATTATAACCACCTCTACAGAGTAATTATAAGGAAATAGACATTCTCTTGGCATTTAACATTACAGACAAAACAGCTCTCTAATGTAACACACAAACTTCTATTCATCCTGTTTTATTTTATCTTTAAAAATATCTCATATTTACAGTGTTTGTATGTTGCCTACAAATATTTTTCTACATTCCAATTAATGACTTCCCAAAGTTCCATTCTTTTGAAACCTATAGAACTGATTAAAATATTTTACAACTAATTTTATCTGCATTTTATCAGTAGTCAAAGTATTCAAGAGGAAATGAATACCTAAAATAACAGCTTACATTTTATTTGCGACAATTCCAAAAAACTTCAAGTATCTAAAAATACATTTTAGAATATAAAAAAACAATTGTAATAAAACAAAACATACAAGCAAAATTCTCCAAAAACTGAAGTTTACATCAATAAAACTGTACAAGTGGATGCACAAAAAAATATCACATGCTACTCAACATGAAAGTGAACATAACAATGTTAAAAGGAATAAAAGGAATAAAAGGAATACAAAATAAAAAAGGAACAAAAAAACTATGAAGTTTAATAAAACACTCATGGAAAAAATTATACAAATATGCAAAAATATTCCACCTCAACATTTGCATTAAATTACTACAGTCAAATGATGGGTAATTCCATCCTTTATCTAACCACACTGTAAGGTGGTTAACACAATGTTATGTTTTTAAAGTTTATCTGGGTACACAACACAGATATTTTAAGTATTTCAAAAGTAAACAATCTTGTTTGGAATTATACTTTCTCACCTTTTACAATATGTAGTGTACTTACCCAGTACACAATGCCAAAAAAATTACAAAAGTGTTTACAATTATTTCAATAGAAGTACTAATTATAATATGCAACTTTAAAAGGCATCTTAATCATTATATCATACACTGATTGTATTCTGATTCCACATTAACAGCATAATAAACAAAATCAACCAAAAACTGATAAATAGATTACTAATACAAAAATGTACAAATCAAGAATAATTTAATGTACCGTCCATATGACTTAGAAGGTTATTTGCATCTAAAATATCCCAACAATTCTAAAAGATTACATATCTTCTGATTTCACTCAAAATATAATATCACTCTATACAAATATAATATCATAAATCATTCTATACAAGCTCCAAGACTTGAATAATTCCTTGACTATTAGCTGCAACTACTACATTGGAATGCTGTCTCCAACATACAGCTGATACAAACTCGTTAACATCATCATCTTTACGTTCATTTTCTAAAACACTCCTAACAGCATCAAATTTGAAACTAAAAAGTCTTTTGGTTAAACCTTTGTAATAAACATACAAAGAATTATTTTCAGAACCACACGCAACATAATCACCGTTGGTAGCAAGTCCAACAAAATTCTTTTCATTTATATGGCCAACAAAGGAACGGAGGCAGTGAGGATTATTAATATTCCACATCTTTAACTGACTGTCAGTAGAAGCAGATACAATTTCTTCCTTGTTGAGGAACTTAACATATGATACAGCTTTTCTATGACCCTTAAATACAGACAGAGGCTCTTTCATGTTGCGTAGATCATAATAGTGGACACAATGATCAGCAGAACCAAAAGCTAAATGACAAGAACTTCTTGGATTAAATTTTACACAGCACACATTTGCCTTTGCCTCCAGGGACGCGACAGAGTGATTGAAATTAAGTGACCAAAGTTTCACTCTAGCATCATCCGAACCGGAGGCAATAAGTCGAGTATCAACGTCATTGAAATCTACACTCCAACATCTTTTTTCATGTTCCTGAAATGTTTTGGTACACTGACCCGTAACAGCATCCCACACCGCAACTGTACCTTCATAATCACTACTAGCTAATATTCCCTTATGATATGAATTCCAACTAACACAAGAAATTTTTGAACTAGAAACCATTTCTATACAAGGATAATATATATCAATAGTGTCTCTGATGACAGCCCCATAGTCAAAAACTTTTATCCTCTTGGTAACACCCGCAATCGCAAAAAACTCATTATCTTTGTCAAATTCAATACTAGAAACTATTGTAGAATTATTGAACATATCACTAGAATAATTAAGTGTAGCCAATGGCCGTAGAGTACTATACCTAGAAAATTTCACTAAATTTTCTCGAAAAACATCCAAGCCAGATGAATCAGGATGAGAACTTGATGCAGATGCTGTTTTATCATTTTGACCACCAAACATTAGTTCCTTAGCACGTGAAGAAAAATAACATTCCACAAAATCATCAAAATGAGCGTGCATTCTCTTCCTTCGTGTAGCCAAGGCAGATGCAGAGTTATCAAGTGGCTTATGTACATTACTCATTGCATCACTAGCACTGACTTCTTCAGTCAAGCTTGCATCGTCTTTCTTATCTACAGCTTCTAAATCCATAGTTTCAGCTTCTGAATCTTCTTTTCTTGCTGCAGAACTTTCTGAATCCAATTTTGGACACTTGCTTTGCACATCTTTCAAAATACCTTCCACTTCTTCTATGTCTCTTTTTATTAAGGTAACTTCACGAGTGAGCTGCTCCAGATGTTCTTCCTTTTGTTGTAGTAAGTGTTTTAAGAATTCATGTAAAAGTTTGTTTTGCACTGCACATGATTCTGCTTCTAATAAATGTTTCCTTTGGGTCAAAACTTCCAACATCACATTTACATCAGGAAGGGATAAATTTTGAGATTCTGCTGCCACAAAATCCCGTAATCCATCAGCAGGACCCAGAACACTCTCACCTGAATTATCTCTAGACAAACCTAGCTCTTGGGCTCCTGCGATGCGAGTTTTATACTTTGAAATAAGGTCATTGAGCAGGAAATTAGGAAAAACATGTTCACGTCTACTTAATGCTGAACTACATTTTGGACAGCGACCATTTGCTTCAAGAGACTTAGAAATACAACGGTAACAAAACGTGTGGCCACACCGGGTGATATGAGCTTCTTCAATCAACTCATAACAAATAGGACACAAAAAATCGTCATTTTTATCATCAATCGATCCTCCTCCCACAACCCCATTCATAACAGTGGGATGTTGACGCTTTGATGGGCGAGATCGCTGAGGAGTAGTGGTTGATGATGATGCACTCCCACTGCTTCGTCCAGATGCCATTTTGGTTGATGGTGGTGGTGGTGATGATCAAGTACAAGCTGCTAGATTCAAAACTAGCACTCCTTGCATTACAAAGTGGTAGAGCATGGCCTGAAACAAGACATGCTACTAAGCATACAATAATACAAATCTGAATTTCGGGCAAGAAATAATAAAGAGATCTACAATCAGTTATCAAAAAATCAAGACAAAATTAACCAAAGTGCTCAGACAGCTATTGTTTCAGGTCAGACTGTACCAATTTACCAAAGGAAAGTTAAGAAAGTAAAGGGGCTGTGTTCAAATAGAGTAACAAGAAGGAGAAAAACAAGATTTTCTGAAAAAAATTAGTTCATATAAAAGAATGATGTAATTCACACAAATGAAATTCTTAGTTTCACAACATTACTTAACAAAAAGTAATTAAGAATACAATGATCACTACATCGTAGTTAGTAAACAGCTTATTTTACGCGAAGTGTATAAAATGCTGAAGACATTAACCTCAATGAATTGCCACATTCATGTATTACCTAACCAAACACTAAAAAAACAGACCAACAGTACAAAAACACTTACACAGAAAGATCCTTTGATAATTTGCCGTCAGTCTCTTGATTAAACCGTTCCGCTGCCTTCGTAAACTTTATATCCTTTCCACTTTCATCAACATACACTCCCAGAAGAAGAGCATTCTAAAAGTTGAAATAAGTTAAGTACATGGGAACCGAAATATTATAAACCAAGCAAAATGATAACACTTTTAACAAAAGTGTAATCATACCTTTTGCGTGTGCGTGTTTCGTACAAATTGCGACACGTTAGCGTATTGAACCCGCTTTAAGTTGGCACATAGACGTACAGTGAAATACGCCATGTTTAACCAAAGTGTTTTCACTTTGCTGAGCTCAATCCATGTCTGTCGATGTTCATGAGGCAGGCAAGCCAAGTCACTGAATGCTTCTTTCTCTAGAAATTTTTCCTCATGAGGTCCGTCGGGAATACGAATATTTTAAATAGAATTTCTAAAACAATTCGACGAGCTAGAAAGTGATAAAAACATTCCACCAAAAAGAAGTGTTAATATTTTTTTGTTATTTAAACATGTTCAATTGGTACCCTGTGATATGGCATTACTGAACCTGGCGCGTTGATCAGATTGAGATAATCTTGGATTTCACAAGATTATATTCATTTAGTCGACTTTCACTTTATTTTTACCAGGGTGAGTATTAAATATGAACCTAGAAATGTAATTCTATTTATTTATTATTACGTCATTCTTATTAAAAGTCGACGATAAAATACTTCGTTTTATGTATCACATAGTTGCTTTTTGGTAAATTTTATATTATATTTCTCTCTGTTTTGAGGGGATTGAAGAACCCCGGTGTCAGAAGGGGGTGGGTGTTTCATAATGATGTGCGCATTAATTTTTCAGAGTATGTTAACTGCTGTTACACGTCGATATTATTTGCCTGGGGGAAGGTTCTCCTCTCCGCAAAAGATAAGGGCTTTAAAAATCTATTTACTAATCCATTGAAATATGTTATTCTATAAAATTAAAATATGTTAGGCTATACCGTGTATTTTCTACAGCGAAAGTTAACGACTGGCTGTGACAAACAATTTGTTTTTAAATTTGACGAATCTCTCTTCTTCCAGGTTTTTATTACAAAATGACATTCTCGTTGACGTTCATCACGGTTTTAGGAAATCGATTTCCATTAACAGCTCCATATTTTATTTCTGAAACGGTATTATCACATCTCTTGACCCAGTTACGAAAAAAGAATTCTTAGGACTTAACATTCAAGACAACCTGGAATGGAATTGCCACATTTATAATCTAAATTCCAAATAAAGCACACTATGTTACGCATTCCGAATCTTTGTCAATATTGTTAGTCCACATTCCCATTGCGTATTTTGCGAACGTTACTCCTGCTTAATGTACGGCATTATCTTTAGGTGAAATCTCAGAGCATTCAAACTGGTCTATATAGTCCCCCAGGTATTGACTCCGAACTGCAGGGGATCCAAATCAGCGAAAATTATTTTGGGAGTGCATGAGATGTTAATTGAGGTCTACGTGAGTGGATCCCATTTAGGCTGGTGGTCACCAAAATTTTGGCTTTCTATAAATGTAATAATCCATTTAACACAGACAGAACCTGTGTACTTAAATAATACTGTCATACAATAGACATAAATTACCTAACCATGGGTGAAGTATATTTTATAAAATTGTTGTACTTAGTTATTCACCTTGTACTCGACAAAATTATAAGCAATGACGCTACGCATCCACTAAAGCAGTAGGACCGTCTAGGAAGATGTCACCCGATAAAATAGATAGTTTGGCATATATTATTTATACAATATATAAACAAAGTAATCAATATATATTTTTGTTTATTTATTATTCTTATTTGTTGTAAGGTACAAAAGAGTATAAACAATATAACTATCTTAAAACAAAAATAAACGTACCTAAAAACAATTATAATTAAGTTAACTCTTACAATTCTCAGGGAATCTTTGCTGATCAAAAAAAATCTTGAAAATCATATTTTAGAGAGCATTATAAAAAACAACAAAGCATATTTAAAGAACAGACGTTTTTCCGTAGTGTTATAATTTTTCCGTCACTTTCTTTTAGTGCCCCCAAATCTTGCGCCCCTAGGCAATTGCCTATATTGCTTATGCCTAAATTTTATTGAATGCCTGAATTTTTTGAGAGAAAATTGTTATTGAAAAAGTATTTATGACACATTTTAAACAACATTCGATTGTTTTAGAGATATGAGTTAGTGCTTTCTTTTTGGCATGTATTACTCCTCTTTTATAACTATGTTTCGTGTGATCCATATACGTAACCCACGAAATTGAAATAATAATGGAAAACTTAACATAGAAAATTCTAGGTTTTTCTTTGGAATATTCAGTGAATAATTTACAAAGGAATGATTTTTCTATCAATTCATTTTGCACTCGTTTATTCTCCTTTTATCAGTACGTTGATAAATGACTTAGTGCTTCGTGATAACGTTTTATACGTTTGTAAATGTGATAAAAAAACAAAAATAAATGTATAATGAGATCTTGCCTATTTGTATTGTTTTTTTAGTTACTATTTCTGTACTCAGTGGCGGCAATAGCGGGCCCGCTGGGTCTGCGTCGCGGGAGCGGAGGGTCTAGGGGCCCCACCATGATAAGAAAATTAAATTAAAATAAAAGATAAAAATTAACAAATATCACAAGTTTCTCGACTTGATAGAAAATGAAAAACGATGTTATTATTGTCGTAAATGCATTTCTTCAACTGAGTAGAAAAGAATTTTCATAAACGGTTTTATATTGAACATGATGTAATTTTAATAAGGTATACTTTTATACAATTTGTAGTTAATCTTTTTGTAAGTCAGACAGGAAGTCAAGTTTAGTGGGTTTTTCGCTACTTCGGCTCAGCACATCGCAACAGAAGCGTCGGAAATATCAACGTAGGAATTCCAAGAATTTTCTTTTGTGCATCTGTTACAGGCGAAATAGGAAATCGGGCAATGTAGGAATGACAGTAGGTACTTACAATGAGAATATCAAAATAAACCATAACGACATAAAGGTTTTCGAGAGAAATTATACATGGTACCAATAAGTAATAATGCAAACAATGTTTTATACGGACTGTAATTTAGTTGATAACTTTCAGTCAGGTGAAAATGGTGACGAGCCAGGAATCGAACCCGGGACTCCTGCATTGATCTCAGGGGTGTTAACCACTACACGACCCGTTCGCCTTCCACAACTCTACAAAATTTCCACCCAGACCTAAACCCCGGAAGATTCTGGTGGTAAATGTTGCACAGTTGTGGAAGGTGAACTGGTGGTGTAGTGGTTAACACCCCTGCGATCAAAGCAGGAGTACCGGGTTCGATTCCTGGCTCGTCACCATTTTCACCTTACTGAAAGTTAGCACATATCTTCTCCACGTGCAGGGTACACGGAAGAAATATTTGTGTAATTTAGTTGTTCATTTAACGTGTACGTGATAATTTGGTATAATTATCTAAGTCACGAGACTATTTATTTTAGAGGATGGGGTCCCATGAAAGATCTTGCGCCCCCCCCCCGAATCCTAACCACCGCCACTGTCTGTTCTAAATAATAAAAATTAATGTTGAAAAAACTAACACATGGAGATGGTTCAAATATGATTAAGTCAAAAATGATTCATGGTTTCCCATATTTCGGCTATTGGACGAGGAGAGGGAGAGGGGATGGTGGTAACGGTTCGTTCAGATACACTTAAAATACACAAATCAACCACTTATATTGATTTGTATATATTTATGTAGTACTAGCTGACCCGACAGACGTTGTCCTGTCCAAATTTCAATAAATTTGTTTGTGATCGTTTTGTGAATTTGTGAAAAGCTATTTTAAATGTGTAAACAAAGTAAAAATTAAAAACCATATTTCTGAGTGATCATTGTATCTATTAACGATGTCGATCCTATCTTCAGTTATGATCGAGAGTGCATACAAAAATTATGATTTTGCAGTTGTCCGAATTTTCCGACATTTCTTCGTAATTGTCCCTATTTTTCCTGAAAACGTTTCCAGGACCATAACGAAATTTAAAAAAATGCATATCCATCGTTCGAATCGTGAGTTATGGTCTTGATTTCATGCAAAAATCCCATAGGAAAAAGCATTTTCTGTTTTTCCTGAATTTCCCAATTTTCCGGGTAACTTTTCCAATTTTTCTTTCCCTAAATACCTATCTATTACTGACTATTACGAACATTAAAAAGAAGAAAAAATAACCAAATCGGTCCAGCCGTTCACAAGTGATGCGCTTACCAACGAACAGCATTTAATTTTTATTTATATAGATAGATTAGTTCATATTAATTACATATACTGAACCGGATTTCTCATAATTCTATTTTACCGATACACATTGATGGTTTAAAATTCTTGAAGGGTGTTCCATTTAGTTCGTCCATCCCCAACGGTGCACGCTGATGAAACGATCTACTTTTCAAAAGGTCCTTACTCTTCACTCGTAGAAGCCCGGCAAAAAACTAATGTGTGGTGGTGTATTTCGTTTCCGAGAGGTTAAGCGGAAACAAGAAAAAACTGGCGGAATGGCGATTCCAGGAGGCATTACCTTGACCGCCTCTTGAGTTTCCTCCCTAACTCTTTCTCAGCTTACCTACCAACTCATTGTGCTGTATGCAAGTGTGCGGTGAGGATGCTGCGAAATCTACCGGCTCTCTTTATACTGGCCACGGGTAAGTATCATTAAACAGCGTATAGCCATTTATTATTTTTATTTGTTGTTTTAACTCTACGTTCGCTGTATCTTCGCTACATCGTTATATTATTGACGTCTACCATTGTATTTATATTAATGTAAATTATTATTATTATTTATTATTATTATTTATTATTATTATGTTTATTGTTTCCTGAGAATAACCTGATCAAGGATCGAAATGTTAAATTCGTAAAATACTGATTGTAACATTGTTATAGAAAGTTTGCAAAAATGGTCGCAAGATAAATTAGTTTTCATAACGTTGTCTCATCGCTATCTTTATTTTATTGGATTACCATTGTATACACCATTTCTTTGTTTCAATTTTGAGTGATGGCAGAAGTTCTCATAAAACGGCCAATGAATTCTTGCCTCAGTTCCTATGTAGTATGTAAATCAATGCTGACGTCTTCGACAGAAACTGTAACATCTAATTACATCAGGCGGCTTGAAGCCCAAAATTATGGGTTTTATGTCTCCAATGTTTTATTTTATTGACTACAAATTCCTTAATTTTTGAGACGCATACGAACAGTTGCTTTTCAGGACGTTGATGAATTGTCCGATGTTTCTTTGCATACTCCCACAGAAATCATTACTGTTGAAAAGGCCAAGAGAAAAAGCTAACAGGAACTGCAAAGATCAGTGCCATCTAGAGATGGAGTCATCAAGTAAAAAAGAATTATAGTAGTAGCTGGAGAAATGTTTCTGAATAAAATACTCAACCCAACTCCCAATATACTCTTGATAATGTTAACACGTGCCATATGTGTAGTATTGATGGTCCCTAGTTTTGCTTCCCAGTGATATATGTAAATAATATCCTCCCATATCCTTTCCTGTATTAGAATGTAAATGTAATTTTTTTAAATAGTGCGACGGATGAGTAGACTTTATGGTCTGAGTCTCACCAAAATAAAGACACTTTATTATTATTATTATTATTATTATTATTATTATTATTATTATTATTATTGTATTTTCAGTGTCACTTCATCTTGAAATTTTGGTGCACCTTAAAGTGTAGGAATTCCTACATAAAATCAATGCAAAGCAGCCAAGTTTTCAGATGAAAATTACAAAATACGAAATGGTTTAACTCTATCGAGTACTTAATATAAGAAGTTGTAGTGTTTTTGTTGTTGTTGCAATTTTTTCTTGCAAATCTCCCTTTAAATATTACTGTTTTTTACAGTTAATCTGTTAACTACTGCGACGCGGCCTTTGTTTTACATTAGTGTTTTTTGTGGGACATAAACTTTCAGTAAAGTAGCACATTGTTTTATTGCTATGTATTGCCTTCGTTTAAATTTTCTAACGTACGATAATTTCACCCCTTCAGTTTTTATGGATTACGCGTATATTGGCCTGTGGATGGTTCGAATATCAGTCTTCTACCTGTCTTTAGTGTTAAATTGCGTGGGGGAGGCCAAATGTTTTCTCTGAAGTGTGCAATATTTGTCGCCGGCTTGTAATCGGTGCTTACCGCCGTTTCCCCATACGTATATTTTTTGCAACGAAAATTGTTAAGTAAGAATGCCTTTTATCTTATTATTTGAAAATACTGAACTTAATGAAGAGACACGAAGAGTTCCTGGAAAAATGTCCACCGGAAAAGATGTCACTTTTACGCCTCCTCCTTTGTTGGTATCACGAGAGTATGGCAGTGCCTATCATGCCAAAGGGTATATTCTTATCATTACCGAACTTTTGATGTCATTCCCTCTCGGTGTAAATAGCTCCCATGTGAAATTATCTTATGTTGAAAGAAAATTGACGTGAATATCCATTTTCATTAATATTCCATTTTTACAAGGTGACTCTTTTTAAAGACAGAGGTACTCGGATGAATTTGATAGATATTATGTTATGAGAGTAAATCATAAAAAATGTTGAAATTCTGAGGCATTAAAGAAACAGATATCTTCGATTTCAATGAATGCTTCTCCATTTGATGCGCTCAATAAGTGAAAGAAACTATTAAAATGTCCTGAAGCCTGAACGTCACATCATAATAAAACAAGAAAAAATAAACATTTCGTTGAAAATCTCAGTTAAAAATGGATTTGTTCGCCAACTTTGATTGGAGTAATATAAAGTATTACGGTTAGTAGATTTTTGAAGAGGAATAAGTGTGAACTATTAGGTTTAACGAATTATATTTCTTATGGATTTATTGATGAAATACGGAAAAGTAATTTTACATAAGAATAATTGAAAGTTTTTTAACATAATGTTTATCAAATGCTAAGGTGATTAGAATGGGTGAATGGGTGAAGTATTTATTAGGTTATTTTCAACTACTTTTTTTACAGTAAAGTTTATTTATTTACAAATACTAAAAGTGACAAATAGTTGTTCCGACTCAAGCGAAAACGTTGTCGTAATGGTTATAGAAAGTCCCATAGACCTGCTGCTATCATATACATATTACAACATTAGGTTTCATGTGAAAGGTTAGTGAACAGATATAGATAAAAGAATTACTTTCTAGTTTCACCACGTGACGTTCTCACGAACTCTTTCGTTTGTTCTTGATACCCTGTCCCATCAATGTCACTAGATTGCAGAAACTACGTGCAAATCATGAAGTGAAGTCTTTATTGTATCGTTCAAATGTGATTGTTAAAAAAGTTTCTAATGAGAGAATCAACCAAAATTAAAAGTCCATTCCTTGTCATTGGTGTTGAAGATTAAAGCCTTGACAAAGTAATTTGGTTATGCTAGGCGAATACCATAGTGCTTTCACGTGCCAAGTGGGGTCTAGCATTATTTGTTTTACATTACCCATAACCATTTCACCCTGTAGTTCGACATGGAAGCTATTTGACTGGTAAATACCATTAATCCAAAAATAAAGTGGACTTAATGGGCAACTATTTCGCGGAACGATATCGCCGTAAAGAAAAACATTTTATTAAAAAGAGGAAAAATAAAATAAATGTAAAAATTCTATTTGAAAAATTGGACTGTAATTTTTTGAATGGTAACTGGAATTTTGAAGCATACGTATTTACTCCAGTAACATCGCAAAATTTGTTCGCGGTATTGCAATACATTCCAAGTATATTTACGGAAGTTAATTTCCTTAATAAAATTCGAGACCGATTAATTCTACCAAGAATAATTTGTGTATATGGGACCAGCCATTTACTTTACGAAATACCGTTCACATTATACGTGCTTCTTCTAAACAATATAGAGCAAAATGCGTCGTTCGGAACTTTAAATTTACATTTTAAGACTAGGATAAGTGATCTTGTGTTCGACATCTTGAGCTAAAAATCGTGTGTGATACTTCCTTTTTATTTTCAATGTATTTCTCGATTCAAACAGTAATTTAAGTTATTTTTTATAAGAAATGTAGTTGCTCAACCCGCAAGGTAAACTGTCATATGTGCGTTTTTACAGCTTTTAGATTTTCGATGAAAGTTCCTGTAGGAAAACACTCCTATGCGCGAAACAAAATAGTGACTGAAAGAGGGAGTTATCAACAACTTAACATGTGAGATAAGGTGGAACAGTTAAACCTCTTTTTAGTTTGTCCTGAAATGTTGCAATATTACTTGTACGAACGTATTTTAAAAAATGTAGTACATATTGGGAAAAAAATTCTGAAACATTTTTGAGTAAAAAGAATGTTCCAGAACTCCATGTAAAACATTGGAGGGATGATAGGGCGCATTAAGAGGAACAAAAAGTCATTAAGGTACACATGTCCGGAATTGTCTTCCGAGGGAAATATAATGACTCAAAAACAGTAAGAACACGGGACAGAAAGGAGTGTAAAACGCTTCATTAGGGGAATGGAGAAAGATATAAAAGTGTTCAAAATTCAACAACAACATATAACAACAAATTTCGAAATTTGGCCGAATAGCAGCGATACAGGTCTCGCACTCGCGTCGCACGGATTCACGAGACTCCAGGTAGAACATTCTCGCCAATCCATACGACGTCCGTGCAAGCCTGCATCACTGTTAATGGGCAGAACTTTTCATCTGTTGTAATTTGTTGTAGCTGAATTCTGAACACTTACTTAATTCAGCTAATAAAGCGCTTTACGCGCCTTTTTGTCTTGTGTTTTACTGTCTGTGTGTCATTATACTTCCTTCGGGAGACATTTCCGGACACGTGCACCTTCATCATTTATTGTTCCTCTTAATGCGCTCTTTCACCCCTCCACTGTTTTACGTGAAGTTCTGGAACAATCTGACTCGCTCACTGAAGCGTGAGGGATTGGGACCCAGCAGGTAGTACATGCCCCGTGCCGTTCTCAATCGCTGTGTAGTAGGATGTATTGATCAAAATGTTATTTATTTTACTATATTTATTTATTTACAGGCACTTAACATTTAATATCCTAAATATGTTGTGGACATAACCATATAATGTAAAAAATGGACGTATATATATATATATGGATGTAAAATTCGTTTTATTATACAAAAATCGATCTTAATTTAAAAAATTCTACTTTTTCTTATTTTCATAAAAATGCCTTAAATGAAAAATTGCAAAAAAAAAAAAAGGTTTTAACTTTGAGCGCTCATATCTCGATTCCTGTGCGTCTGACGAAAAAAATTGCTAAGAACTAAATTTTGTCAGCTACAACTTTTACATAACGTTCTTTGATATCTTGCTTAGTTTTCGATATATTAACAAAAAACCTTTTTGCCCCTCCCGTCTCCGAAACCTAACTTTCTGCGAAGTTTCATTTCTGGAGGATTATTATCCAGATTTCCACAAAATCAGCCTTTATTCAATGGTGTATAACTTGTATTCCTTGAGAGCAACTATTCGCTTTTGTGGCAACTATTAATGTTTATTCGGATATTACTTAAATTCGAAGATATTTGCAATTCATGTTAGGCAGCCATACTGCAATATTTTCAAAATAATGTGACTCTGAGTATAGTACTTGCGCTTGGTGGTCGAGAACTTCCAAAGAAGTACAATTTGCGTCCAACACGAATGTCAGTTTTTGACCCTCCAGAGATCATATCGGTTGCTCCAGGCGAAAAGAAAATTAGAAGGCACGGGTACGGATTGTTCTCGTTTACACGTTAATTGATTACACGTAATTACACGTTAGTTGATTTTGTCAGGCTTCCTGTTTCTTCCGGTCATTTCCTCTACCTCCACTATATTGCATCACAGATATTTCTTTTACTGAAACAAACTCTTCAAATCGATTATAATGAAACTATGACTATTTAGAAAAAAATCCAGAGAAAATTAGTGCTTCTGTGAGCGGTCTAATGATTCCAACCAACATTCAAAAGCTCAGACTCGGCGTGCAACGCGGTAGAAAGTTGTCGTCCCGCGCCACGCCATGGAGTGAGGCAACGTTGACTCAAGTCGGATCACACCGTATGATACGGGCGTTCTTGAAAAGGTGTCTGGCGCAAGGAGTAGGAAAAACAACACTGCGAGGGGAAACCACTGGTTTCCCTTCAGACGAGATAGAAGAGACGAGGAGGAGGGGATCGCAGAGAACAATGATGCAGTTGAAATATGAATGAAGCGGATTGCGTGTATGGTAATTGGCTGATGTTGGAGGAGGTATTCCCCGGGAGGGGTCACAGCTCTTCGTAGGAGCAGGAAATAGCGAGTTTTGTAGTTACATTCGTGTAATTGAAGGAATAAGGTTGCGAATATTTCTCCTGTTTGCTTTTTAGCACAAAGAAGGATAAGTTCGTCAAGAATTACAATTTTAAGAAAGTGGATGTAAAATCTATGATTACAAATTGGACCCATTAAGGGGTATTTTGGTTTAGTAAACTTTCATGTATTTTCTTCCATAATTATCTGGGGAAATTTCTGGAACTGTCTATGAAATTGTGCCGTTTGTATCTTGTCTTTTGTGGGCTGTTCACTTCAAGTTAAAAAACAATCGTAAGGAAAATATTATGAAGTATCGTTGTGGTGTTTCTTTACGCTTTGCCCTGTAAATAAAGATTATTTATTCAAGATATTAAATTTTGTAGAAAAATGAGGAAATGAGGAAATTAAAACATTCTAAATTTATTTTCTGATCGCATATTCTATCGTATTCATTCTTTATGAATGTTTACATAATTAAGTGTTCTACCCCTTATGCAATTATTGTATCCTCCTCCACTTTCTGAAGGACAATTCATTTGTATTATAGTAAAATTTCTATTGTATGATATATATATATATATATATATATATATATATATATATATATATATATATATATATTTGCCCTTATGATGGTGAAACTTATAAAGTTGGTTGTATTTTAAAGTGTCAACTACCCGTAATTTTGTCGGATATATTGGGTTTAATTATAGTATTACTTGTAACGCTTAATGCAACATATTTTTTTAGTTTGTTTTCACCATGTTTCTACTCTTTCACCATGTTAATCCTCAGGGTGTTTTTCTTGACTTATCCAAAGCATTCGATGTCATCGATCACGGAATTCTCCTTACCAAATTGCATTCTTTAGGCATTCGTGGACTTCCACATCAATGGCTAACTTCTTATTTAAAAGATAGATATCAACAAGTAGAAATATCCTATACTAAAAATAAAATACTTGAGCGTTGTCTTTCAGAAACAAAGCCACTTACTTGCGGAG